>JAYEVH010000524.1:0-390477 GCA_036346255.1 Ampelocalamus luodianensis
AGATGCTCTTAGACTTTCTGAAAAGGTAATTGAATTACCTAAATAAACCTAGTTGGGAGCCCTTTTGATTCTGCCCATAACTACCCCTACCAAACCAAACATCAGACAACAGAATTCTCGTCGGGTTCTCTGGACAGTGCGCTAAAACCACCATAACTTTTGCTATGAAAGTCCAAATATCGTGTTCTTTATCTCTATAAAAAGGTACAGAAGTTATCCACATTTTTAGTTATACTGAGATCCCCTGATTCCCCTTTTAAATAGATGTTTTAACCAGATTACCACAGACTGCCAGAAACTGACAGAATTACCAGGCAGCGATACTAAAAAATTCATAACTTCCTGACCGTTAATCGGATTTGGGTGATCTTGGTGGCCACTGAAAGCTAAGAACATGATCTACGTTTCTCTAGGAGACCAAAACTCCTAATTCGGCCTCTAAATAAATGAAACTGGCCGCGCAACATTCTGGACAAAATTGAACAGAGAACAGAATTAAACCGATGCAATCGATCTAATAGCAATCGCTTCTAATGACTATCACAAAACCCAAGAAACCCGTCGTTACCCTTGACGACGTGCTGACTGACTGACGAACAGGCCCGAAGAGGTTCCTCCTTCTCCTCTCTTCCTTCTCTTCTCCTCTTCTTCTCCCTTCTCTTCTTTTCCCTTCTTCTTCCTCCATGGCCGGCTGCAATGGAGCTTCTTCTTCTCTTTGGCCAGCAGCAATGGAGGTGGAGGAGAGGTAGGGAGGTGCAAGGAGGGGTGGAGGAGGTGGGGAGAAAGTGGCGGCCACAAGGGGGAGAGGTGGGGGTGTGAGGGAGGGGGGTGAGAGGGGCGGCTAGGGTTTGGGGGGGGAGTGGCACCCCCTCCCTTGGCCGGCCAGCCCACCTGGGCCAAAGCCCAGGCCCAGGTTGGAGTGAAAAAGAAGAAAACCCCCTCTCTTTTACTGATTTGATGATTTTCTGAATTAAACTTTCCCCCGATTAATTAATCTCTACCGATTAAATTAATTTATCCCGATTATTGGCTTCTCACACTTCTAGAGTATTACAAAAGCATATTCATTTTTATTGTGATATGTGAATTGTTGCATACCTAGTAATCCCCATTCCATACGACCTCAGATCAGCTAACAAAACCATAATAGTTGGTTATCCCATATTCATATATTAACCTTGTTTAGTCATTCAATAAACATATCTTTGGCCAAACGAACAGAACATCAAGTCAACTACTCATCCACTAAATATAATAAAAAAAGGGCCTACTATGTGTGCCACCACATATGGAACAATTCACTCCTCCCTAATCTGATGTATTCACGTATGAATAAACTTGTTCAGAAATCTTAATAAAGTACAAGATTTCAAAAGTTTAACATCAAAAGATCCTGTCTTCCACACCTACGAAGAATATGTATGCCAAATTCCACACGAAACACCCAATTCCAACTCGCCAAGTTACAACCCCATACCCAAATCCCAGGCTAGATTGCAGCTCGCAAGCACGCCAACAGATGCAGAACCTGAAGAACAGCTTGATTAGAATGTGCTACGTGCATCCATTGAAATCATAAACAAGCCCTCACCTGAATGGCCTCTTTGGAACATAGAGATTTCACATGATTTTTCAAGGAATTTCACAAGAAACATTTCAAATCCAGCCTTCGAAACAAGGCCGAAATTTGGCTGCCTCACCTACCGAGCCCAAAAAAAAACTCTTACCATCAAATGTTCCTCCCTCCCCTCCCTAATTATCAAGATCTCTCAAGTCTCGGCACCGAAAAAAAAAATCATCAGATCCAACAGCATTTACCCGAATCCCTATATAACACACATCAAACCTCACCAACACTCTTAGGTCCTTGCAACCCAACAAATATTCCACCCTTCAGCCCAATCAAGCAAGCAAGAACCATGCATACATACTCCCATTCCTCTATAGCACATACACAAAAGATCCCACGATTCGACCCAAATTACGCAAGCGAGAGCAACGGATCGCACCAGAACTTGAACTCGGGGAGGCGGCGAACGAAGGGGCGGAACTCATCGGAGGCACGGGTGGGGAGCACGAGCCCCTCGCCGAGGACGTCGACGACCTCGGGGTAGACCTGCGGCGAGATGAGGGTGATGAGGAGGTTAAGCATGTAGATGCCGAGGGCATAGGTGACGATGTAAGGCCTAATCAACAGTAATGATGCAAATTGAACATAATTTACTCCTTTGATCCGAAGTGCGACCGGTGACGGGGAGCGCTAGGATGGTCAGTGCTTGTATTGCTCTGATGGCAGTGCGTAGTTGAATGTGTACTTCTGCTGGATGAACGTCCTCTCATACTTATCTGGTTCATTGATCTATTGGAAGAAGTAGCAACACAGCTCCGGCTGCCATTACGCACGGATGAAGTTTGCGATATGTGAAATGCAACGTAAGATATGAAAATCGATTTGTGTGTGAGATTCTCTTACGAGGATATTCCCGCATGTGTAGTATGCCCGGACGACGGTCGCTGGGTGTATAGACTGAATGATCTAAACCGATTTTTCGCAATCGCACTCTCGACGTGAAAACTTCGGTGGTACCGGCTCATCCTTCATCAAACAATCCGAGAAGGTTTTAGACTTCCCGGCAAGCCATTTGTGCTTCTGCGGCATCTCCGCATTGCCCAACATCGCCAAGGTCGACCTAATGTTCTCCTCCTTCCTCTTCGTTGTGGGAAACAATTTGGAGTGAAGTATTGGCTGTTGTGTTGTGGTGTTCTCCTCCAACTCTTTTCTCCCTCCTTTTATAAGTGGATAGGGTGTAGTTATGATGGTTAGTGACCTAGTCTAGTTGTCTTTTCATTCTTAAGAGGGTATGGATTTTTGGTTAGAAAAGTTGATATGGTATGGTCTTCTCGGTCAAAAAATGTGACACAGTGTTGTCTTTTTTATCAGAAAAGGCTACAGGGTGTGGTCTTTTCGGTCTAAAAAGGTGACAGAGTGTGAGCTTTTCGGTCTGAAAATGCTACAAGGTATGGTCTTTTCAATCAAAAAATGTGACAGGGTGTGGTCTTTTCAGTCTGAAAATGTGATAGGGTGTGGTCTTTTCGGTCTGAAAAGGGTTACATGGTGTGGTCTTTTTAGTAAAAAAAAAGGTTACATGGTGTGGCCTACTCGATCTAAAAAGGTTGATTGGAGTGTGTGGTCATTTCTGTCTGAAAAGGTGACAATGTTTGGCGTCTTTCAATGTAGTCTTTTCTAGCTCAAAAGGTGACAGGGCAGTGTGTAACAGCCCTAAATCCCTAAGTTGGATTAGCTGAGCATCTACTGTGCATTTGTGAAATTTTGGACCTTTTTAAAACTTTTTGACGCAAAGTAAATATGTTAAAACTTGGTTTTCCAAAACATAGAAATGAAATTTCTAAAAAAAAAAAGTCTATCAAGAATTTGAAAACTTAGTTCAGAGTAGGGGTATAAAACCCTATGTTGAAAATCCTTGATTTTCAAAAGCTAGGATTTTAAACCTAGAATCCAATACTCCTTCTCCCGTTCAAAATCTCAAAGTGAAACTTAAGCAAAACTAAAAAGGTTTCCAATGTGGGAATATTTCAGTTAGATTCTATCTCCTCTCATATGCTTGTTTGGATTTCCTGAATTTTTTGAAGATTATTTGGTTCCTTGTTTATTTGCTTATTCAAATTGAGTTTGAATTTAAAATACAAACAAAACTTGTGAGCAATTCCTAAAAATATTTTTCCTAGGTTCTGGAACAACTAAGAAATTCACCTGCAAGATTTCATAAATTTTAGAATTAGATTAGTATGTTTAAGCAACCAGTCAAACTTGTAACTTGAAAGTCAAATACTTAAAATAGAAACTTAAAATAATTTTAGGAGAAAATATACTACAAGCAAAACCCTAAAATCGGAATCACGCTTGAAACCTAAATCCTCCGAATAATCAAAAGCCAAATTAGATTACCCTAGCTAACTTTAGCTTGCTCCATTGGCTCTTAAGGATTTTCTAAAGCTAAATCACCATATCTTTTGCTCTACCATTCATTATTCCTCGGGCTAGAGACACTTTTCGGCTAACCGACTCGGTTCAACCGAACCAAACCTCACGCCTGAGCCTGCTCTTCTTCTCTTCTCAGCCCGGACCAAGCGCCACAGCGCATCTCTCACTCCCCGGCATGTGAGGACCGCGGTTTATTCGACTTGTAATGCTTAGCCTTCCATTGACCCTAACATCACAAATCAAATAAACCAAGCCTCGAGATATGTATACTTCCCAGAAACACAGTATACACACCCCGTTACAAAATCATGCATCAATTCCATACAACAAGTCTAACAAAAGACATACAATAGATAAAGGTTATTACAAAAGAGAGGCCAAACGGCCAAAAGACAACAAATAACTAAGCAAACAGCGGAAGCAAAAGTGTCATAAGATAGCGATAAACAAAAGCCAATTAGTGTGCCTTTACCCACAAGGCAACCAACCGGGCTGCCAAGCAAGTCGTCAAACCCGCAACACATCTCACAAAAGGGAAGCCCTTGGGGCTCACCTTCTTCCTCTGCAACAAAAATATTAAGCAAAGCAACTGAGTACAAAAATTATTTTTGTACTCGCAAGACTGACGTGTAAGGGTAACAGAACTATAATTAACTACATGCAAGCTTTATTTAAGTGGAGGGGGCTCTGGACTTACTTTTAGCATAAAGCAAGTTTTCATTTGCAATAATGTAATAGATTCAAAGCAATTTTGACAAACTGTTTGTAATTGTTGAAATAACAGCGATACAATAATAATAACAACAATAAAGACAACCTGGAAGTGACTAACCCAATAGTCACCACAACAATAGTATGAACATCCATTCATACCAACCCATCAAGTTTTAATTAAATGTTGTAGTCTAGTTCTCACGGGGCGTATCCAAGCGTGTCCATAACCTAGGACGAGGCTATTCAAATAGATCAAACCCTGCAGGGGTGTACCAATGTACCCACACTTTAGACTGCCTTTCCACCAGCCACGGTTAGCATACTTCCTTTGGTATGCAGGCACGGCTAAGTCTAACAAGACGTTTTCCAATATTGTGTATTAACTACGAGCCGCTCGTATGGATTGAAATCCATACGCTTACATGGTAAAGCCGAAAAGACAACTACCCACAAAGGGTAAAGCTTTTCGAACAACTACCATTCTCCCAACACCATCCCTCCTGCGACTCGGAGCCAATACACGCCAAAGTACTAAGTCAAGAGAGGTCCCATACCTTCTAGTGTGGTTAGCGCAAAAATGCTCGATGACGGTGGTGCAAGTAGCTGGTCCTTAAATGACCGGGCACCATTCGATCACACCAAAAGCACACCATCTTACCATTGTGCCCAAGTCCAAATCATTTTGTTTTCATTTTTAGTTTTCATAAATAAACATAGCACGAGGGTTGAAACATAGAGTCATAATAAGTTTGTGTGATCAAGGTTATCGACTAAGTCGATAACGCCCAATCTACCAGGTATCTAAGCATTGCTAAGCATCATATCGTAAAGACAAATAAAAGGCCCTAAATCATTCACCGGGCTGTAATTCACCAGTGAGAATAATATTCCTAAGGTAGTGGCAGAGGTGAACACTTTGAGGGCAACAATGCAATGGGATTAACTACCTCTAATCGACAAAATTAATCATTGACACAAAAGCATGCATACGTACAAGTAAAACAAAGTATTAGATTTTAAAAGTAATGGGATTGAGTGGATATGATCAAACTGCTTGCCTTTGCCTTGCTAGAGATATTCGACTTGCTGCAGAGGATCACTCTCGTAATCAACGCCATCTAACGATAAAAACTGCCAACGCGAAAAACAGCGAATAAACACCAGAATGCCAAAAGTATCCAAAAATTAATAACACATAAGATAGATTATGAATTTAGGAACAAAAAATTAGTTGATTCGGAGTTTATTTAAATTAGTTAGGATTTCTTGTGATTGATCTTTCCAAACTCACTTACTTTCCACGATAATCATACAGTCAAAGTCAATCCTCTTATATGCTCTCCTCTTTCGACAGACTTTGATGGTGATTGTGTGCACATCTATTATCCGCAGTTGTAATTTGCTAGAAAAAAAATCCTTGCTAATTCCTCACTGATGTTCATAAGTCTCCAACTGGACAAAGGATCCTCTAATAACTTATCACCTTACTTAGGCATACCATTAGTTATTTGAACTATCCATCTATTAATCAATCCTTATTGTCCAGTCCTCAACTAGAATGGGCCACTGACAATTTCGATTATTCCTTACCTCTATTATTGGTTAATACTTTTGAGCATGTGGTTTACTAAGCGACATTTAATTATCCAAACTAAATGCTAATTAACTTAACACATAAGTGCAATAAGACTTGTATGCAACGAAACCCTACAAGTTGGATTCAACTAGACCACTAGCGCTAATTATCTCGACAACATACTTGTCTTTGCAAGTGACAAGATAGCGATACACTAGTCAATTCTTGTTGACCCTCAAAGTCTTAAATCAAACACTTGCTCAATCCTTTGCCACTAGTATTAATATCGCTCTACCAAATAGCATCTAACCACTTAGATTCACTCATCTAGTTGCTTATATTAGAATGCCACTCATAAATTACCTCCAATTTCTTATCTCAAACACTACTTAACTCCATTGTTTCTGCAAATTGCTAAACTTCCCAGCCCACTAAATACTCTATCAGTGCTTTTGATCAACCAAAGTTTATGGTGAGGCTCACTGCCATTCTCCAAGCACACACACAAATACCGAGAATCACATAGGGACGAGAAGGTCAGCGGCAATCATTGGATTATACACACTAGTTGATTTTCGACAAAACAACTTATCCACCAAGCGTTTAAAACTAACCAATCTTAGTGAATGCTATCTACACAGCCAAGGGCTCACTGACATTAAGTTATCCTCACCCTCTTTACCATTCACCTATACATGATCTTCAGTTCACTGACAACACAGAGAAAAGCCTCAGAGAACTAATGTCTAACTTCTTTCAAAACTCAACTTCAAATTTGCTAAACCATTTAGAGTGACCTAATGACATTAATAGGATTTACTAGGCAATCAAAGTTTCTATTAACAATATTGAGTGATTCTACTGGCGGGGCCCACTTTTCAGTGAGACAGAGGAGGACACAGATGAAGAACAGGGAGGGCTCGGGCGGTTTGGAGCGACAAATCGCGCCCTTTGGGCGGCGTGGAGGATATGGAGATGGTCAAAATGGGTTCTTTGGGGTGTCAAGGAAGCTATGGGTGGTCGCGGGGTGGCGGGAGGCAGTGGCGGCGGCGGCGACGAGGCGCGGCGGCCGTGGGGTGAAAGGAGAGCGATGGCGTCGGGTTGAGTTGGAGCAAAACTAGCGAGCATGAGCATACCTAGGGTTCCGGAGCACGATGGGTGGTCGAGGAGACAAGGTGGCGGAGGTGGTCACCGCGGAGGGTCCTGTGGAGCACGAGAGCGGGTGAGTGATGGGGTGGGAAGAGGAGTCTAGATAATGCTCACGGAGGAAGGAATTGGTGAGGCTCGTGGAGAGGATGCGGCGGCGGTGGCGGTTTGGCGGGACGAAGAAGAAAGGAGGCGCGTGGCTCCTCGGTGGCGATTTCCTCGAGGTGTGAGAGGGCCGACTCCTAGCGATGAGTGCCGCGACGTGTGTGATCGGCCGAGTCGAGCTCGCCGAGCGGCGAAAGCGGCGTCGAGCGGGTCGGCTCTGGAGTTCATATTGAGTTGAGAGGAAGAGGGAGGATGGAGAGGGAGGTCAAGAGGATGAAGTGATGCTCGGGAGTGGCCATTTATAGGCGAAGGGCGGGCGGCCGAGAGAGAGCTCGCATGGCGGCGAGATGACCGCGGCATGGCGTGGCAAGCATCTTGGCGTCGCTTCGGCGGTAGCCTTGCGAGTAGGCGTATGGCGCCGTGGTGGAGAAGGTTTGCCGGTGGGGCTGGAAGTCGCGAGAGAGGAGGGTGGCTCGGGCGAACTGGTGCGGTCGGACCGGTGGCGAAGGTCCGATCGGAGGAAACGATACGCACGAGATTTAGATTTAGGGTTTTAGTGTTGACCAAAAATAAGCAAGTTTGACCTAGCCGTTTGAAATAGAAATAAAATTCGAAAAATTCTAAAAAATTTTGTGGGCACTCTGAGGTTCACAAGGGACTTAGGAAAAACAGTTGCGAACACTTTATATACAAACATTTGTTAGAATTAAATTATTTTCAAATCTGCATTAGTGATTTGATTTGAATTTTGGTTAAGTCAAAATCACTTCTAAAAATTTGGTAAAAATAATTAAAATTCAATATAAATAATCTAGTATTTGAATAAATTATTTTAGGAAACTTTCATTCATACATTTTTCTGGAATTCAAATAGAAATGGAATTTAAGTTTAAAAATTTAAAATTTCAACACAAACTTTGTCCCCGCTGGCATATTGAAGATGAAGAAAAGGAGTTCCTTGCGCTCAAATAGGGGTGCAAATCTGTGACTGAGTACCTCAAGGAGTTCAACCATCTGGCGAGGTACGCTCCTGCTGAGATGGCCACTGATGAGGCCAAGCAGGAGAAATTCATGGAGGGCTTGTGTGAGGAGCTGCAGGACAAGCTCTCTATTGTTGATTTTGCTGACTTCCAGACTTTGGTGGACAAGGTCATTGTCGCCGAGAACAAGGCGAGAGCGCTAGGCGAGTCCCGCAAGCGCAAGTGGGAGGCCCACCGGTCTGCACAGGCCAGCCTCTCTCGTCCCCGTGTTAGGCCTGCACCAGGGGCCCGTACTTTGGCTTCACTAGCACCGATGCCGTCGGCGCCAGTCACTCGTCCCCCCGCAGGCCATGTTTCAGCCATGTGCACCTGCGGCCCAACAGCAGGGTGGCCTCCGCAATCCGGCTGGCGAGGTCACCGGCTTCTCCTGCAACAAGAAGGGCCACTATGCCAACAGTTGCCCTCAGAAGACTGGAGTGGCCCCTCGTCCTAATGGAGGATGCGAGCAAGGGAATGGTCACCCACCTGACCAGAAGATAGTCCAGAAGACCCAGGGTGTGGGAAGTGGCCGAGTCAACCACATCTCGGCTGAGGAGGCACAGGAGGCACCTGACGTTGTGTTGGGTACGCTTCTTGTCAATTCTCGCCCTACTGCAGGAGGCACCTGACCAGGAATGCCGGGATGTTCCTATTGATATTGAAGGAGTGGGATTCTTGGCGAATCTCATCCTACTCGACTCAGCGAGTCTGGATGTGATTCTTGGCATGGATTGGTTGTCCCAACACTTGGGGAAAATCGATTGTGCCAGGAAGATGGTCTACCTCACCAGTCCCTCAGGCGAGCAGGTCGGGATTTCACCACAGCTGCAAGGGCCACATCTTTGTGCCCTTGAAGCCAAGCCAGCCTTAGAGATTCAGGATGTGCCCACAGTATGTGACTTTGCGGATGTCTTTCCTGAAGATTTGCACAGGATGCCTCGATTCGAGACACAGGTTTGTCATTGAATTGCTACCCGGTACCGCTCCAATTTCGAAGGCGCCGTATCGGATGCCTCCCAATGAGTTGGAAGAATTGAAAAAGCAATTAGGTGAGCTTCAAGCAAAGGGTTTTATCCACCCTAGCTCATCTCCTTGGAGTTGTCCAGTTATCTTTGTGAAGAAGAAGGACAAGACTTTGCGTATGTGTGTTGATTACCGTCCACTTAATGAAGTAACGGTGAAAAACAAGTATCCTTTGCCTCGCATTGATGATCTCTTTGACCAACTGACTGGAGCTCGAGTGTTCTCCAAGATCGACTTGAGGTTGGGGTATCATCAAGTCCGGATCAGTGTTGAAGATATTCCAAAGACGGCTTTCACTACTCGTTATGGCCTTTACGAGTACACCGTCATGTCTTTTGGCTTAACTAATGCTCCCGCTCTATTCATGAATCTTATGAACTCGGTGTTCATGGAGTATTTGGATAAGTTCATTGTGGTCTTCATTGATGACATTCTTATCTACTCCAAGAGTGAAGAAGAGCATGCTGAGCATCTGAAGCTTGTTTTGGGAAAGCTGCGCGAGCACCAGCTGTATGCGAAGTTCAGCAAGTGCGAGTTTGGTTGAAGGAAGTGGCATTCTTGGGCCATGTTCTTTCAGCAGGAGGCGTAGCTGTGGATCCTAGCAAGGTAGCGAAGTTAGGATGTGCGGAGTTTTCTTGGTTTAGCGGTGATGAGGATATGATAATCCTCATTTTATTATTCCATAATCATGTAATATGACGTCACATGGTATACCCCTTAATGTTATAAGGGAGGAGTAAGTTAGGTGGTCGTAAGCTATTCTACGACCACCCCCCTAGTCGTAAGTATTTCTACGACTATAGTGTAATCGTAAATCCTGCTACGATTTCGTCCGGTCGTAAGTCTTTCTACGACCAATACCTAGTCGTAAGCTCTTTCTACGACTATCCCCTTGTAACATCCCAATTTTGGACTTGTGTTTCAAATGTAAGAAAATGAGTAGAAATTAAAACTTTTCCTTACATCATGTATTTCCTGTATGTTCTAAACAATTCCTGTACAAGAATTATGGAAATACAAAGTCACAAGTCTTTTGGTCCAAAACCTTGTCTTCCAAAAACATTCATCTCAAATCTTATAATCATACTTTGGAAATATTTTTTTTAAGTTCCTGGGATGGCATGTGGCCTCTCTGAAAAATTTCAAAATTTTTAGAAATTGTTTGAATATTTTTAGAAGGCAGTCAAACCTATTTGACTTTCAGTCAAACTTTAAACCAGAGCCTTGCATAATTTTTGGAGAATAATGAGCTGCATAAAAACCTCTAGAAATTTTACACAAGGTTAATACCTGAGTTAGCAAGCTCCAGTTAAAATTTCATAATTTTTGGACTTGTTTTGCTATCTCAAATAAATCCCCAAAGTCCCAGCTCAAATTAAAACCCAAAACATGTTTTCACTGTGCGTTGGGTTCGAGTCAGACTCGGGCTCAAGCCACTTGTCTTGGTCCAGTCAACTAACTGCACTGGGCCTCATTTTAAAAGCGCGCACCCAATCTCAGTCGTTGGATCCTTATCGATCGGCCCAGGTTCGCGTGAACATTCGCGCACCCAATCTCAGTCGTTGGATCCTTATCGATCGGCCCAGGATCGCGTGAACATTCGGACGTCCGAATGCAATCTCTCATCATTGCCTTTCATTTCTGATCCAAGGGTTCGCGATCTTCTCTGTTGATTTAAACTTCAGAAGCCTTGGGCGAACCCCAGCCGTTGGATTAAAATCGGACCGTCCGCGTAGCCAGAAACGTTCGGACCTCCGATTGTTTTGGTCGGTCTGAGCCGTTAGATTAAAATCCAACGCTCACAATCTCCTCTCTTGTGTTTAAACCTCAGAAGCGTGGCGCGATATCAGCCGTCCGATAAAAATCCAAGGGTCCAAAATCGCCCGAGCTTTTTCTCTGGTCATCTTCAACCTTCAGCTGTGCGTGAACAGAGAGAGGCATGGCCTTGTCAACTCGTGCTCCCCCGACAGCCACTCCTAGTCGATATTTAGGGATTGTAGGGTGCTTTCGGCCACGATCTCAACCTACTCCTACATCCCCATCACTTCTTTTCGGCTCACCTTTTGTGCCCTAAGCCATTGTCACCCGAGAGGCTCCTTCTTGCCAAACCCTAATCCTTAGCTATATAAGGTCCCAAAACCCCTGTCTGGTGTTCCTTTACACCATCCAAAGCTCCTTCTTCATTTTTTGGAGCTTAATTCACCAAAAACACCAAATCACCATTGTTGACCCGTGGAGCTCCATTGTGGATCATGAAGCTCCAGTGGTTCTTCTTCGAAAATTCTTGTACCCTTTTCAACTCCTTAATACCCTAATCATTTCCCCTCAATTTTGGGTTTCATTCACAGGATTTGACAAATTTGGGGTTTGTTCAAATTCGGCCAAAACCATCCCCTTTCTTCCTCGGCTCCGGTGAGTGCTCCATTTCTCAATTGCTTGCTCATGAAGCTTCTATGGGCTATATTGTAGCTATTTTGACCACCAGTGGTCTTGATTTTGGCTCAGGTCTCTAATTTCATATCTTCTTCCTTAGGTCCGGTAAGCTCCATCGTGGTCAGACCTTCTCCGGCCATCTTTGAAGCTCATCTCGGTCAAGGTAGCTTCTTATTAGTCCTTAGATGCTTGGCACACGCTTCTCTGGACTGCTGCGGAGCTTTTCTTGCATTTTCGCTTTTAGCCGAGTTGGTCACCGTCGCTATTTTTCGGCTAGCCGGCATTCTAGACCTTCGCCGCCGGCGAGGTTACCACCTTCAGGATCGCAAGGCTATTGCGAATCCATTTTAGTCTTTTGGTTGCGCTGCCGTGGCCGGAGCCGCCGGCGGCAAGCCATTCTTTTCGCTCGGGTTTTTGCCGGACGAAACTCCCTCTGTGTCGTCGTCGTTGAGACCCATTTAATGATCTAATTATTATTAATCATTAGAGATGATTAGTGTGTCTTAATCTGGTTCATTGTCTCTCTGACATGTAGACCCTCTCATTAAACTCCTCCCAGCGCTTTTAAACCCACGTGCGTGAGTGTGTTGCGCTTTGTTGATCGTGGGCCGTCGATCTTGTGATCAACGACCCAGATCTAGAGGACGTTCGGACCGTCCGGTTTCCTAATCGTTCTGGATCGTCCATCTTGAGATCTGCGGCTGCGATCGCGAGTGCATTTGGACTCCCCGAAGGGAGGTGCACTCCGAGCCTTTCATCTTGAGATCTGCGGCTGTGGGTGGTCGAGGCATTCGCTCGGTCCGAATGTTTCCCTCCACGTGAGCCGTTGGATCTTGATCCAACGGTGGACTTCTTTTGGAATCGTCTTGGCGTCTTGGTGTTCTCGTGCGTGTGGCTCGTTGGATTTCGCATCAACGTCCCACGAGCGTCCACGTCGTTTATCTCTGTTAGGTTTGGTTGTATTTCAGTAAGCATTTTTGCAGCAGAAAATACATTTAGACTCATTTTTGCAGCAGAAAATGTTATAAGCTTTATCAATTCATTTCTGCTATTATTTAATGTTCTTGTAATTCTAGGAAAACTTAGAAATTACCTAACCAAATTGTTATAATTCCTTTTTAGTTGTTTCTAGTTGGGATAAGTTTATGTTTAACTAAAGTTTAATCTAAAAATGCATTTAGATGAGTTTCGGTAACAGAAAGTTTTACAAACACTAATAACTTGATTTCTGCCAATTTTAAGAATATTCCTGAAAATGAATTTAGACCTTGAAAAATGCATATCTTTTTCTTTATAAATCCAATTTGTGCAAAATCAATTTTGTTAAATTCCTCTGTTAGTATACTTTAATATCAAATAGGTTTTGAGCATGGTTATATTTCTGTAAAGTAACTTGTGCTAGGTTTACAACTTATAAAAATCATAAGTAAATCATTATAACTCCAAATTTAGTAAATCTAATAGGCTTGTTACTCGTAAGTCTTGCGAGTACATTATTGTACTCATCTGCATTGCTTATTGTGTGCAGAGGAAGAAGGTGAACCCAAAGGGCCTCACTTTTGTGAGTTGTGCTGTGGCAGTGTGTGGGGCGATTAGCTTGGCGGCCTGGTCGGTTGCTCTGTGGTGTTATGTGGCTAACCGGTCATCTTTTAGTTTAAGCCATCTTATGGCAACTTTTGCTTCCGCTGTTACTTCTTAATACTTATGTCATTTGGCCGGTCGGCTGTTCTGTAATAACTTATTATTATGTATGTCTTTTGGTAGCCTCGGTATATTGTTGTATGCAATTGATGCATGCTTTTTGTATGATGTATGTGTGCTACAATTTCTGGAAAGCACATATCCATCGAGGCGCGGGTTATTCTGTTTGTGATACTAGAGCTAGTGGGAGGTTAAGTATTACAAACTTAATAAACCGGGGTCTCACACCCCTAATCGTAAGTTCTACTATGATTAGCCTTACTGCGACTGTAACACCCCAGCCCGATATGAGCCCGGAATGCTACTGAACTAACCTTAAATAACTCTAACCAAGGCAATTTTAATAAATTTGTCAGAACCTCCTGTAAAATCAATTACAGGGATTCCAATGCACAAGTAAATCACAAATAATCAAGCCATCAACTCTAATCCTCAATAGATAATCAAATCATGCTAAGTGTCTAACATAACTAGAGAAGTATAAAGTTCCACTACTCATCATTATTACACTTAACCCACTGCATGAGATAAAACATAATAAATCTTTGAGCAACTCGCCCAGTAATAGGAAACACAGTCTGAAGTTTATTCATCTTTATTTGGTTCATGATGTGAATGTGTGACTATCAATCTATTTCCCCCATGCATGTCGTTCTTGGATCGAGTACCTAAAACAACAATAAAAGCAAGAGTGAGTCCACAGACTCAGCAAGTACATATTAACAATTATAACATCAGCATCCAAAGCTAGAAATGCAACAATAGAACATCTCACATGCAAATGCAATGCTCAAGGATCCTTTCTCTTTATCTCTTTTTGCATTTTACCGGTAATGCAAAGTATGCAACCGTCGCCGCATACCCATGCCTGTGCTCGCAAGCACAGGACCAGTGCCCATTACTCACTTAAGTAATGGGGACCTCAACCCACACTCCACGAGTGTGGGGATCTCGGGCCCGTCACATTCATGATGGGGATCTCAAAGGTAAACATACTTGGTCACCACGTGACCAAGCCTCAACATGATCTCAATATGCACATGCTCATCATTTAATCATCATCAAATTACCACAAGACGATAACATCATACGACAATAGAGCATAAACATATTTGGAGCATCCACCAATCTTAAACCAACATCATGCTAACAATCTCACTATGCTATCACATATCGAAAAAGCACACAAACATGACCAATCAATCACAACCACGGATCAAACAATGCACTTGCCTTAACCGCGTGAGAATGGAGGACGTGAAGACGGTGCTGCCTCTGGTACCAATCCCCCACCTAATACATTAAGAATATAAACTAAGACCACAGCAACGAAAAACATGAATTATATAAGCGAACACATCAAGTAGCAGATTGCAACGCGATCTCGACCCCACTTTCCTAAGTACTGAACTTCCCTCTGTGAATAGTCAAGTTCAAAATTCATATCTTTCCGTACAGTGGTCCAAACTAGGTGTTATTGGACTTCATTGAAAGGTAATCAAATTTCCCAACTAAACCTAGTTGGTGAGCCTCCCTGATTCGGCCATCTAAAATCACTTTTAAGCTAATTAACAAAACATTGATTTCACATCAGACTTTCTGGACAGAGCACTAAAACTATCATAACTTTCAGCTAATTCATCCAAATTTCGCGTTCTTGTGCTTCCCTGAAAGCTACGACAATTATCGACAACTTTTGTTATACTGATATCCTCTAATTCTCTCTTTAACTGATCTCAAAGGTCAGATTACTAAAACCTATCCAGAAACTGACAGGGTTGCAGAACAGCCGCACCATTAAATTCATAACTTTTGCTACAGAGGTCCAAAAATTACGTTCTAGCACTTAATGGAAAGCTATTGACGTCCTCTACAACTTCCTAGGAGACGTCCAAGACTGAATCCGCACTTAACTATATCAAAACGTCCCTCTAACACGATCTGCCCTTAGGCGACAGAATTACCGACATAGAACAATTAAGCGCTAAAACATCTAAACAAGGGGAAAACGAGGTTACCCTTGAAGAACCGATTGCCGGGCACGATGAGCACCCACCAGCGAACTCTCCCCCCAAAGATGGTCCTGTTCCCCTCACCTTCTTCCTCCTCCAACAGCCGGGCACCTCCAGCGATCTCCTTCTTTTTGGCCAATCGATCTCCCGGGTGATCGCCTTCTTCCTCCAATTGGGGTGGCTACTGTTCACGGTACTATAGCGGTGGCGGGTACTGTAGCATGCCATGCTACAGTACCACTTCTAGGGTTTCCTTCCTCTTTTTATTGGTAGCACCCCTCATGGGCCTAAATCTTGTGTTTGGAAGCCCATAGCCCAAGTTGTCAAAATTATGCGTAAATCCCCCTCTAATCTCTTGTTAAAACACTTTTTTAATTGGTCCTTGTCTCTAATTTATTTCTTCTCTCTCGAATACATTTGGGGTATTACATTCTACCCCCCTTAAATGGAATTCGACCCCGAATTCTACTCACACTTAACGCCAAAGAATAACCACAGCTAAGAACATACTGACATTACCACATACATGGAGTGAATAATTTTGTATTCTGATCGCGCATGTGAGACTTCAATTCCCAAGTCGTCTTCCTCTCAGAATTATGGAACCCCTGCACCTTGATGCAACTGACATGTTACGCCTTATTACTCGCCCCATCCTTTCAAGAGTCACTCAACGGATATGACTCGAGGCACAATCTTACTCGTGGGTCACCGGCTTCGACGAATCTTCACACTCAGAATGGCTCTAGCATTCTCGTAACACCAGTTCACCCAACACGTTATATTCCCTGCTCCATGACTCGAGATGGTCCTAGTGAATGGCTTTCTTCCGAAGTCCCCATAACTTCCAGAACAACCAAATATACGTTAGGCTATCTATCTCTTCGGGTCAAAACCACCAAACTTGCATTTAACATATAGAACTCTTATTCCATCTCTCAGTCGACCTCTTTATCTTAACAAGGAGTACCTCCTTTAACCAGGGACACACAACAGAACTCGACTAAAAATAAAGGATTCTCATTGCAAACACGCATTACCAACTCCCCACCAAAGAGAGTTAAATCCAAAACCAAAATATTCATCATGAAACTCCTCCATTTTCCAAGTAGGCAGTTTGCCAACAAACACCACATAAGCTAGAGGCGAAATCACTCAAATGCCCAAAATAGCCATTTCCTTTCTTTTCTTAACCAAAAAGAGTCACGCATATCAAGAAGAATCAACACAGTTTATAATTGGCATATGTCTTGGAGACAAAGCTCAAATAAAACCAAGAGTACTTCTCATTAACCGAGAATACCACCTTTTTCCCAAACTTTCTGTTAAGAATTCAACTTCCTCTTAAATCATGAAGTCTCAAACCATCGCATAACCCAATAATTCATTTCTTTAAACTTGGCAACCTCAAAGTTATGCTCAAACTGAACACAAAATCTACACCTATGTAGTGAGACTCTTTCAATCCAACATAACATACTCTGATCAACTTCCCTACCAAAAGAATTACTTTGACAAATAATTCCCAACACACCTCAATATAGATTTTAGCCACCATCACGTTACCTCAATCTTGTAAGGATAATCAACTTGAAATTCACCGCATACACACTCATTTACTACATTCAAGGGATTCTATCAAAGATCACCATAACTCTTGGAACCTAATCATGGGAAACCAAGGTGCTAGCATAAAAATGCAAGCCGAATTTAATCTCTAAGACTCCTACACTGAACTTCTAGTAAATTTGATAGGTAACCCTCAGGTCTGATGACTAAAATTTCACACAACCCAACAATAACCTCAGTCCTTAGTATCAACATTCCTCACTAGTCAAGTAACCGCCCAAGGCTATTCGTTTCATCAATCTTAGCCCTTCTCTAACCCACACCAATCAAATGCGATTACTCAACCACAATAAACACATATTGTCACAACACCTAAGCGATTGACCAAGATTCAAACATACTCAATCACTAACGTCAATAAATAAATATATTCTTGATCAAGTTACCCTTAGAGATAATCTAACTCCCATAGGGTTACACACTGAGGCCGAGTCATACTTGACAATAACTCAACAATCCATGCTATCTCATTAATTAACACGACTATTAGATTTCTCTACTGCTACTCTCCTTGAACTACTCCATCATACTTCTTACACAATCTTATCAGTACCCAAATGCGATACTCTAATAAACTGGTCAAGATTTTCATACTTATTAATTCTAATGTTCTGTCAAAATGAACACAAAATCTTGGACCATATCTCGCTATAGGTCCTACTAGTTGCAAAGAACGAAACACAGTAGCTCCAAAGACAAGCATTCTTTTAAATCAAATCCTCTGCAAGGATTATTCTAATAAATTGATTTATTACTCAATGCCCCTCAAACAACCTGACACCTAAAGGTTCACCAGACCATCTATTAGACCACCACTATCTAGTTGCCAATTCACATCCAACGAGACTTTGCAATACAGTTCAGTTAACCCTTTCTTAGAAGAAGAGGCAAATAGAAATAAATTTCAGCACAAAGGAAACGTTACCACTTACAGTCGTTACAAGATCAAGAGAACAATTAAATAACAATGATCTTGGAAAACAAAAGATGAGATCATAATTGAGGGCACACGTTCCACAAAGAGAATATCAAGCCTCAAACGAGAATAAGACATTGCTTTGGAAATTGAAAAAAACCTCTTGTAGGCAAGAACAACATTTTTAGATAAACTTCAATAACACTGCAAATTACAGAACTTGACTTCAATCTCAAATACTTCTACTTCACTCTTTCCTTTTACAAAGAAAATGATTTAGTTGGTTACAACATCACCATACCAACTCAACAAAAAGGGATTTGAAGACCACAACACATAAACCACCTAGGAACTTATAAAACCTCTCAACACTTCACTTTGCTCAAAACAATTTCAGCTACCACACCAACTTTGAGGTCGAAGATCACAAACACGAAACTATAAATATTTTCATTTAATCAATATTAGGTGAGCAATCCAATTCCTTTACACAAAACATTCAATATTATGATCATAATCCCTTACTGACCATCGCCATAACAATGACATAATACACTCTTAGCGAAACTCATCATAGCCTCTTATCCCCTCATAAACCTACCCAAAAGAAACACAAGCCACAAGGTTGAAACAAACCTCTTCTAATCAGATCATGCTATCAAATAATAATTTCGCTAGGCACACTATCAGAAACTACATAATCATTCATCCACTAATCCATAAATGGTGCGCAACACCCACCTCATCTATCATCAACAATTGACAATTGTAACTATCACGTATGCAAATAGGATCATACGTCTATTTGTAATCACCTGAACCATCTATATACACCGTGTCAATATTCCACTTTATGCTCAGAGTTTAATTAAGGATTTAATAACATCATCTCCTTAAATCACGGGTTTCACAAGGTACTACCTCAACATTCATCCAATCCGTATACATGTTTCAATCTAGCAATTAAGTATAATCATCAAGTAGTCACTTATGAAAATTTACGGATTAAAATCCTCTAAGGCAACGTCAAACATATCCTTAACATAATCATCACTATTGATAGATTAATCCATTGGGACCCATTACACGAATTATCCAATAAATTTAACAAATTCCACAATCTTAATGCTCGGACCAAATCACCAATATCTCACAATTATTAATAAATCCTTTAACCTTAATTGGGTACAACCATACCCTTAAACACGATTCGACAAGAACTACTACAAGACACCATCAAATTAAAGAACTTCCTTCCAAGGATCTTAGTTAAGATCCAATATGCACCACACTACTGACTCAACTTGATAACCCATATCACAACCATTAATTTCTTCGGTTATAACCTCTAGTTTAACCATGACAAGACATCGCTAAAGGTTTAACGTTTCCTTTCATAAAAGAGAAACATTCAACTTCTACACTCAAAATACCCAAAAGAGATACCTTGCGTCAAAGCCTCCACATACTAAAGGACTTGCAAAAGGAAACTTTCATTAGCTAAAAAAAACATCAAGCGAATAAATGGGTCAAGGTTTTCCAATGAGAAAGACAAAACTCCATTATAAAGCTCAAGCTTGACAATCAACCAAGTTCACCAGCCGCAAAAAAATAACTCAACGATTGGGAAAACAATGATTGCTTTACAGGACAAAATTAAACCAATGGAAACAAATCAATCCTTTTCAAAGCAACCCATCAACCATAATAAACTAATAACCCAAGAGAAGCTCATCATCCCCAACTAGACAAGAGTTGACCAAATTCAAATTTCAAAGAAGAGAACAACTCTTCTAAATATACTTACTATTAAAGCCTGAACTACGATATCCAATGTGGGCACTTCACTATTGCTATACCACGAACAGTGGTTTAACCTGGTACAGCACAGGGCCACAACCTCTCAACATGGGTTATCCCCACACATATTAACTATAGCATTATAATATATATATATATATGTATATATATATGTATGTATATCATAATAGGAATCATTAATACAACATGCGAAAACGTAAATGCAACGCAATAACCCAATCCCACCTACTGTGCTTAGTGTGTCAAAATTAATGTTTTATTAACCACGAACCTACTGACCAGCTCGATACCAATCGTAACACCACGGCCCGACATGAGCCCTAATGCTATGAACTAACCTTAAATAACTCTAACCAAGGCAATTTTAATAAATTTAGTGAGAACCTCCTGTAAAATCAATTACACGAGGATTCCAATGAACAAGTAAATCACAAATAATCAAGCTATCAACTCTAATCTCAATAGATAATCAAATCATGCTAAGTGTCTAACATAACTAGAGAAGTATAAGTTCTACTACTCATCATTATTACACTTAACCCATTGCATGAGATAAAACATAATAAATCTTTGAGCAACTCGCCCAGTAATAGGAAACACGGTCTGAAGTTTATTCATCTTTATTTGGTTCATGATGTGAGTGTGTGACTATCAATCTATTTCCCCCCATGCATGTCGTTCTTGGATCGAGTACCTAAAACAACAATAAAAGCAAGAGTGAGCCCACAGACTCAGCAAGTACATATTAACAATTATAACATCAGCATGCAAAGCTAGAAATGCAACAATAGAACATCTCACATGCAAATGCAATGCTCAAGGATCCTTTCTCCTTATCTCTTTTTGCATTTTACCGGTAATGCAAAGTATGCAACCGTCGCCGCATACCCATGCATGTGCTCGCAAGCACAGGGACCAATTGCCCATTACTCCGCAAGTAATGGGGGCCTCAAGCCCACACTCCACGAGTGTGGGGATCTCGGGCCCGTCACATTCATGACGGGGATCACAAAGGTAAACATACTTGGTCACCACGTGACCAAGCCTCAACATGATCTCAATATGCACATGCTCATCATTTAATCATCATCAAATTACCACAAGACGATAACATCATACGACAATAGAGCATAAACATATTTGGAGCATCCACCAATCTTAAACCAACATCATGCCAACAATCTCACTATGCTATCACATATCGAAAAGCACACAAACATGACCAATCAATCACAACCACGGATCAAACAATGCACTTGCCTTAACCGCGTGAGAATGGAGGACGTGAAGACGGTGCTGCCTCTGGTACCAATCCCCCACCTAATACATTAAGAATATAAACTAACACCACAGCAACGAAAAACATGAATTATATAAGCGAACACATCAAGTAGCAGATTGCAACGCGATCCCAACCCCACTTTCCTAAGTACTGAACTGCCCTCTGTGAATAGTCAAGTTCTAAAATTCATATTTTTCCGTACATTGGTCCAAATTAGGTGTTATTGGACTTCATTGAAAGGTAATCAAATTTCCCAACTAAACCTAGTTGGTGAGCCTCCCTGATTCGGCCATCTAAAATCACTTTTAAGCTTATTAACAAAACATCGATTTCACGTCAGACTTTCTGGACAGAGCACTAAAACTATCATAACTTTCAGCTCGTTCATCCAACTTTCGCGTTCTTGTGCTTTCCTGAAAGCTACGATAATTATCTACAACTTTCGTTATACTGAGATCCTCTAATTCTCTCTGTAACGGATCTCAAAGGTCAGATTACTAAAACCTGTCCAGAAACTGACAGGGTTGCAGAACAGCCGCACCATTAAATTCATAACTTTTGCTACAGAGGTCCAAAAATTACGTTCTAGCACTTCATTGAAAGCTATTGACGTCCTATACAACTTCCTAGGAGACGTTCAAGACTGAATCCGCACTTAACTATATCAAAACGTCCCTTTAACACGATCTGCCCTTAGACGACAGAATTACCGACATAGAACAATTAAGCGCTAAAACATCTAAACATGGGGAAAACAAGGTTACCCTTGAAGAACCAATTGCCGGGCACGATGAGCACCCACCAGCGAACTCTCCCCCCAAAGATGGTCCTGTTCCCCTCACCTTCTTCCTCCTCCAACAGCCGGGCACCTCCAGCGATCTCCTTCTTCTTGGCCAATCGATCTCCCGGGTGATCGCCTTCTTCCTCCAATTGGGGTGGCTACTGTTCATGGTACTATAGCGGCGGTGGGTACTGTAGCACGCCATGCTACAGTACCACTTCTAGGGTTTCCTTCCTCTTTTTATTGGTAACCAACCCCTCATGGGCCTAAATGCTGTGGGCTGGAAGCCCATAGCCCAAGTTGTCAAAATTATACGTAAATCCCCCTCTAATCTCCTGTTAAAACACTTTTCTAATTGGTCATTGTCTCTAATTTATTTCTTCTCTATCGAATACATTTGGGGTATTACAGCGACATCCTCACAATTAGCCGGGTCCACCCGTCAGAAGGCCCATTTACTAGTGAGGACCTGAGTAGTCAAATTACGTAGTTATACCCGAAATAACTACAGATAATTCCCCACTATCTCTTATTGATAACCGTTGAACAACGTGGGGGGTTACTACTCCGGTAATTACTCTCATTATTACGCAATAATGAGCTTAATTAGCTTGGAACGACAACTGCCCCAACAGTATAGTATAAGTAGGTTTCTTTTAGAGATAGTGAGGAGAGAGGCTTTTTTGGAAAGACAGTCAGTAGCAGCATTAGAGTAAGACCTTCTGCTGATTGTAATCCATATACCAAATACAAGATACATAGGAGTAGGGTTGTTATTTTCACATGAGAAGGACCGAACCTCTATAAAAATCCCTGTGTCTCTCTCGTCTGCGTAATCAATTGTGGAGACCCCCCGAATCAAACAATCTTTACGTAAGATCGGTTCTAAAACACCGACAGTTGGCGCCGACTGTGGGGATCTTCTGGTAATTCCTTGTCAACAGTTCTTTGTTTTCTATTTGATGCTACCATGGCAGGAGAATGGAACGAGGAGAATTGGTTCGACTCGGCCGATTACGCAGACGTCGACATGGATGCCAGTTTTGACTACGAGCCGAGTATCGAATCTTCTGACGGTGTTGCCGCCTCTGGATATCTTCTATCAGATCTCGGATACTGCGTCACCATCGGAGGTCAGGAGGGATCCTTATCCCCCACAACAGTATGCCCAGCCAAGGAACCAGCTTCCTCAGGGGGCAAGGGTCATCACGACCAACAACAGGACTGCATTGGGGCAAATTCGCAACACTGCGAGAGTTTTTCCTCCAAGTGTTCGAGTCCCCCCAAGGCAGTACGACTTGGCAAGACAGGTTCTGGAAGCCATCATTCCGGAGCTCCATCGACATCTGATGGCCCTCTCTCTCCGAGTATTTCCGCAGGGAAGAGGATCGAGCACGCTGTTCCTCCAAGTCCAACCATCTCGACGCAGGGTCCACCTGCAGATGGAGATGGTTATAACCCGGAGTTCCCCTACCTGGAGGGGTTTACTCCAAGTCGCCAGATGGTGTCGCTCGACTACTCCTCAAGCAAGGAGGCCTCTGATGAGGACATCAACCCTAAGGATGCAACCACTACTACTTCGACCCGCTGCACTGCATCCTCTACTTCTATGAGACTTCCATATTTCCCGGTTGGATCGTCGAGTTTCGTCTACACGCCATGGTGCTATGTCTACATGCCATGGTGCTGCTTCTACATGCCATGGTGCTGCGTCACCAATTATTGGCCCACGGTCTATGTAATGTATTGGCTAACGACTTGGCCCATCTAGCGGACGATCTGGCCCATCTAGTGACCAGCCACCCCTAGGCCCGTACTGTTCATGTGGGTACTATTCACACATGAACAGTACAGTGAACAGTACCCACACCCTAGGGTTTCCCCCTCCTGGCCGCCCTCCTCATATAGGAGCCGCCGCCCTTTAGTTTTGCTTGGGTTTTTCTTAGATTTTTCACCCACTTTGTAGTTTCATCGTTTGTTCGGTTTGAGGAACCCCACTCTGTGAACTTCATTATTATTCGCAATACAATTTCAGATTGCATCTTCTACTCTCTTGCTTGTGTTCTCGATTCGCTTGTAGGAGATAGCCTTCTTGGCGAGGTCAACCGCATTCGGCACGGTTGATAACCAACGGAGCGGTGGTGTAGTGATTGCGAGGGGTTTGATCCGTTCTGGTCGGAGCCTTTGGATCAGCAACGTCGTGTTTTCCACAATCGACATATCAATACCTTTCGGAAGATCGGGCCACACTCACATCAGCCTCGAGCATAAGTGGAGGTCATCCACGGGAGGTCTTCGTCCTTCCCTCTGATAAGAATCATTCTCCCAGAGGAAGGATTGACGATGCTCCCCGACGAGCATACTCTACACCCCCTCATGGCAATGGCAGGGGCGCCACCGCTGACGAACGAAACAAACACTTTAATGAACGTGTGGGACATCCTCAACATTCTCGCACTCCATTAAAACCAACTCAGGGGTCTGAAATAGGCCATTCTGAGACAACCCAACGGAGGAAAATAGCGGCTCAGAAAAACCTTCCTGAGAGCGCTTATTTCCAGTCGAAGGAAGCTCAAGAGCTCCAGCATATCAACGACTTGCTGGAAAATCCGACCCAAGAACTCGCTCGAGCACCAGGGTATGACCTCTTTGCAGAAGAGATCACACAAAGGCTTCGCGACACGATGGCCAAACTCGAGCGTCTTCGCCGACCATGACCAGGAAATCGTAGCAGTACGACTCCGTCTTCTGCCAGCCGTTCAGATAACTCGTCGCATGGAAGGCGACATGACCTTCATTCACGTCGTTCTCCCGAACTAAGGAAGGCGCAACAAGCCCCCAGGAGAGGTGATCTCTCACCACTTCGGCGACAGGATGCACGGCGGCAAGTGGAATACGAGGAGTATTTCCCTCGTAAAGCTGAGACCTATCATAGGTCCAGCCCTCGTGTGGCTGGGTATCGACGAGTACGATCACCCGGTGACATTAACCCTTCTTTTTTGCAAAGAAGGAGGCAGAAGTTATCTCGGGGTGTCGGCGTTTCACCCGACTCCGAGCGATTCATTTGGCGCCTCGCTTTCGACCAGCGAATATGGAGAAGTTTGATGGAACCCAGAATCTCATCGAGTTCCTCCAGATTTACACTACAGCTATCCGAGCTGCAGGAGGAGGAGAGCATGTCATGGCGAATTATCTTCCGACTGTGCTCGAAGGATTGGCACGATCATGGCTTTTAAACCAGCCACTTGAATCGATCTACTCGTGGCAACACCTTTGTGATCTTTTGCTGGCAAATTTCCAGGGCACTTACAACCGCCCTAGAAAGGAAGATGACCTGCACCAGATAACACAGAACGACCATGAAATGCTATGCCAATTCATCAGGCACTTCAGTCAGGTTCGAAATTCTATTCCGGAAGTTTCTGACTCATCCGTGATCGGGGCTTTCAGCGGGGAGTCCATGAGAGGAGAATAACGAGAGGACATCGCTACATCCACTCCGCGTCGCGAACTCTTTGAGATGGCCGATAGATATGCGACCGCTGCCGAAGCAGTTGAGTGGAACAATACTATCGATCGTGAAGATAACATCCCTCAGGAGGCAGGCGAAAGTGGTAAGAAAAAAGATAAAAAGGCTAAGAAGTCCAAGAACAAGGCAAAGAGACACAAATCTCCAACTGCTGGTTCTAAGGAGGTCCTGGCCGTAAGCGACAAGGAGCCGCGCAACCCCAAGCAGAACCCCGATCAAGGCAAAGAACCCCGATCAAGGCAAAGGTAAGCGCCAAGATCGGAGAAACGACAAACCCAGGTGGTGTCCTTTTCATAAAAAGGAAGGGCATGATCTTCAGATTGCGAGTTTTCTCACGAAGCTCAAGACTATTACTCTGACAAGGGGCCACTTCCTACTCTTGAATATGTAGGCCAAACAAGTGGACAGAAGGAGTCGGATGATGAGGAGATGCCGTTCCAGGATCCGCAACACACCATTGATCACATCTATGGGGGATCTTCGGCATATGAATTGTAACATCCCGAAATTTCCAAAATGCAAAAATACGAGATTTTTAAAACTTTTTGTATGATTATCTGTTGTCGTTCAGTTTGTCTGCAATTTGTGAGTTATTTGATCTGCATTTCTTTTGCCAGCACAACTGTTATGAAATGAAAACCCTAAATAGAAAACCCTAGAAACATAAAATTGTAAAGTAAAAGAATCGATACAATTAAATCATCATAATAAAATTAACTTAAACATTGCCACAGAAATATTACTAAAATAAATCCTAGGTCAAAGACCTGCTCGTAACCTAAAGCTCCGAATTTATTTTGCTAACCTAAATCCAAATTATAACCCACGCATCGTTCCTCCGACCGACCACTTCGCCACTCTGGTCCGGCGAACCAGCCGCACCAAGCCACCTCTCCTCTCACTTACATGTGGGCCGTCGTCGACATTTTCCTCCGCGCGACATTTCGTCGCGCCGCGCGCGCTCGCCTAGTTGTCGCGCATGTGTGCCACGACGAGCCGCTCACCTCGCCACCCATGCCGCTCTCTCTCCCGACGACGGCCCTCGAACCTCTCGCCACGTTGCGCCCGCCGCGCCGCCGCCGGCATCCCCTCAAATCCGCCGCCCATACCGGCCGAGCGACACAACCGCTCTGCCATCGCCGTGTGCATCGCCCCACCGGTAGGCCATCTTCTCTACGCATCCGCCCAAGCCTGCGCATGCAACTCGCCAGCAAACCACCGCCACACCCCCGGATTTTGACCGCGCCCATAGGTCGCCTTCGGCTTCACCCACGCAACTGCTTTTCTCGCCGGCCGACCCCTCCATGCGTCTGCCCCGTCTTCTGATCGCCGTGCAAGATCTCCACGCATCGCGCTCGGTCACCACCGCCCAAGTCATCCACCACCGAGTGCATCGCTCTGGCACATAGAAAAGGCAGCGCCCAGCCTTGGCCTCCTTCCCTGCCATTTCCTTCCCTCCCTCTTCTCCTCCACAAAAGCTCCAGAGCTTGCCGCCGCCGGCCCTCCTCCACTTGCCGCAGCCATCTCCCACCCCGGCCGCATCTCCTTCTCTCCCAGGTCCGGCCGCCTCTCAGCACCGCCCTCCCTTCGTCGTCGGCCTTAGCAGTCTCCGCCACCTCGAGCGCCATGCGGCTCCTCCTCCGGCGCCATCCAGATCCGGCCGCCCTCCTCCACCGCCGCCCGGCTCCTCCCGGCGCCGATGGATCCGGCGCCCGAGCCCACCCTCGCCGCTCTGTCCCGGCCCGCCGGCCTCCTCTCGCCAACCCGGCCACTCCATGGCCGCCGCGCCGTCGCCTCCTACCACCGAGCGCGCCGACCCATCTTTCTCGGCCCCAACCCGCGCCGACCTCGGTCTTCCCCGCCGGCCGCCACCTCTCGGCGCGTTCGCCCGCGCTACGCCTGGAGCTCGAGCGCGACCGCCGCCTCTGCTGCGGTGCTACTCCAGCTCCTCCATGCCCCGACATCGATGCACCGTCTCCCGCCATCGCTAAGCCCGGAGCTGCCGGCTCGGTTGCCCCACCGCCGCCGACCTTCCGGCCATGGCGACAAACCTTTGATGAGCCGCTTTTGGTCCTTTCTCTTTGCGCTCTATGTGTTTGTGAATATGCCTCAAAGAATGTGTTGGTATGTTCGCAGTGGAGCTCGCCGCCCGATCCCAGCAGCGCCGCTCGACTTCGTCTGCGTCGCCTCCAAACTGGCCGAGCCTCCCCTGTCGATGTTGCCTGTGTGCTCTCTGCTTGTAGCTTCTCTCTGTCACTAGTATTAGAAACCACCTGTATGGCATGAAGAGCAAGTTTGTGGCTATCAATTGAATCCCTTTGTAGAGTTGGCAAAGTTGGAATTTGAATTTGTAGGGTTTGCTGCTAGCATATCTTTACATCAATTAGTGTTTGGTTTAGAAATTTAACGGTTAGTCAGTAATAGCAAGTATTCAGATTGTAGAGTAGTAAGACAATAAGGTAACTTCATGCTGAAAAGTTAGTTAGCATTCACCTGTTTGTTGAGTAGTGTTTCAGATTATGCATAGTTAAGTGGCAGTAAGGTCAAATTTGGTTAGTGTCTGATTAGCATTTATTAGTTAGCTATTTAAGATGTGGTAGTATGTTGCTTAGCTTATAGATCTTCAGATATTGATGAAATGACAAATGGTGTTACATGTAGTAACATTCAGTGGACTCCTTTTTGTGTGCTTCTCTCTGTTAGAGCTCTCTATGTATTGCTATCTGAATTAGATATCTGTGTGGTAGCTCAATGGCAGTGAGCCTCGCCATAACCTTTGGTTGATTAAAAGCACTGATAGGATATTTAGTGGGCTGGGAAGTTTAGCAATTTGCAGAAACAATTGAGTTAAGTAGTATTTGAGATAAGAAATTGGAGGTAATTTATGACTGGCATTCTAATATAAGCAACTAAATGAATAAACCTAAGTGGTTAGATGCTAATTGGTGGAGCAGATAATAATTCGAGTGGGCAGTGGGTTGAGCAAGTGTTTAATTTAAGACTTTGTGGGTCATCAAGAATTGATTAGTGTACTGCTACCTTATCACTTGCAAAGACAAGTATGCGTCAGTATGATTAGTAGTTAGTGGTCTAGTTGAATCCAACTTGTAGGGTTTCGGTTGCATACAAGTCTTATTGCACATATGTGTTAAGATAATTAGCATTTAGTTTGGATAATTAAATGTCAGTCAGTTAACCATATGCTCAAAAAGTATTAGCCAATAACAAAGGTTAGGAATAATCAGATTTATCGATGGCCCATTCTAGTAGAGGACTAGACAATAGGGATTGATTAATAGATGGCCATTCAAATAACTAATGGTATGCCTAAGTAAGGTGATAAGTGATTAGAGGATCCTTTGTCCAGTTGGAGACTTATGATCATCAGTGAAGAATTAGCAAGAATTTTACTAGCATTTTTCAACTGCGGGTAATAGATGTGCACACAATCACCATCAAAGTCTGTCGAAAGAGGAAAATATAAGAGGATTAATTTTGACTGTATGTTTATCGTGGAAAATGTGAATTTGGAAAGAACAGTAATAAGAAATACTAACTAATTTAAATAACCTTCGAATCAACTAATTTGTTGTTCCTAAATTCATGATCTATCTTCTGTGTTTTTATTTGTTGGTACTGTTGGCGTTCTGGTATTTATTCGCTGTTTTTCGCTTTGGCAGTTTTTATCGTTAGATAGCGTTGTTATCGAGAGTGATCCTCTGCAGCAAGTCAAATATCTCTAGCAAAGCAAAGGCAAGCAGTTTGATCATATCCACTCAATCCTATTACTTTTAAAATCTAATATTTTGTTTTACTCGTACGTATGCATGCCTTTGTGTCAATGATTATTTTGTCGATTAGAGGTAGTTAATCCCATTGTATTGTTGCCCTGAAAATTGTTCACCCCTGCCACTACCTTAGGAATATTATTCTCACTGGTGAATTAGAGCCCGGTGAATGAGTTAGGGCCTTTTATTTTGTCTTTACGATATGATGCTTAGCAATGCTTAGATACCGGTAGAATTGGGCGGTTATCGACTTAGTCGGTAACCTTGATCACACAAAATTATTATAACTTTACATTTTCAGCCTTTGTGCTAAGTTATTTGTGAAAACTAAAAATGAAAACAAAATGATTTGGACTTGGGCACAATGGTAAGATGGTGTGCTTTTGGGTGTGACCGAAAGGTGCCCAAGTCAATTAAGGACCGAGTTACTTGCGCCATCAGATCGAGCATTTTGCGTGCTAACCACACTAGAGTATATGGGACCTCTCTTGACCTAGTACTTTGGCGTGTATTGGCTCAGGGTCGCAGGAGGTCGCAGGAGGGATGGAGGTGGGAGCATGGTAGTTGTCCAAAAGCTTTATCCCGAGTGGGTAGTTGTCTTTCGGCTTTACCATGTAAGCGCATGGATTTCTATCCATACGAGCTGCTCGTAGTTAATACACAATATTGGAAAACGTCTTGTTAGACTTAGCCGTGCTCGCATACCAAAGGAAGTATGCTAACCGTGGTGGTGGAAAGGCGGTCTAAAGTGTGGGTACATTGGTACACCCCGCAGTGTTAAAACTATTCGAATAGCCTCGCCCTAGGTTATGGACACGCCGGATACGCCCGTGAGAACTAGACTATAACATTTAATTAAAACTTGATGGGTTGGTATGAACGGTGTTCATACTATTGTTGTGATGGCCATTGGGTTGGTCATCTCCGTGATTTATTTATGTTACTACTTCATCAGACGTTGTTATTTCGCAAATAAAATAGAATTGTTAAACCGCCTTCAAACTATTACATTATTGCAAAAGAAAACTTGCTTTCTGCTAAAAGTAAGTCCAGAGCCCTCTCCACTTAAATAAAGCTTGCATGTAGTTAATTATAGTTCTGTTACCCTTACACGTCAGTCTTGCGAGTACAAAAGCAATTTTTGTACTCAGTTGCTTTCCTTAATGTTTTTGTTGCAGAGGAAGAAGGTGAGCCCCAAGGGCTTTCCTTTCGTGAGATGTGCTGCGGGTTTGACGACTAGCTTGGCGGCCCGGTTGGTTGCCTTGTGGGTAAAGGCACACTAATTGGCTGTGTAGTTTGTTATTTTTTTATCTTGTAGTTCTTTCTGTTGTATTTATTGAAGTTTTATTTTTGTAACCTCTCGTGTATGGATTTGATGCATGATTTTGTAACGGGGTGTGTATACGGCATTTCTGGGAAGTATACATATCCTGAGGCTTGGTTTATTTGAATTGCGATGCTAGGGTCAATGGAAGGCTAAGCATTACAAGTCGAATAAACTGGGGTCCTCACATGAATCGCGGAGACAGCTGAAAGCTGTCGAGCGTGAGGTAAACACAATCGACTCCCCTCTCGTCAATAAATTACCGAAGTGGTCGGAAGTCACCATTACTTTCGAGAAAGGTGATTGCCCGATTCCTTCTACTAGACCAGGTCGATTTCCGATCGTGGTCGAACCCACCATCAACAATTGTCAAGTCAATCGAGTTTTAGTTGATGGTGGAAGCTCGCTAAACATACTGTTTACGAGTACCCTGGATGAGATGCAGGTACCCAGGACAAAGGTAAGGCCGGTACGATATTCATTCTATGGAATTGTACCGGGGTCTTCGGCCAAACCAATTGACCAAGTTTCTCTTCCTTTAACATTTGACTCACCAAGCAATTTCAGGACAGAGAAGGTCTCCTTTGATGTGGTCGATTTCGATACGACATATAATGTCATACTTGGACGACCTACTTTGGCAAGATTCTTAATAGCTACTCATTATGGGTATCAATGTCTTAAGATGCCAGGTCCCAAAGGAGTGATCACGATATATTGTGACAAGAAGATGGCGCACTCCTGCGACCGTCGCTCCTCGAGATGGTTGGACAACTACCAACTCGAGATGAAAGTCACCTTCGACTAGCAAGTCGAAGCCTCAAAGTCGCACCTGCCGAACGACTGTGTCAAAGAGGTTCCTCCGACGCGGGAGCCCTCAAGGCTGCTCGCATTGGGGATTCTTCCGGCCCCAAATAGGAAGACGCCCTCATCACTTTCCTCCGGGCAAACGCAGATGTCTTCGCGTGGCAAGCACCCGACATGCCCGGAGTCCCTAGGGAAGTGATCGAGCACATGCTAGCTTTAGGCCTGATAAACTACCCGTAAAACAAAAGTTATGGAGATTTGCCCCTGATCGACGAGATGCTATTAGGTTAGAATTGGACAAGTTGCTTAAAGCAGGCTTCATAAGAGAAGTCAACCACCCAGAGTGGTTGGCCAACCCTGTAATGGTTAGAAAGTCGAACGGCAAATGGCGTATGTGTGTAGACTTTACTGATCTTAATAAAGCTTGTCTAAAAGATGATTTCCCTTTACCTCGTATCGATCAACTGATTGACTCTACTGCAGGATGTGAGATGTTGAGTTTTCTAGATACATACTCTGGTTACCACCAGATTAGTATGTGTCAAGAAGATGAAGAGAAGACCGCATTTATTACACCGTTTGGGATATTTTGCTATGTCAAAATGCCATTCGGCTTAAAAAATGCTGGAGCTTCTTTTTAGCGCTTGATGGAAACGACTTTTGCTCCTCAACTAGGCCGAAATTTGGAAGCCTACGTTGATGATCTAGTCGTAAAAAGCAGCAAACGGCTAAGCCATATCACAGACTTACAGGAGACTTTTGACAACCTTAGAAAACACCACTTGAAACTTAATCCCGAGAAGTGTGTGTTCGAGGTCTCTTCAGGAAAATTGCTTGGATTCCTGGTCTCTGCACGAGGAATCGAAGCAAATCCCGAAAAGATAAAAGCCATCACTCAGATGTGCCCCCCCCAACCACGAAGAAATAAGTCCAGAAATTCACAGGATGCATGGCGGCATTGAGTCGTTTCATAGCACGTCTGGAGGAAAAAGGACTGTCTTTCTTCAAACTTCTAAGGAAACATGAGGGCTTCGAGTGGTCAAAAGAGGCTAACCTAGTCTTTGAGGAAGTCAAGAGGTATCTTACGAGTGCTCCTGTTCTGGTTTCCCTGAAACCAGGAGAGACGCTCTTGATTTACCTAGCTGCCACGCCACAGGCAATGAGCGCAGTACTGGTCGTAGAACGTGAGAACATACAACGACCAGTTTACTACGTTAGTGAGGTTTTACACGGACCTAAGGAGCATTACCCTCAGGTTCAAAAACTTCTATATGCCCTCCTCATGTCTTCGAGGAAACTGCGGCATTATTTTCAGGTGCACAAACTAGCTGTGTCGTCTGAGTTTCCCTTGGGAGCAATCCTCCAGAATAGGGAAACAGCGGGACGCATGGCAAAATGGTCAGTCGAACTTGGGGCGTTCGACATCCATTTTGTGTCCCGAACGGCCATTAAATCCCATATCTTGGCAGACTTTGTCGCCGAATGGACAAATCCTGAACCTATTCTGGATCTCCAGTACGATTCCCACGACCAGTGGACGATGTACTTTGATGGGTCGTTTACGATAAATGGCTCGGGGGCTGGGGTGGTCCTAGAATTTCCTACCGGAGAAACCTTAAAGTATGCCATACAATTAAACTTTCAGGCCACTAACAACGTGGCAGAATACGAAGATTTGCTAGCTGGTATACGAGCCGCAAAGCGCTCTCGATTCGACGACTACTCGTGAGAGGAGACTCTCAACTAGTCGTGAATCAAGTCGGAAAGAGTACCAGTTTCTAATCCGACCATGTCCCGCACTTATCGGAAGTTCAAAGCACTTTTGGGCTTTGAGGTGCAATTTATCCTCGAAGGATAATTTCTCTGCACCAACCGGCTCGCCTAGCTTCCTCTCGATCCTCGGTACCAAAGGTGTGTTTCGGAGCGACTTCAAAAGCCGTCTTTAGTTGAAGAACTAGAGATGCCTCCTATAGAAATAGCTTCTAGAGTACGAAGATACATGGATGACACTCATCTACGAGTATCTTGGATGGGTTCCAGACCTGATGACGATCTAGAAGCGCATCGATTGTCGAAAGGCCAAAATGTATACTTTGGTCGAAGGTGTCCTTTATAAAAGAGGAACCCAAGGGGTGCTCATGCGATGTATTCTGCAGAGCGAAGGATTAAAACTCCTTCACAAAATACACGGAGGGATCTGTGGAACTCATGCTTCTTACAGAATGCTGGTCGGTAAAGCCTTTCGACAAGGTTTTTATTGGCAACCAGCCCTCCACGATGCTAGGGAGCTGGTTAAAAAGTGTGTACAGTGCCAGTTTCATAACCAGCAAATACACCAACCGCTCAGCGTTGCAAACAATTCCTCTGTTTTGGCCTTTTGCGACACTGGGTCTTGATATCCTAGGACCGCTACCCGAGCTCCGTGAGGTTTCGAGTTCCTTTGTGGCCATCGATACGCTCACAAATGGATAGAAGTCGAGCCCGTGGATCGATAACAACTAAGCAAAGAAACGGTTCATGATGAGATGCGTGATCACCGATTTGGAGTACCGTCGAATTATCACGCATAATGGCAAACACTTACAAGGGCAAAATTTTAGGAATTTTGCGACAAGTTGGGAACTCGCTTGTGTTACGCTCATTGCCCACCCCAAAGCAACGGATGGTCGAAAGAGCGAATGGCCGATAATGAAGGGAATCAAGACCGAGTCTTCGATCGACTTGTCAAGCGCCGGGGCTTGGGTACAAGAATTACCTTCAGATATGGGCGTCAGACGACACTAGCCGAGCTACGGGAGAAACACCTTTCTTTCTAGTTTTTGGCGCCGGCCATGCTTCCGCCGTAACTAAAGATCCGTTAGCACGAGTCGAAAAGTTTAACGACTCCATTCAAGAACGACTTGAGCGATGACATCAACCCGCCGAGGAAAAGAGGACCGTGCTTTAACTGCTCCGCAATCTACCAACAAGCTCGCGCAGATACTACGATCGTAAGGTCCAACCTCACACCGCCAGAGGTGACTTGGTATTGAGGCTTATCCAATCCTAGTCTAATCGAACAAACTTTCCCCAAGTGGGAAGGTCCTTACACCGTGGTCGGTTACGCGTCCAGATCTGCACGACTTGCAATGGAAGATGGCCGTGTTCTTCAAACTCTGGAACATTGACCGCCACGCAAATTTTATGTGTAACAAGCTTCTACGACAATAAAAGTATCGAGTTCTCCTATCTTTTTGTCTCTTTTTGAATTTTGCTTTCATTTTTCGACCATGTTTCATATGCTCATTCCCCCTGTACACTAGTCGGAAAAAGGACAACACATCTAGTCGAAGTCTCTCCTCTCTACATGTGGTCCTGCCTGCTGGAAGGAGCTTCCTAGTGTCGCTTTGTTCTTAACTATAACTACCAAGACAAAGCTTTTGGGCTCAAAGAACATGATCGAAAGTTGTTAAGAAAATTCATATCACCTTAGTTTATTTATTTATTTTGAAAATAATCTAAGAAGAGTGCACTTTGAAATTCGCCGATCGCTTCCTGTTAACTTGATTGGTTTTAATCGCGGGAGGAAGAAACACACCTAGTCGAAGCTTCTCCTCTCTGCACGTGGTCCCGCCCACTAGAAGGAACTTCCTAGCGCCATCTGTTTCCTACTTTTCTTTGCCGTGGCAACTTTATCGTGTACAACGAAACAAATTTCATGAATTTTTAAGGTCCTCTAGATGTTTGTTTTACTCCAGTTGTCGTCATTGATTTGATTAATCTAGTCGGAGATGGTAACATCACCTAGTCGAAGCCTTTTTTTTCTCTGCACATGGTCCTGCCCACTAGAGGGAACTTCCTAGCGTTGATCTGTTTCCACTCTTTCGACTAGTGAAAGATAGTCGATACTCGAGAACTATAAGTTGAACAAACCTCTCTGTTTTCAGAAACCCTTTCTTTACTATTTCCTTAGTTTATTCTCAATAAACTAAGTAAATAGTCGGGGGCTAGGATAAAGTTATAAACATGACTTCGTTTCTTAGTCTTAGTTTTTTCGAGTTATCATCTTACGAGTTACTAACTACTCTACGAGATGATTCGCAGGGAAAAAGAAGGAGAAAGGAGGAATCGCTCATATCTGGTCTGATTATTTCTTCCTTTTTTATTATCTTACGAGTTACTAACTACTCTACGAGATAATTTGCAGGAACAAGAAAGGATCATATATCTATACATCACCAAAAAAGGACTTGTATTTGTGAGTTCATATTACAAACTGCTTTGATGAAGGAGACTCTATCTGCATCTCTTCTGCGACCTTCTCACCAATTGAATGCATCTCCTCGATCACCGCTCGCTCAGATTCGGCAATCAAAGTCGGCCGATGAATCGAGGGTCAAGGTTAGGGTCACGAGTTTGAGTTTTGCTAAAACAAAGCTCACAACTCCTTTGACCGCTTCCCTTATCGAATCATTCTGGTTGGTCTTTAGAGTAGACACCAACTCTTGCAAGGTACCGACTTGCTCCCCAATGGCACTCGTATGAGCGGCCATCGTTCCATCGCTAGGGGCGACCCTCCCAGCACGAAGCCCATCGAGTACATTGTTCAGAAGCGAAATGTTATCATAAAGATTTATCTTCATTGACTTTATCTCCTCCTGGGTACAAGTCGAAGCCTCATGGAGTCGTTTTATTTCAATTAATCGCTCTGAAAGGAGTAAGGGTTAATTAAATAAAACGATTCTACGTGAAGATAAAATGATTTAGTAGTAGGAAAAGTTCTACTTACCCGCTAATTGAGAACCAAAATTCTCAATTTCTTGGTCTTTCTCCTTCGCAATGCGGAGGTCTCGCGACAACTAAGGACTTCTCCGGACCTCGACCGAGAGATTCCCACTCGCCCGAAGGGCCTTATTTTCACTTCTTTTCTCGCCAAAGAATGAGAGGTTAAGAAAATGGAGATCAAGATCAAAAGCGATCGAACTACATGTCTCGCTTATTTTTTCCTGCAACCGCTGAGTTGCAGAGTTAGCATCCCGGCTTCTTCAGAGGTCGGCGCTTTATCCCTTAGCTTTTTCGACTCGGCTTTCTGGTTGAGTGAATCACTAAGGTCTTTTTTCACTCTTAAACCCGAAGGTTAAGGAAAGACATGAATACATAGACGAATGATCGTAAGTTTTTCACGATTATATCCTACCGTAAGTCTTTCTACGACTAGTACCGAGTGGTAAGTTTTTCTACGACAATTGTCTACGAGCATCGAGTAAGTAATCAATTTGCGATACGATTATGAGAATCGGTTACTCACCACCTCTCTGCTTGCTCGTAGAGCACTTCCTTCTCTTGTCGTAATTTGACAAGTTGCCAATTGTACTCGCAAATCGTAGCGACCTGCTCTACGGCCCTCTACAAGGGAGAAAAACGATAAGAGACGGAGATAAAACCATACGTGAGTATTGAGGAATATTTACATTCATGTTTGACCAAGCAAACATAGACATTATTCGCGACGGATCTTTCAGCCCATCCATCTCCTCGACTCGTTTCCACCAGACCTCTTCGAGACGTTCATTGTCAAAGACATCCCCAAAATTGGGAATGTTGTTGGGGTGAGGAACTCGGTCGCGAGATCGGTAGGCAGAAGATCCTACGATAGAATCGGAGCCAAAGAAATCAGAGCAAAAGTTAAAATATTCTTCTTCCTCTGACTCGGTCACGGGAGCTCCACCTAGAGGGACAGAAGGAAGATCCTCGACAACTTCCTTACCGATGCGGCGGTCAGAACTCTCACCGCCACCAACCTCTGGTGTTTCCCTCACGGCCTTTGTCGGCTCCACTCGCCCCTACGATACCTCGGTGGTCGAGCGACTTGACAACCTCGGTGGTCGTAGCAACTTCTGTAGCTACGACTTCTTCCGCTGTGGGAATAGTAGCCGACCTTCACCATCGCCGCAGCCACACCTCGCCACCTGAAGAAGTGACAGCGGGCTCCTCCATAGGAGTATCCTCGGGGCCAAGACGCGGGCTAAAATCACAAAACGCAGTAAGTCAGTCTCGTAAAGAAAACTAAGAGTAAGTGCGCTTACACTTATGTTTTTACGTACATCACAAGACCGACCGACTCAAACTTGGGAGCAACCTTCTCAACCATCACTAGTCGAGATTCACTCAGGACAACGGGAGTTTCCTCTTCCCGACCTCCCGGGTGGCCAAGATCTGTCTCGACCACCTTAAGAGCACCGCTCCCCTCGGCCTCGCATCCCACCGAGCACAATTTCTTCACAAAAGACATGAAGTTCTTCCAGTTCTCCTTTTCTAGCTGCCTTATGAAGCCACGAGAAGCTAAAACTGCGAACGACTTGTTGTCGTATTAGAAGGGTACCTTAACCTTGGGGACCTTGCGCTTAAGGGCAAAGGCCTCTTCTTCTGCTTTCTTCTTTGCCGCAGCCAAGTCTGCAGTAACTTAGCAAAAGGCGTATGGGCCGAACTCAACCACCTTTGTCGACTTTTACGATCGATGTTTCTTGGTTGAGGGGACTTACGACTACCGCGATGCTTCCGATGACCACCAAATCGACTTCTCGTCGTCTTGGCGGTTCTCCATGCCTACTTTCTGAAAACGTAAGAAGAAAGTGGTTGTAAGATCTTCTACGATCACTAGCCGGCCGTAGTATGCGACCACTCAAAAGTCATAAGTATTTCTACGACATTGTATAATCGTAAGTCCTGTTACGATTACGTCCGGTCGTAAGTTTTTCTATGATCAGTATTCAGTCATAAGATTTTCTACGGCAAGCCCGTTAGTCGTACATCGTTTTACGACAACAAAACGCCTAAAGACAAAATCGTTTGTTCAATTACCTTTAGGCGCTCCTCTTTCTCTTCTGCGGTCAAAACCGCAAGGATTTGAGGAGCCGCAATGTTGGACGGATGCTTCTCGCAGATGAGCCTGACACGCGCGTCAACCTCCGCCTGCGGAAGATCTGCACACATAAACAGCACGATTAGCAGACTAAATCGGGATTAACCAAGGACAAAGCCAAAAAATTAAGTTTTTCTACTCACCGTACTTATAATCCCTGGTTGGGTCTTCTTTTCCCGAGTACCTCCACATAGGAGGAACTCGTGCCTTCAGAGGGCTGATACGGCGCGTGATGAAGTCCCTCGCCACATGCCAGCCGGTAAGCCCCTCCGACTTCAAGTCTTTGATGTCTTGAATGTAGGGGGCTATCCGGTCGAGATTATTGGGGGTCGAATCCCAGGAAGAGGACCTCTCGGCGGCCTTCCCGATGAGGGAGAGGCTGTCTTCCTTGGTAACCTCCCAGTAAAACCACTTCTTCCACCCCGGCCACGATGACCGGGTGAACATCTGAATGTGCTCCTTCGACTTACCGTCGTGGAGCTTCAGACCACAGCTACCGGCAATCCCGGCTTGTCGAGCCATCCCGTAGTAGTACTGGAAAAGCTCGAGATCCGCCGGAATCCCCAGGTAAGCCTCACACAAGTACACAAACACGCCCAACATTGTGATGGAATTAGGACCAAGGTTCACTAATTCCACCTCGAAGTGCTCAAGCACGAGTCTGAGGAAGGGATGAGCAGGCAATCGGAGGCCGCACTCACAGTACGCCTGGAAAATCGGAATTTGACCCTCCTCTCCTGACAGCCAGTGCTGCTCATTCGCCGTAATCCACTCCACGAGTAGTCCCTCAGGGATTTTCTCGGCAGCAACTAGGGCCTCAATCTTCGTGCCGTCCATTTCAGACTCAGCCCACTCAGAGACAACCCTAGCCATTTTTTCTCTCAAAGGTGGGAAGAATCAGATTTGGGAAAGCTCCAAGAAAATACACAGTACCACCGACGGTGGAAGAAGCGAGAAAGCAATGAACAGTCGGGTGAATTGGAGGAAAGGTAAAAAACCCTAAGTCTGTCCCCGTCGTCTGTTTTATAACCGTGTGTTTGAAATGAAACGCCGTGGAATCCCAACAGTTCCCACCACTTCGGGAATTGCTCCAACGGACAGGTCTGCCTGTTCGAAAGTATTGAGACTCTTTTCACACCTCATGTGAAATTACCTTATTGGCCTTCGGGTCAAAAGAAATGCCGATCGGAAAGGTTTTGCTTCCGATCATAAGGCCACGATTACTCCAAAGTCGTAAGATTTTCTATGACTACTTTGTAGTCGTGAAATTTCCAACATATTTCCTCGACCAAGTATATTACTGGTCGAGAGGAACACATGTTGGAGAGATTTTCCTCCAGCGTCTTCTCTATGACCCACTAGTGGTCGCAAAATTATTTCAGACTCCTCAACCAAGTAAGTTATTTTCACTTAAAGCTGGGGGGCTAGATGACGAGGGTATGATAATCCTCATTTTATTATTCCATAATCATGTAATATGACGTCACATGGTATACCCCTTAATGTTATAAGGGAGGAGTAAGTTAGGTGGTTGTAAGCTCTTCTACGACCACCCTCCTAGTCGTAAGTATTTCTACGACTATAGTGTAATCGTAAGTCCTGCTACGATTTCGTCCGGTCGTAAGTCTTTCTACGACCAGTACCTAGTCGTAAGCTCTTTCTACGACTATCCCCTAATCGTAAGTTCTGCTACGATTAGCCCTGCTACGACATCCTCACAATTAGCCGGGTCCACCCGTCAGAAGGCCCATTTACTAGTGAGGACTTGAGCAGTCAAATTACGTAGTTTTACCCGAAATAACTACATATATGTGAGGACCCCAATTTATTTGGCTTGTAATGCTTAACCAACCACCTGGTCCTAGCATCACAAATCAGATAAATTGATCCTCGAGATATGTATACTTCCCAGAAAATAGTATACACACCCCGTTACAAAATTAGACATCAACTCCATTCCAAACATAGAGTCCAAACACCACACTACCAAACGGAAGATAAACAAATAGTAGAGTTATTACGCATAAAGGCCGATGTGCCAAGATACACAAATAACGAGAAAGAAGACAGCGGAAGCAAAGTGCCATAAGATGGCTATAAACAAAGCCAATCGTGCCTCCAACCCACAAGGCATCCGACCGACCGCCAAGTCTAGTCGCCCACGAAGCGGCAACACACTCACGTAGTGAGGCCCTTGGGGCTCACCTTCTTCCTCTGCAACAAAAACATTAAGCAAAGCACACGAGTACAAAGATTGTCTTTGTACCCGCAAGACCGACGTGTGAACTAGCGGACCTATTCATATGCTACATGCAGGCTTATTTGGTGGATGCCATATGTTTTATTTGCATAAAGCCAATTTTCATTTGCAATAATATAATACGCTTGAAGGCAGGTTTGCAATTCATTTTTAATGTTGAAATAACAAGAATTTATAAAATAATAATAAAAGAATAAAGGTAAACAACCTAGAAGTGACTATCCCAATAGTCACCACAACAATAGCACTAATCCCGCATTCGTACCACCCAAACAAGTTTTAATTTAAATGTTGTAGTCTAACTCTCGATAAGCTTACCCAAGCGTGTCCATCACCTAGACGCGAGGCTATTCGAATAGTTTTCAAACCTGCAGGTGTACCATCGCACTCCACACCTCGGACATCGCCTTTAAGCCAAAGCACACTTCCAAGGTATGCGGCACACTAAGTCCTACGAGACTTTTTCCAATATTGTGTATTAACTACGAGCAGCTCGTATGGATAGAAATCCATACGCTTACATGGTAAAGCCGAAAGACAACTACCCACTCAGATAAAGCTTTTGGACAACTACCATGCTCCCACCTCCATCCCTCCTGCGACCCCTCGCGACCCGGAGCCAATACACGCCAAAGTACTAGGTCAAGAGAGGTCCCATACCCTCTAGTGTGGTTAGCACGCCGAAATGCTGGATAACAAAAACTCACAAGATGTTGGTCCTTAATTGACCGGGCACCTTTCGATCACACCCAAAAGATCACACCAATCTTACCATTGTGCCCGCGTCTAAATCATTTTTGTTTTCATTTTTAGTTTTGCAATTAGACCAAGCAAATAATGCTGAAATATAAAGTTATAGAAAATTTTGTGTGATCAAGGTTCTGACTAAGTCGATAACCGCCATTTCTACCGATACTAAGAATGTCTAAGCAATTTGACCCGGATCTACTAAGTGACAAGAGATCATCCGCGACCTCTAATCACAGCAAATAACCTAGGCTCAGGTAGTAGAGATCAATATTTTGCCTACAGGATATGCAGCTACGGATTTAACTAATCAATTTAACACAAATTAAGCAATGCGTACATACAGCTGAAACAAGATATTAGACTTTAAAATACTGGGATTAACATGATCAAACCGCTTGCACACCGCCGCCGTTGCTCAATTTGTTGCGGAGGGTCGTTCTCAGGGTTGCCGCAAATATCGAATCCTAACGGTTGAACAAAACAGCGAATAAGAACGAATAACACCGACCAAACTCAAACATCAAATGCGAACACCAATTTACACAGAGGCTAGACCATCACAAAAAGGAGTAACAAAATAGCAGCTACAGAGACCCACTCACTTATTTGTCAGGTTAACCACAAAATCAATTCTCTTATATATTTTAAACTTTGGACAGACTTTGATGGTGATTGTGTGCACATCTATTATTTAATCATCAAGTTAACACATCAAAAACAGCTAGCTATTCTAAAACCACTATTGACAGGTGAGAGCACAGAATCTACAAGAAGCTATTGAAAGCATAACTAGTCAAGTATCCAATTATGAGATGCTACATAAAATTCTAATTAAGTTTGGGCTTTAATAAAATTCAGCTACTAATACACCTAAGCAACATGCCAACATATTGGAAGGTTAACCATAACAGTATGCTATCACTACAAGGCCTTACCACACCAGGAAAGTAGGAAAAATAAGTGCAGAGACAACCACTAGTTCCAATAACAACTTCTTAGATCACTCATGCCAACAAGGGTTTTAAAATCTAGAATCACTAACTAACATAATTCCTTACCAAACACTATTTCTTAAGCAATTTATCAAGTCTAACAGACCTAAATAGCATAAGCATGAAACCAATTTTCAGTTCATCGACAAAAAAAACGACAACGAGGAACAAACAGAGAACTAGAACTAAATTGCTTTCAAACCTCCAACACCCAATTTTGATCATGCAATGAAAGTGAACTAATGAACAATCATAAACATGATAAGCAAACACTACAAAGCTTCAGAGAGGTGGGCCCACTGCCACCACAACAAACAACGGGGAGCACAAGGAAGAACAGAGAGGCTCGGACCGATTCGACACCGGTGAAGGAGTGGCGGCGCGGCCGTGCGACGGCAAATGGGTTGCTAGAGGACCACCGGGCGATGGTGGTCGCGGGTTGGCGAGAAGCACCGAGGCGGCGCGGCGACAGCCCGCGGCGGCGGCGATGGAGGTGATAGGTGCGGCCGCACGAGAGCGAACCACAAGAATTAGCGCGCATGGGCATCGATGAGTTACCAGAACTCACCGGAATGACGCGGAGCTCAAGAGGTTGCCGAGATGGCCCGGCGGCGAGCCAGCGCGGCGATCAAGGGGTCACCGGGAGGAGCAACTGAGCAAAAATAGAGGAAAAGAGAGATGGAGGTAGCTCGAGTGAGTGCACTAGATGGTGCTAGCGCGAGCAATTGCTCTAGGAACTAACTCACGGAGAAGAGGGCGAAGGACCCAACTTTCGGCCAAGAAGAGGGACACCAAAATTCAACGGCCCCATGCGAATAAAACTTCAAATTAGTTGAGGGGAAGACATGATAGGAGTCGGAACACGATCGACGCGAAAAGGAGAAGATGAGCTTCAGCGGTTGTGGTGTTGACACGGCGGTGGCGGCTGGTCGTGCACCGAGCTCGAGCACAACTATGAATTGAGCTCGAAGGAGCAATGGTTGATAGGGGATTGCTTAATGGTGTCTAAAGAAGGAAGAGGAGCTTTGGGTGAGCTTAAGTAGGGATGAGGCGGAGGAAAACGGCGGCGACGCTTTCGCACCGAGGAGCTCAAGAACGGTGCCGACAAGCTTGTGAAAGGAGCGGTGGGCGATTAATGCTGCGCGGGCATGGCCTCTCGGCGGAAGATGCGCCGAGGTGATGCGCGTCGCGAAAACCGAAAGCGGTGACGAACAATGAGGCGAGGTGGCGATCATGCGCGATGTCGCCGCACTTAGCACTCATGCGGAAGGTAGGTGACGACCGACAAGAGGGGCCCGCGTCGGCGGCAGAAACAAAATGGCGCGAGCCCGAAGTCAAGTCTGCGCGCAAACCGGTGGTTTGACTCGACCATTTCACCCGACCGTTGGATGCGAGATGGACCGCCGAGATTGATGTATGCATTCGGACAGTCGGTTGCACGCGCCGCACGTGGATCGTTCGATCGCATCGGACGGCCGACACCATCGAGCGGCGGTGCAACTAGTTGGTTCGACCGAGCCAGCGGTGCGAGTCGGACTCGAGCCCGAGGTTGGGTCCGAGAGCGAGGAACGATGATTTTAGTTTTTGATTTAAAAGACAAAGAGGGTTTGGGAAATTTTTAGAGGTAGCTCAGAGCTCCAAAATTTCGAAATTTTTATGGTAGCTACTAGGGACAGAGGACAACCTTGTGAAATTTTCCAGGGTTTTCATGCAATAGATTTTCCCACTAAAATTCACAAGCTGCTGAACAAGTTTGACCAGATTTCAAACTAGGTTGACTTGGCCATATGAATTAGCAAATAAAATCTAAAAATTGTGAAATAATTCAGGAGGTAGATAGGATGATCAAGATGACAGGAAAAATATTCCTAGGGGATGATCACAAGTTTGAAGGCTAAGAATGTGCTGACAACAATTTCCAATCACAAGAATTAACTTCTAGAAAATTGGAAATTGCTAGGGAAAATTTGGAAAACTTCCAAATGATTTGAAGAGACAACAAAAGTTTTTATTTCTCCTCAAAATTTTACATTTGAATTACAAACCCTAAGTTAGGGCTGTTACAATATAATTCCGCACTATCTCTTATTGATAACCGTTGAACAGCGTGGGGGGTTACTACTCCGGTAATTACTCTCATTATTACGCAATAATGAGCTTAATTAGCCTGGAATGATAACTGCCCCAACAATATAGTATAAGTAGGTATCTTTTAGAGATAGTGAGGAGAGAGGTTTTTTTGGAAAGACAGTCAGTAGCAGCATTAGAGTAAGACCTTCTGCTGATTGTAATCCATATACCGAATACAAGATACACAGGAGTAGGGTTGTTATTCTCACTTGAGAAGGCCTGAACCTGTATAAAAATCCATGTGTCTCTCTCGTCTGCGTGTTCAATTGTGGAGACCCCCCGAATCAAACAATCTTTACATAAGATCGGTTCTAAAACACCGACAAGCGGGTTATTACCGTCGCTTTATTGAGAATTTCTCCAAGATCGTAAAGCCGGTGACTGACTTGCTCAAGAAGGACAAGAAATTTGTGTGGTCCTCTGCTTGTGATGAGAGTTTTCAGGAACTCAAGAAGCGTTTGACTTCAGCCCCAGTGCTTGTTCTTCCCGATGTCCACAAGAGCTTCGATATCTTTTGCGATGCCTCTCGTTAGGGACTCGGTTGTGTGCTTATGCAAGAAGGCAAGGTAGTGGCCTATGCATCAAGGTAGTTGAGGCCTCATGAACTCAACTATCCTACCCAAGACTAGGAGTTAGCTGCAGTGGTTCATGCACTCAAGATTTGGCGGCATTACCTGATTGGTAACCGTTGTGAGGTGTATTCTGATCACAAGAGCTTAAAATATTTGTTCACCCAGCCAGATCTGAACCTCAGGCAAAGAAGATGGTTGGAATTGATCAAATATTATGATATGGGTATTTAGTATCATCCGGGTAAGGCCAATGTTGTTGCGGATGTAGTTAGTCGAAAGGTGTACTGCAATACTTTGATGCTCCAAGAGCAACAGCCCGCCCTTCTTGAAGAATTTCAGCGGCTCAATTTGGGTTTGGTTGAGCACGGTTCCCTTGCTACTTTGGTTGTGCAACCAACCTTGGTGGACCAAATCAAGGTGGCACAGCAATCAAATGTTGGTGTGAGTCAAATCAAGCAAAACATCAAGGATGGGACAGCCAAGTGCTTTTCATAGGATGAGCATGGTGTTGTGTGGTTTGGACAGCGCCTTGTGGTTCCAAAAGTCGTGGAATTGCAAAATTTGATTCTCCGCGAAGCCCATGACTCCCCCTTGTCCATCCATTCCGGGGCTACCAAGATGTACCAAGATCTTCGTTAGAGATTCTGGTGGACCTGAATGAAGCGCGAGATTGCTAAGTTCGTTGCTCATCTTGCGCGCAGGTTGTCGTGTTAAGGCTGAGCATCAGTGCCCAGTGGGCCTTCTTCAGCCTTTGCTAGTGCCTGAGTGGAAGTGGGATTCCGTGGGTATGGATTTCATCACCGGTCTGCCCCGTACTTCTTTAGGGAAGGATGTCTTATGGGTTATCATTGATCGGTTGACAAAGGTGGCCCATTTCCTTCCAGTGCGAGTGAAGATTGGTGTGAGCCAGTTGGCGGACCTCTACATATCTCGCATTGTGAGCTTGCATGGTGTGCCCAAACAATTGTGTCAGATCGTGGCTCTCTTTTAACCTCTCGGTTCTGGCACAAGTTACAAGAGGCCATGGGCACTCGCCTTACTTTCAGCTCAGCCTATCACCCCCAAACTGATGGTCAGACGGAGCAGGTCAACCAAGTGTTGGAAGATATGCTTCGTGCTTGTGTTCTTTCCTATGGGAAGAATTGGGAGAAGTGCCTACCGCTTGCCGAATTCTCCTACAACAACAGCTTTCAGGCTAGTCTTGGTATGGCACCATTTGAAGCTTTGTATGGGAGGAGGTGTAGAACCCCATTGAACTGGTCGAATCGGTGAGAGATGTTCTTGCCCGCACTCGACCAATGAGGCCAAAAGCCAGGTTCAGTTGATTCGTGAGCATTTGCCCGTGGCCCAGTCCTGGCAAAAGAGCTATGTGGATCGTCGTCGCCGAGAGTTGAGCTTTGAGCCCAATGACTTTGTGTATCTCAAAGTCTCACCTTTGAAGGGTCATCAGCGTTTTGGCATCAAGGGCAGGTTGGCTCCTCGTTATGTTGGGCCTTATTGCATCATCGAGAGAGTGGGAGCTGTTGCATACAAATTGGAGTTGCCAGCTACACTTGAGGGGGTGCATGATGTGTTCCATGTGTCTCATTGGAAGAAGTGCCTCCATGTTCCAACTGAGAAACTCCGTTGGAGACTCTCGATGTGCAAGAGAATTTGACCTACCGCGAGCATCCTGTTCGTATTCTTGAAGAATATGAACGTAGAACAAGGAACCGTGTCATCAAGTTCCTTAAGGTTCAGTGGTCGAATCATTCCGAAGATGAGGCACCTTGGGAGCGGGAGGATCGTCTTCGTGCTGATTACCCGTCTTTCTTCTCCGAGTAAACGAAATCTCAGGACGAGATTCTTGTAAGGGGGGGAGATTTGTAACATCCCAAGTTTAGACTTGTGTTTCAAATGTAAGAAAATGTGTAGAAATTAAAACTTTTTCTTACATCTTGTATTTCCTGTATGGTCTGGAAAATTCTTGTAAAAGAATTATGAAAATACAAAGTCACAAGTCTTTTGATCCAAAATTTGATCTTTCAAAAACAATCTTGAAAAATATTGTGATCATCTCCTGGAAACATTTTTCCTAAGTTCCAGGGTTGGTGTGTGACCCCTCTGAAAAATTTCACAATTTTTAGAAATTTTTTGAATATGTTAAGAGGCAGTCAAACCAGTCTGACCTTTGGTCAAACCCTAGAACAAGTCTTGATTATTTTCTAGAGAAAGATGTTGTGCATAAAATCCTATGGAAATTTTACACGAGGTTTATCCTGGAATTAATAACCTCCAGTTAAAATTTCTGAATTTTTGGAGCTAGTTTGCTACCTCTCCAAAGTTTCAGCTGGTAAATTAAACCCTAGGTCAAACCCTGGTTGGGCCTGAGTCGAGCTCGAACCCAAACCCCTTCTCTTGGTTGCACCCAACCCTATCAGTGCCTGGATCTGTCCGTTCGAGCGCGCGTGCAACGTGGGCCGTTGCACCCCCATCAAACGGCCCTCGTTCGTTGAAACCTTCGGGCCTCCGATCGCACCTTCGATTTCTAGCCGTTGGATCCTGATCCAGCTGCTGTGGGTGCTTACCCCTTCGTAGCTAGTCGCCTTTTAAATCTGGCTCGAGCCAATTGGTTGAGCCCGATCAACTAACTACACCCAGGCTCACTTTAACATGCGCATTCAATCCCAGCCATTGGATCTGTATCGCACGGCCCTCGTTCGTGGGAACGTTCGGACCTCGCGATCGCGCCAACTCGTTTGGACCGTTAGATTAAGATCCAACCGTCCAGATGAAATGGGCTGTTTGGGTCACCCATTTGTCACTTTCAATCGTAGTCATCCTTTTTCAATCTAACCGCTTACGATCTCCTGTGTTGTTTTTAACCTCTGGGGCTCCGGAGTGATCTGAGCCGTTCATTTTTAATCTAACAGCTCACAAGCACCCTGGCTTCTCTGGTCATCTTCTACCTCGCGCCGTGCGTGAATAGAAGGAGAGGCATGGCCTGGTCTTGTCGTGCTCCCTCGTCAACGTCTCGCTGGTCGGGACAGCCAGTGCGTGCGTTGCTTTCGCCCACGATCATGCCTTTTTCCTGTCCCCCATTATTTCTGCTGGTCCACGGTTGTGTCATGGACTTAACTCACCGTGGAGCTCATCCCAGCCCAAACCCTAATTTTCTAACTTTATAAAGCTCCCCAACACCCCTCCTTGTATTCCTTTACACCACCCCTAGCTCCGTTTTTGCTGGTGGAGCTCAAAACACAGAAAATCCCAAAATTGCCATTAATGGCCGTGAAGCTCTGTTGATGGTCTTGGTGCTCCAATGGTTCATCTTCAATTCTTCTTGTACCCTTTTGAACTCCTTAATACCCTAATCATTTCCCCTCACTCAATTTTGGGTTTCATTATCAGGATTTGTCAAATTTGGGGTTTGTTCAAATTCGGTCGAGATCACCCCTTTTCTTCTTCAGCTCCGGTGAGCGCTTCATTTCTCAACTATTTGCTCATGAAGCTTCTATGAGCTGTAATGAAGCTATTGTGACCACCAGTGGTGTTCAATTTGGCTCAGGTTTCTATTTTCACTTCATCTTCTTCAACTTAGATGTTGTGCCTTCCCTGCTGTCCAAGCTCCTCGGGCCATCTTTGAAGCTCAACTTGCTTAAGGTAGCTTCTTATTAGTCCTTAGATGATGTGGCACCCGCTTCTTTAGACTGCTGCGGAGCTTTTGAGCTATTTTCGTTTTTCGGCCTTAGAGTCACCGTGCCCTTTTTCCGGCTAGCCGGCGTTCTAGGCCGTTGCCGCCGACGAGGTCATCACCGTCGGGTCTGAAAGGTTATTGCGAACCCATTTTAGCCTTTAGGACGCGCCGCCGTGGCCAGAGCCACCGGCGGCAAGCCTTCTTTTGCTCTCGGGTTTTTGCCGGATGAAGTCGTCGCCGGGAGTTGTCGACAAGACATCATTAATGCTAATCACAATTTAATCATTGCAAATCATTGGTTTAGTATTTAATGGCTGTCTTAAATTGGCTTGAAGTCACTGCCATGTGGGCCCGTGCAATTAAACCTCCCCGCGCACTTCAAATCCACATGTGTTATTCGCGAGCATCTTGGACTGTCGATTTCAAGATCTGCGGCCCAGATCTTCTGGGACTTTCGGGTCCCTGAACGTCCCAAATCGCATGAGCCGTCCATCTTTAGATCTACGGCTCAGATCGAGGGGCCGTTCGGACCACCCAAGCTCCCAATCGCGCGGGCTGTCCATCTCGCGATGAGCAGCTGGGATTGAGTGGGCTGTTTGGGTCACCCGAAGTGCGCCGTGCCCAGAGCCGTCCATCTCAAGATCTAGGGTTGAGGTTGATCGGGGTGTCCGCGTCGCTCGAACGGTCCAATCCTCGTAGACCGTTGGATTTAGATCCAACGGTGAACTCCTTTTGATCGCGCGCATGCGCTATTCTCCGTGCGCGTGGGCCGTTAGATTTCGCATCAAGGGCCCACGTTCGTCCACGTCGCTTTATTTTCGATAAGGTTGATTATAATTCGGTAAGCCTTTATTTATCAACTAAAAATTATATTAAACTTTAAAAACTCATATTTATTTCGTTTTGAAACCTTTTTAGATGATTCCAGCTGGAATAAATTCATGTAATACTTAGCCTTCCATTGGCTCTAGTATCACAAACAAAATACACCGTGTCTCGATGGACATGTGCTTCCCAGAAATTGCAACACACATACATCATACAAAAGCATGCATCATTTCTATACATCATATGGTAACAAGTCTATCAAAAGACATACATAATATAAGTTATTACAGAACAGCCGACTGACCAAATGACAAAGTATTAAGTATCAGCGGAAGCAAAAGGTGCCATAAGATGGCTTAAAACAAAAGACGACCGGTTAGCCACATAACACCACAGGGGCAACCGGCCGGCCGCCAAGCTAATCGCCCCACACTTGCCACAAAGACAACTCACAAAAGTTAGGCCCTTTGGGCTCACCTTCTTCCTCTGCACACAACAAGCAATGCAGATGAGTACAATAATGTACTCGCAAGACTTACGAGTAACAAGCCTATACATAGCTACATGAAAGTTGTATCAAAGGAAGTTGGTTATATGGTTATTTGGACGCATAAAGCAATTTTCATTTGCAATAATGTACTAGGTTGAAAGCAATTTAACAAATCAGTTTTTAAGCATTGAAATAGCAGCGAGTAACAATAATTATCAAGTAACCACCTAGAAGTGACTAACCCAAAAGCCACTACACATAGCATGAATCCCTGATTCATACCACCCATCAAGTTTTAATTTAAAATGTTGTAGTCTAACTCTTGAAAAGCTTACCCAAGCGTGTCCATAACCTAGGACGAGGCTATTCGAAATGTTTTAAACCCTGCAGGGGTGTACTAATGTACCCACACTTCAGACCGCCTTTTAGCCACATGATTTAGCACACTTCCAAAGGTGTGCCGGCACAACTAAGTCCTACGAGACATTTCCAATATTGTGTATCAACTACGAGCCGCTCGTATGGACCGCAGTACATACGCTTACATTGTAAAGCCGAACAGACAACTACCCCTCGGGGTAAAGCTGTTTGGGCAACTACAATACTCCCACACATAACCATCTCATTTTACCACAACACAACACACACACGCCCTCCTACGACTCGTAGCCAACACACGCCAAAGTACTAAGTCAAGAGAGGTCCCATTCCCTCTAGTGTGGTTAGCACGCACAAATTACTGGATAATGGTACTCACAAGATGTTCGGTCCTTAATTGACTCGGGCACCATTCCAGTCACACCCAAAAGTCACACCATCTTACCATTGTGCCCTAGTCCAAATTGTTTTGTTTTTTCAGTTTTAGTTTTGCAATTTAGACATAGCACAAAGCTGAAATATATAGATCATAATAAGTTTGTGTGATCAAGGTCATCGACAAGTCGATAACCGCCCATTTCTACCGATAGCTAAGTATGGCTAAGCAACAAACTCGTAAACTACTAAGTGATAAGGGTTCATCCAACAAACCCAAAATCACAACAAGATAAACCTAGGCTCAGCAGTAGAGGATAAACATTTGCCTACTGATAATGCATCTACTGGGTTAACTATCGACAATAGTTAAAACAATATAGCAATGCATACATAGAATTTGCAAATAATATATTAGAATTTGAAAATTGTAGGAACAACGTGATCAAATGATGCTACATCTGCTTGCCTTGCTGGAGTGTAGGGTCTGATGGCTGTGGCTCAGAATCAATATCAATATTATCTTCGGAACCTAACACGAAAAGGCGATAAACCAATAAGAATGAAGAACACCAAATAGACTTCCACAACAAAATAGCATCCAAAACTTAAGAAATTTATACAGCAGTAAGAATATGATTTTAGATAATTTTAGGAACAAGAATCCTGCAATTTGGATTTAGTATGCCAAAGTTATAGCTAAAATACACTCTCTCAGCCTATTAAATCAACTAAATTAATTACTGGTACTGTTCATGACAAAAAATTTTGGAACGATCTAAGTCTTGAAATTTTTATAGCAGGTAGATTATGACATCCTAAGAACAGCAAAATCGAGTTTACTAAATTTGGAGTCATAATGATTTACTTATGATTTTTCTAAGTTGTAAATCTAGCACAAGTTACTTTACAGAAATTTAACCATGTTCAAAACCTATTTTATATTAAAGTACACTAACAGAGGAATTTAACAAAATTGATTTTGCACAAATTGGCATTATACAGAAAAAGATATGCATTTTATAAGGTTTAATTCGATTTCTGGAATATTCTAAAATGACTGATATCAAGTTATTAGTGTTTGTAAAACTTTCTGTTACCGAAACTTACCTAAATGCATTTTTAGATTAAACTTTAGTTAAACATGAATTTAATGCAGTTGGAAACATCTGAAAAGGATTTAAAATGAATTAGTTATGAGTTTCTAAAGTCTTAAAACAATTTTCAGTTGATAAATAAATGCTTACTGAAATATAAACAAACTTATCAGGACTAAAAGATGTGGCCAGCTATGGGCCTTAGATGCAAAATCTAACAGCCCACGCGCGTCGAGAATAGCACACGCGCGCGATTCCAAAAGGAGCCCACCGTTGGATCTAGATCCAACGGCCCATGTGGATGGAAACATTCGGACCTCGCGAATGCCTCGGCCATCCACAGCCGCAGATCTTGAGATGAGCGGCTCGAGCGCACTTTCTTCTGGAGTCCGAACAAAGATCGAATCTCAGCCATCCATCGCGAGATGGACGATCTAGAATGATTAGGAAACCGGGGGGTCCGAAAGTCCCATAGATCTGGGCCGTTGATCACGAGATCGACGGTCCACGCTTAACAAAGCGCTACGCACTCACCCACGTGAGTTAAAATGCGCCGGAAGGGGTTTAATGAGCGGGTCCACATGTCAGTGAGACATGGGACCAATTAGGACAGCGATTAATTACTAAAAATCAATGGTTAGTGATGATTAGCAGTAAATGTGTCCTAAAGATTTTTGTACCGAGGTGGATTTAAGAGGTTGGGGCCCACCTGGCAGTGACACACTTTGCCGGCTTAGGACCATTTAATTACTCCCAATGATTACCAATGATTAGGACATTAAATGTGTCTTAATGACCACGGCACAGAGGGAGCTTCGTCCGGCAAAAACCGAGCGGCAAAGATGAGCTCGTCGCCGGCGGCTCCGGCCACGACGGCGCAATTTTAAGACTAAAATGGGTTCGCAATAGTCTTGCGATCCCGATGGTGGTGACCTCGCCGGCGGCGAAGGTCTACAACGTCGGCTAGCCAGAAAACAAGAGGGTGACAAGATCGGCCGAAAGCGAAAAAAGATCAAAAGCTCCGCAACAGTCCAAAGAAGCGTGTGCCACAGCGTCTAAGGACTAATAAGAAGCTACCTTGGCCAAGATGAGCTTCAAAGATGGCCGGAGATGGTTTGACCACGGTGGAGCTTGCCGGACCCGAGGGAGAAGATGTGAAGTCAAAGACCTGAGCCAAAATGAGCACCACTGGTGGTCAAAATAGCTACATTATAGCCCATAGAAGCTTCATGAGCAAGTAATTGAGAAAAGGAGCACTCACCGGAGCTGAGGAAGAAAGGGGATGGTTTCGGCTGAATTTGAACAAACCCCAAATTTGTCAAATCCTATGAATGAAACCCAAAATTGAGTGAGGGGAAATGATTAGGGCATTAAGGAGTTGAAAAGGGTACAAGAGCATTTGAAAAAGAACCACTGGGACACCAAAGCCATCAACAGAGCTCCACGGCCATTAATGGCGATTTTGGTGTTTTTGGTGGTTTTGAGCTCAACACACAGAGCAAGAGCTGAGGGTGGTGCAAAGGAGTACCAGGAAGGGTTTGGGGACCTTAAATAGCTAAAGGATTAGGGTTTGGCCACCAAAACGAGATTCACAGGTGTTAGGTGTTCATAGGGCTGCCATAGCCCGAAAAGAAGTGATGGGGTGCAGGAGTAGGGCATGGGCATGGCCGAAAACACCTGCGCCCACGAATTGCCGGCAAAAGGAATGTTGACAAGGGAACACGATTTGACAGTGCCATGCTGCTCTCTCTCGCTCCTCTGTTCACACACGGCGCGAGGTTGAAGATGACTAGAGAAAAGGCTGGGGCGCTGTGAGCCATTGGATTGAGAAAGAACGGCTTAGATCGCTCCACGTTTCTGAGGTTTAACACAACAGAGGAGATCGCGAACCCTTGGATCGGAAATGAACTGTCACGATTAAATGTGTCCTTCGGAGGTCCGAATGTTCTCAGACAATCCGAACGGTTGGATCAAGATCTAACGGTTCAAATGAGTTGGCGCAATCGCGGGGTTTGAATGTTCACGCGAACATGGGCCGTGCGATTAGGATCCAACGGCTGAGATTGGATGCGCGCTTTTAAGCCGGACCGGGTGCAGTTAGTTGACTGAACCATGTCAAGTGGCTCGAGTCGGAGTCTGATTCGCACCCAAAGAACAGTGAAATCAAATTTTGGGTTTTAAACTGAGCTGGGACTTTGAGGATTTATTTGAGATAGCAAAACAACTCCAAAATTCTTGAAATATTTATTGGAGCTTGCTAACTCAGATATTAACCTTATGTAAAATTTTCAGAGGTTTTTATATCGTGCATTATTCTCCAAAAATTCTGCAAGGCTCTGGTTTAAGGTTTGACTGTCCTCCAAAAATTTTCAAACAATTTCTAAAAACTGTGAAATTTTTCAGAGGGGTCACATACCATCCCTATAACTTAGGAAAAATATTTCCAAAGGATGATCACAAGATTTGAGGTGAATGTTTTTGGAAGACAAGGTTTTGGATCAAAAGACTTGTGACTTTGTATTTCCATAACTTCTTACAACAATTGTTCAAAGCATACAGGGAATACAAGATGTAAGAAAAAGTTTTAATTTCTACTCATTTTCTTACATTTGAAATACAAGTCCAAAATTGGGATGTTACAGCTAAGTATTATAAGCTTAATAAACCGGGGTCTCACAGTTAATAACTTGTTAATACAACCAGTTAGTAAGCTAATTAGTCAAGTGAGCCATATATTTAGCAAATTGAAATTCTGGGCTAGTAAGAAGATCAGTTAAACAACAAATCCTGTTTTATGAAGTAACGATCCGAGAAGTGTTCAGATAAGAATATGAAAAGACAGTGGGCTAATAATCCTTTGTAATGAATATTAAATTACTCAAATATGTTTGACCAAGGATAATTGATTTAAGATAGAAGTATAGTTAGCAAATACTCATTCTCATAATAACTCGTCCTTTTTGGAATACATGAACAGAGAAGAGAAACTAAGAATACTCAGAGTTGGAAATAGACTAATGGAAAGTTTAGATTACAAACTACATAACGTTAGTAGCTCAGTAATTAAATATATTTAACACTACTTAGTAGTAGCCTTTATCAACTTAATGAACATAGGAGCAGATTTGTAACTTCATCAGAATCAGTGTTCAATCATTAACATTTAATACTAAGAGAGCGAGAATTAAAGAGGAGTTAAGCGAATTGATCAGAGAATATAATTGTTAGCCTTTAGCATCTAATCTGTAAGGTTAAAAAAAATTGAATCTAGAGTCAAGATATTTAGAAAGCAAGAGTGAGGTACATGTATGTTAATTGGCAGTAGACCTATTGTCTAATTTCAACTTCGAAAATTCGTAACTAATTCAAATCAACTCCAAATCCAATACTTTTTGTCTCTAAATTTATAAAATCATTATCTATCTTCTGTGTTAATTCTTAATGCTGGATACTTTTTGAATTTTGGAGTTTATTCGATGTTTTTGCTTTGTTGGTTCTTTTCGTTAGAGAATGTCCAGAGTTCCAGCAAGCAAAGGCAAGCAGATGTTCAATTCATTTGATCATATTGATCCCATTACTTTCAAATTTTAATATCTTGTTTGCAAAGTGTATGTATGCATGCTTTATTTGTCAAGTTATTTTGTCGATTAGAGGTAGCTAATCCTGTTGCATGATTCCCTAAATTGTTCATCCCCTGCCACTAGCCTAAGTTATTAATCTCGCTGGTGAATTAGAGTATGGTGGTTGAGTGTGATCTTTTATATCTATGAGGTGTCATGCTTAGAAATGCTTAGCTACCAGTAGAATTTGGTGGTTATCGACTTAGTCGATAACCTTGATCACACAAAAACTTATTATGGCTTTATGTTCAGCACCTTGTGCTATGATTAATTGAGAAAACTAAAACTAAAAATAAAATGTTTTAGACTTGGGCACAATGGTAAGATGGTGTGCTTTTGGGTGTGAATGGTGGGTGCCCGAGTCAACAAGGACCGAACATCTTGTGTCACACTATCCAAGCATTTTTGCGTGCTAACCACACTAGAGGGATATGGGACCTCTCTTGACTTAGTACTTTGGCGTGTGTTAGCTCCGAGTCGCAGGAGGTTGTAGGAGGCAGATGTTCGGGAACATTGTAGTTGTCCGAAGGCTTTACCCCTATAGGGTAGTTGACTTTCGGCTTTACAATGTAGCATATGGGTTTCTATCCATACGAGCGGCTCGTAGTTAATGCACAATATTGGAAACATTTCGTAGGACTTAGCCGTGCAGGCATACCTTTGGAAGTGTGCTTAATCTAGTGGCAAAAAGGCGGTCTGAAGTGTAGGTACATTGGTACACCCCTGTAGGGTTTGATCTATTCAAATAGCCTCGTCCTAGGTTATGGACACGCTTGGTTAGGTTTTGCAAGAGTTAGACTATAACATTTTCGCTAAAACTTGAACTTGGGTGGTACGAATGGGTAATTCGTGCTATGTTGTGGTGGCTATTGGGTTAGTCACCTCTATGTTGTTATTTATGTTATTAATTATTGTCTCGCTGTTATTTAAACAAATAAAAAATCGATTTGTGAAATTGCCTTCAATCTATTATATTATTACAAATGAAAAATTGCTTTATGCGTCAAATGAACCCTATAGCCTTCTCCTTTGATTCAGCTTGCATGTAGCTATGTATAGGCTTGTTACTCGTAAGTCTTGCAGTACATTCGTGTACTCACTGTTTGCTTGCATTAACTAATCTGGACAGTAGGTGTTGAGATCAAATCGGGTAAGGAAAGACTGGGTAGGAACGTCGATTTGCTATGGTTTCAACCCAGTCGGTTGCCCTGTGGGTTATGGCAAGCCATTGGGACTTCTTTTATGGTTAATTCATGATTTTAATTCAGTTAATTTACTGTTTTCCGCTGCGTACTTGATGTTTATCTTGTTATTTGGCCGGTCGGCCCTTTTGTATAAAACTAAACCTTGTAAGTCCAATATGTTGTAAATTATGAAGTTTTGATATTGTAAGCACTTGTGTATGGATTGATATTGATGTTTGTGACGGTATCTGTGTACCGCTCCTGGGAGGTACATAATACACCGAGGCGCGGGATATTTGGTTTGTAATGCTAGAGTCAAGTAGATGGCTAAGCATTACAAGCTAAATACCCCGGGGTCTCACACAATGTGTGGTCAATTCGGTCTAAAATGAATCTGGCTACATAGTTTAATTATATTACAGTATTGTAATGTGATGGTATTGTAATGTGAATTGAACATGACTTCATAACTTAGTTTTATTTTGGTATTGCAATGGTATACAACATATGGTACTTAGCGTCATGATGTTATGGCTATATTATGAATGTTGTAATTCAATTGTCTCTTGTCATGTTACGTTCAGTCATGATGTTATGGCTATATTATGAATGTTGTAATTCAATTGTCTCTTGTCATGTTACGTTCATACAGATCGAGTAGGCAAAAGTTAAAGACATCTTGCAATTCATAAACAAGCCTACAACAACTTAGATACATAAATCCCTTGTGGAGACAACAAAAACTACTTCACACATATTGCACACACTACCAGTAGGATACACATACATAAATTTCTCGAGCCACCTTAGGTGGTCAAGAATCCTGTTTAAGCGCACGTCTGAAGGTGGCGTTAGATCGAAAACTAGACAAAAGCAAAATGTAGGTCATACAAAGATTGATATTTACATGATAAGGATCATACATCTAGTCGCGGACCCTCTTCGGGCGTACTCCACGGGTTGCCCCTGCCCTCATCCAGAGGATCCGCTGCTAGTGCGAGTACGTCAAGGGCTCCGACGGTCGAACTACCCTAGAGGGGCGAGGAACCTCTACAGGTGTGGCGTACCCTGGCAGTGTCTACAGCTAGGACGGTGGAGGTGCACCATCAAGCTATCAAGCCCCAACAAAGACCTGGTTGGGAGCGTGATGTGAGTGTTGAGCCGATCTTCCGAAAGGTACTGATAAATCGATTGTGGAGAACACGACGTTGATGATCCAAAGGCTCTGACCCAAACAGATCAAACCCCTCGCATCACTACACCACTGCTCCATTGGTTATCAACCGTGCCGAACGCGGTTGACCTCGCCAAGAAAGCTATGTCCTGAAAGCGAATCGAGAACACAAGCAAGAGAATAGAAGATGCAATCTTTATTGCGAATAAAAATGAAGCTCACAAAGTTGGGGTTCCTCAAACCGAACAAGCGGCGAAACTGCTATGCAGAATAATCTAAAAGAAAAACCCAAGCAAAACTAAAGGGCGACGGCTCCTATATGAGGAGGCGGCTGAGAGGTGGAAACCCTAGGCTGTGGCACTGTTCATAGTACTGTTCACATGTGAATAGTGCCCACATGAACAGTACAGGCCTAGGAGGTGGTCGGTCGCTAGATGGGCCAGGTCGTCGCCAGATGGGCCAAGTTGTCAGCCAATACATTACATAGCATGTGGGCCAACAATTGGTGACGCAACACCATGACATGTAGACCTAGCACCATGGCATGTAGACAATGCTCGGCTCGTATGAGTAGACGTGGCTCGGTCCAACTGATGAATATGGCAGTGCAGTAGCCGAAAGTCCTATCGGAGAGGATGTGGTTGAAGTAGAGGATGCCGTGCAGCGGTGGGTCGAAGCAGTGGTTGCGTCCTTAGGGTTGATGTCCTCATTAGAGCGCCCTCAGGCTGCGAAGGCGTACTGTCATCACGCAGATACATGATCTCGTCGATGTCGTCATCCGAGTATTGTATCCCCTCTTACGCGGCTAGGTGTCCCTCCTCCCAACCGTGATAACGCCATGTCAAACAGTGAGATATACTTTTAAATATAATGCAAATGCAAAATAGAAACACGACGAGGGAGCAATAACCAACTTGGTCGTTGCATCAGAAGGGATGTCCCCTTGTGCTACAAACCCCGCGTATGCATGGAACTGAGGTCCTGTTGCAACAAATTGGCATTAGTTAATTAAAAAATTAGTTAGCAATGAAGAAGCTCAGGTGGGTTGTAGAGTTGTACCTGCAAACTCGATAGGTGTACCGCTGGCATGGTGCCACAAGTAGGGGTGGATATCGAGTCAGGTACTCATCTTATCGAGTTTTACCCCAAATTGGCACAGTTTGATTTAATATCATTTTATTTATAGTTTGAAAATATTTTTAGAACCGAGCTAACGAGCCTAGCTAGAGCGAAATTCAATTTCATTCGAAATAGTCTCATTTCAATATTTAACCAATTAACGAGTGTAATTTGAGCAATTTTAAACCGAGCCAACGAGTTTCACTAATGAGTTTTCCCTCATCCCTAGCCATGAGGACCCGCTTGGGACGTCTGGGTGCGGAGCCATCGTTGTGTGCATTGGGTGTGACGCACTGTGGGCCACCCCCGTCGATGTACTTTGTCGGCAAGTGACGGTGCGTCCACAACATCACTCGGCCTTTGCCAGGACGTGAGACCGTCAACACGCCTCCCATAGTCCCTGAGCCGGACCATGGCAAAAGAGATATGTTGGAAAGGGGTATTGGTCTTTTTCGATGACATTCTAGTGTACAGTTCTACCATGGTGAAGCATCTCAAGTTGCTAGAGGAAGTTTCCGACAGAACAAACTTTTTGTGGGTGAGCAAAATTTCATAAAGGAAATACATTATTTATGAAATTGGGGTATCTACTAATACAAACAAGGTAGAGGGCATGACAGCTTGGCCAGTGACTTTGAAAGATTATGCGGATTGGGTATCCAATCAAATAATCCTCCAAACCAACTAAACCAGGGAAGCTGAAGCGGAAATGCAATTCTCAGGTGAGGAAAGGGGGAAGCTCCAGGAAGGCTTCGCTCGCTCGCTCAAAAAGCTCTAACACTCGTTTACGAGTGGAGTGCATAAGCCCTTATTGAAGTAGGGCGAGGCCTTACTACATGAGCTAGTAAGTCAAGCACGGAACGAGCCTTGTCTACGAAGCTTCACTTCATCATCTTGCTTGCTTCTAGCGAAGCTTAACGCACTATAACATAGGCATGCATGATGGTATGGTAGGAAGACTCCTTTTAAGGTCGACCACTACATAGAGTGATAGGAAGCCAAGCCGATAAAAGGAAAGGTGAGCAGCCCTTATTGCAATAGAAAACGACCTACTTATAGACCGCTCTCAGCTCGTTGAAGGTCAGGTCTAGGTGGTCTATCATCCAGTATAGAACAGAGCTCGCCCCTACGTGCACAACCCATCCGAGATTGCTCTGTTACGCACAAAGAACAAGTTAGAATGCTTAGAACGCAAAAACATGACAAATAAAGAAATACTACGGACCATTCACTACGTACTACGCAGTGGTATGTAGAGTCCGACTACGTGGGGTAGGTGTCGGTCCTCTCAGCAACGTGTGGCTGTGGGTCGTCCACAACCCAGACGCAACGCACTCTCGTCCACGTGTTATACCGCTCGATGTACTTGTAGGACGTCCGGTGGTCGTACAGGGCAGCCTCCTAGACCACATTGTCCAATGCATGTGCCCATGTCTGCACCAATAGCTCCATGTGAAGTGCCTAGGATGTGGCACCTAGGACACCCTTCCTGGTGTGCCTATGGAAAGCAACACGACAAAAATGTTAATACACATGGAAAACAATTAAGAAGATTCTATATTCAAGATGAACTTACCAGTGGATGTTCGGCGGTAATGGATCTCCCTAGGGACCGAGAACGGAGTATGCCTCCACGTACACGTTGTACAACAAAAAAACTCCGCATGAGCCAATAGGTGGAGTCTCACGCGCATTGGCTGGACAACCCGTGGGGTGTGCAGTCATGCACCCCATAGGAAGTGTACGGTCTCCAGATGACGTGGTTGTCCGTCAATTGGTCGAACATCACCACATAGTCCGGGTATGAGGCGTGCATAGTGATCAGTGTGAACATGACCTGTAGAACAAAACAAACACACACCTCAGAATGTAGGGTGGAAACAAATTACAAAACATACGAACCGTACGAAAAAACTTACCCGTCGGCACACCACACAATACCCATGGTCAGGTCATTGGCGTTGTCATCGACATATAGGGCGAGTACACCACGAGGTCCACCGTGGTGTCCGACCGAAGCGTCGAACGACCACAGTGCGGCGATGGTGGGCATCGCATGCGAAAGAGCTATCTCGAACCCTCTGGCAGGAGTCGGAGAGGCCTCGGTACGTCGTGCACAGCACTATTAGGCCCCAGGCGTACTGCTGGATCTCCTCTAACTCCGTGTCTGCCAACTCCCGTGTGTATCGGATTAGGTGTTTATCGACGTTGTTGCCGTGGGACCTGCAGCCACAGCATCCCACAGCATGTAGGCCTCGAAGTGCCTTCTCACTGTGTAGTCAGGGGGCGTTAGGGGCCATACCCTGTGGCTGCAAAATGACAAGGACCTATTAGTAAGTTCAACGATAAAAATAAAGCACGAAGACCAGAGAGGGGGAACTTACATAGAACTAGCAGAGCCACTTCAGCGAAGGGTCGTGCATACTGTCAAAGCTGCCGCCATATAGCAGCACCCTAGCGAACCTAGCAAGGAAGTACGCGTGCCACATCGGCGTGACCTCGTGTGCAGTCATAGGAGGGACTGCGCATGGGAGACCAGTGAGGTATGCAACGTCCTGCAATGTAGGAGCCATTTCCCTGCACGGCAAGTGGAACATGTGCGTCTTCGGCCTCCAACGGTCCACCAACGCCATCAACAGGCACTGGTCGTATGAAAAACGCCTGGACGTACGGATGTCCTGGTCGTCCTCCCACATGGGCTCCACCATCCTCGCAAGAGGAAGCGGGCTAGTCGCTTTCAGCCTACGTCAAAATGAAGGTTGTAAAAGTCGGTCCTAGGCGCCGCCTAGGCACGAGGTAGGGCTAGGCGGGAGGGCCGCCTTAAACTGGCTAGGAGGTCAAAGCCGGTCCTCGGCGGTGCGTGGCAACTCTAGGCAAGGCAGCGCGAGGCGGGAGCTAAGAAGGACTGCACTCGACGCCCCGACCCCATCCAATCGTCGTGGCGCGCTAGGGTTCGGGCTCCAGCATCGTGCCTCCTCCGTCGCCGAATCGAGTTCACCCCGGGTTCCAGCCATCTTGCACCACCGAATCGAGCTCGTCCCACCATCTCCGCCGTCGAATCGACCTCGCCACCTCCGAAACGCGGTCGTCCCGCCATCTACGCCACCGAATCGAGGTACGCCGCTCCCCTCTACTCCTACGCCGCTGCCCTCCCCTCTCTGCTCTCGCTCCTCTCTGGTTCCTCCTCCCACGCCGCTGCCCTCCCCTATCTACTCTCGCTCCTCTCTGGTTCCCCTCCTACACCTCCGAAACTCGAGGACTTGCACGAATCTCTCCTTTTGGACTTCCAGATGAAGTTGAAAAGGGACAAGTCTGAATAGAAATGGCCATTTATCTATAGCAACGGAGGTACCCGCACTATCCAGAATATTGAGACAAGAGAGTATCTTGTTATAGCTGTATAAGGCCGCAGTAACTTTTGCTTTTAGTTATCATTTAAAGTGCTAACCATATTTGTTTGTATTCTGTTGTATGGATCTTTTTTTGGTTAGATATGTGCCTAGTATTCACTGATTCACATGCAATCTTTTGCAAGTTTTCGAGGTTGCTCCATCGCTCCACATGGTTGGGCTTCGTAAAACTGGAGGGGAGACGTTGGAGTTTCACAATGTATGATATCAACTGTCATACTTCTCATTACTATTGCCAAACATTTTGAACCGAGCCTGATTCTTAGTATTTTAAAATAATTAACAATGTTTCTTGAAAATTGCATGCAGTTCTACAAGAGTTTCTCATCAGAACTAAAAGATATAGTGTGGAAATCTTAATCTGACACAAATACAAAGCAGACACGGTAAGCTTTGATGTTGTTATGCTCCTAATTGTAGCAATTCATCATAAACTCTATTAGTATTTTGCTTTCTTCTAATAGTCTAAGACTATGTCTATGTCTATTTGTGGTTCTATATCTTATTATGTTAGAGTGAGACTATCTAAAGTTGGCACTGTCATGTTATGAATTTATGATATTTTCTATGTTAAGCCTTGGAGATGTGTGGCTATATATATATGGACGCCCGTTTCGTACTTCTGGGAGTATGTACTCTCACTTCCACTATAACACTTAAACGAATATATTATACTTCTTTATCACTTTTAGTATACTTAAATACCAATTATAAGATACTCCAATGCGACTTGATAGAAAAAAAAATTAATTGGAGCCTTTTATTTTTTTTTCTATAAACCATTTTTCATATATAAAAGAAGTATATACACAAATTTTGCTATAAAAAGTGCATTTTAATGAAATTTTTTATGGAACTCACTTTGTGATATCTTATAATCATTATTGAAGTATGCTCTCCCCCCTCTCTCTCTACTCCCCATTCCGTATCTCACAACATATAGAGTATCTTGTGCAACCGAGAGTATGTATGTGTAGTATACGAGTATATAAGATCACCTAGGTGGTATTTACACCTTTTTAGGGGTGGTATGTACAATTTTTTATATATACTCCTTTTATGTGCAAATAAGAAGGTATTTACAAAATATGCTAAAAACTATGGACTCTCTTGCAAATTTTTCGTGTGGTTCACATTGGAACATCATATAATTAGTATATGAGTATACCCAAAATGATAAAGGAGTATGTCAAAGTGAGGACCCGGGGTATTTAACTAGTAATACTTAACCTCCACGTAGTTCTAGTATTACTAATCAAATATCCTAAGCCTCGATGGACATGTGCTTCCCAGAATTGCAGTACACATACATCATTACAAAATCATGTATCATTTCCATACACTTACAATGATAAGTCTAGCAAAAGACAAAAAACATATAGAGTTATTACAAAAGAGCCGACTGGCCAAATGACAACAAAGTGACAATTAATAGCGGAAGCAAAAGCGCCATAAGATGGCTATAAACAGAAGACGACCGGTTAGCCAACCCAACCCACAAGGCAACCGACCGGGCCGCCCAGCTAGTCGCACGATCCGCAGCAAAACTCACGGAAGTTGATCCCTTGGGGATCCACTTCCTCCTCTACAACAACAAAGCAATGCAGTTGAGTACAAAAATGTACTCGCAAGACTTACGAGTAACAAGCCTATACATAGCTACATGAAAGCTGTAACAAAGGAGATGGTTATATGATTAATTGGACGCATAAAGCAATTTTCATTTGCAATAATGTAATAGATTGAAGGCAATTGGTCAAATATGTTTTAAATCATTGAAATAACAGCGTGGTAACCATAAATAACATAAGTAACAACCTAGAGGTGACTAACCCAATAGCCACCATAACATAGCACGAATCCCCGATTCGTACCACCCATCAAGTTTTAGTTAAAAAGGTTGTAGTCTAATTCTCACCGGGCGTATCCGAACGTGTCCATAACCTAGGACGAAGCTATTCGAATAGTTTGAACCCTGCAGGGGTGTACCAATGTACCCACACTTCAGACCGCCTTTTTGCCACAAGGTTAAGCACACTTCCGAAGGTATGCCGGCACGGCTAAGTCCTACGATACGTTTTCCAATATTGTGTATTAACTACGAGCCGCTCATATGGATAGAAACCCATACGCGACATTGTAAAGCCGAAAGACAACTACCCACTCAGGGTAAAGCTTTTGGACAACTACAATGCTCCCAAACATCTGCCTCCTACAACCTCGTGCGACTCGGAGCTAACACACGCCAAAGTACTAAGTCAAGAGAGAACCCACTTCCCTCTAGTGTAGTTAGCATGCAAAATGCTCAGTACGGTGGCGCAAGTAATTCGATCCTTGTTAACTCGGGCACCATTCCAGTCACACCCAAAAACACACCATCTTACCATTGTGCCCAAGTCTAAAATATTTTGTTTTCAGTTTTAGTTTTCTCAATTAAGCATAGCACAAGGTGCTGAAAATAAAGTTATAATAAGTTTTCGTGTGATCAAGGTTATCGACTAAGTCGACAACAGCCCAAGTCTACCGATAGCTAAGCATGACTAAGCAACATTGACTCGTAAATTACTAAGTGACAAGGGCTCATCCAACGAACCCCAAATCACAGCAAGATAATCATAGGCTCAGTAGTAGAGGATAAACATTTGCCTACAGATTATGCATCTAATGGGTCAACTAATCGACAATAGTTTAACACAAGATAGCAATGCATATGTAGAATTTGCAAACAACATATTAGACTTTTAAAAATAATAGGAGCAATATAATCAAATGATGCTACATCTGCTTGCCTTGCTGGAAGTCCTCTTGCTGCAGAGGTTCACTCTCGGGCTCAACAAATGCTTCGGAACCTAACGCGAGAACGTGAAAATCCAATAAGGACGATGTGAGGACCCCAGTTTATTTGGCTTGTAATGCTTAACCAACCACCTGGTCCTAGCAGCACAAATCAAATAAACTGATCCTCGAGATATGTATACTTCCCAGAAAGCAGTATACACACCTCGGTACAAAATTAGACATCAACTCCATTCCAAACATAGAGTCCAAACACTACACTACCAAACGGAAGATAAACAAATAGTAGAGTTATTACAGACAAAGGCCGACAGGCCACAAGGTACACAAATAAACAAGAACGACAGCGGAAGCAAAAGTGCCATAAGATGGCTATAAACAAAGCCAATCAGCGTGCCTCCAACCCACAAGGCATCTGACCGGACCGCCAAGTCTAGTCGTCCATGAAACGGCAACACAGCTCACAAAAGTGAGGCCCTTGGGGCTCACCTTCTTCCTCTGCAACAAAAACATTAAGCAAAGCACCTGAGTACAAAGATTGTCTTTGTACCCGCAAGACTGACGTGTGAACTAGCAGACCTATTCATATGCTACATGCAGGCTTGTTTAGTGGAGGCCATATGTTTCATTTGCATAAAGCCAACTTTCATTTGCAATAATACAATACAGTTTTAAAGGCAAGTTTGCAATTCATTTGTAAGATTGAAATAACAGTAAGGATATTAATAAAAAAAGCGAAAGATAAACAACCTAGAAGTGACTATCCCAATAGTCACCCCAACAATAGCACGAATCCCAGATTCGTACCACCCATCAAGTTTTAAATTAAATGTTGTAGTCTAGTTCTTACGGGGCGTATCCGAGCGTGTCCATAACCTAGGACGAGGCTATTCGAATAGTTTTAACCCTGCAGGGGTGTACCAATGTACCCACACTTCGATCGCCTTTAAGCCAAAGCACACTTAGAAGGTATGTTTGTACAGACTAAGTCCTACGAGACTTTTTCCAATATTGTGTATTAACTACGAGCCGCTCGTATGGATAGAAACCCATACGCTTACATGGTAAAGCCGAAAGACAACTACCCACTCGGGATAAAGCTTTTGGACAACTACCATGCTCCCACCTCCATCCCTCCTGCGACCTCCTGCGACCGGAGCCAATACACGCCAAAGTACTAGGTCAAGAGAGGTCCCATATACTCTAGTGTGGTTAGCACGCAAAATGCTCAAGATGCAGTGGCGCAAGTAACTCGGTCCTTAACTGACTCGGGCACCTTTCCAGTCACACCCAACAGATCACACCAGTCTTACCATTGTGCCCAAGTCTAAATCATTTTTGTTTTCATTTTTAATTTTGCAATTAAACATAGCAGAAATGCTAAAACATAAAGTTATAGTAAATTTTGTGTGATCAAGGTTACCGACTAAAGTCGATAACCGCCCAGTTCTACCGATAGCTAAGCATGTCTAAGCAAGTTGACCCGGATCTACTAAGTGATAAGAGATCATCCAGCGATCTCTAATCACAGCAAATAACCTAGGCTCAGGTAGTAGAGATCAATATTTTGTCTACAGGATATGCAGCTACGGATTTAACTAATCAATTTAACACAAATTAAGCAATGCATACATACAGCTGAAACAAAATATTAGACTTTAAAATACTGGGATTATCATTATTCAACCGCTTTTCCTGGTTGTTGTTGCTCAAGTTGTTGCGGAGGGTCGTTCTCAGGGTTACCGCAAATATCGAATCCTAACGATTGAACAAAACAGCGAATAAGAACGAATAACACCGACAAAACTCAAATATGCAACAACAAACAAACATACCAAAATTCACACAGCAGCTAAAGCATGATATAACAAAATTTTAGAAACAGAGAACAATTCATTTTAAGTGGTTATGAATTTTCTAAGAATTTTCCAAGCTAACAATACCCATGAAAACACTAGTTAATTACTTAACAAATTTTCATGAGCAGAAACAATGTCTAAAACCTAACCTGATAATTAGCACACTAAAAATGAAAATTTACAGAGTTGGTTTCTTTGGATTTGGACAATTATTGAAAAGATATGAATTTCTAACTTGGAAAAATACATAAACACCATTTAATTAATTAACAGATTTTTGCTACAGAGACAAGGTTGAGACTAATTTTAATAAATAGCACAATTAAAATAAAAATGAACAGCACTGGTTTCATGCGATTTGAATAAAAATTGAATTAGTTATGCATTTTACAAGTTTAATTGAATTAACAGTGCAACAGAAAAGCATTACAGATTTACTAAAGCATTTAATCCTTTTTCTACCCACGACCAACTAACCCCGGACAACGGCCAGGCGGGCCCAGCGAAAGTGCTAACCAGAACAGCCCGCCCGCCGAAGGTGACGTCGAAGACGTATTCTGAGAATACGTCTTTGACATATCAAAGTGTACTTCTAACATATACTCACAGATAAATACGTTTCCAAACAGAGAAAACGTATCGCCAAGGGTTACACACCCACTAACTGGCAGCATGGACCCACATGGCAGTGACTCAGAGAACAAGTAACGGGCTGGATTAAAGGTTCTCTAAACGGGATTAGCCAATAGGGCCCACAAGTCAGAGACTCAGACTAAACCAGACTAACGCTAAACTAACTCCACCGGCGCTCACCGCGCCAAGACGGGGCGCGCGCGCCGCAGAATCGAACTTAGCTAACCGAGGTTCTGGCGAGTGAGTGATACCTTCGGGTTCGCAACGATCTCGCGAACACACTGACGGTGACCCGGGACCTCGAGGATGCCGGCGGCGAGCTGGCGGCGAACGGAGGCGGAGAAGAAGGCGCGGCTTCCGCGGAGAGGACGCGACAAGTTTCTAGAAGACTCCGGAAGGTGCGCAAGCCCGCCTTGACACCAGATCAACAAGCACAAGATAACACCGATGAAGAGGGACCGAGGCGGCGTAATTGCTACGGCGGCGAAAACCGAGCTCGGGAAGAAGGGGTCGCCTGGCCTCACCGATGCACCAAAGACGAAAATGAAGCCATCATTAGATTCGATGCATCGATGCGATCCAAAGGACCAAGTGTCGGCTAGAAACTCACGAGCACTAGCAAGCTCGCGGGCCGCCGCAACCGAGGCGGAGGCGGCGAAGGTGCCTGGCGATACACCGACGCCGAGGGTCTGGATGGGCAAAATGGAAGCGCGAAGAGAGTAGATCACGATGGCGTGGTTGCGGAATCAAGGCGGCGCTAACACGCCGGCGCTACTTTCCTCTTCGCCGCCAAAAAGCAGAAGCGGCGGAGAAAGTGAGGGAGCGAAGGAAGCGATGAATGAATGAGTGCGGTGAGGTTATAAAGCTCGCGATGCTCCACGGACGGACACGAGGGCAAATAGGTGGCGCGGCGAGGACGTGGCAAGCATGCGCGCGACGCCGCGAACTCCGGTGAGGTGCGGAGAAGACGAGGCGAATCGACGGTAGGGTCCACACGGCCCGATCGACGAAGCGGTGCGAACCGGTGGTTTGATTTGATCAGCAACGCACCGACCGTTGGATCTGAAATGGACGGCTGGGATTGGTGTATGCATTCGGACAGGTCGGTTGCGCACGCGACGCGGATCGTTCGATTTGCATCGAACGGTCACGATCGATTAGACTCGGGCGGTGCGATTAGTTGACGCGACCGAGCCAAGTGGTGCGGTCGATTTGAGTCGGGCTCGGGTTGAGCCCGAGGAAGATGTTTTTAGGTTTTGATTTAAAACAGAGAGGTTTTGGGAAATTTTTAGAGATAGCTCCAGGGCTCCAAAAATTTCGAAATTTTTATGGAAGCTAACTGGAACAGAGGATCACCTTGTGAAATTTTTCCAGGAGTTTTCATGCACTAGATTTCTCCCAATAAAATTCACAAGCTGCTGAGCAGTTTGACCAGATTTCAAACTAGGTTGACTTGGCCATTTGAAATAGCAAATAAAATCTAAAAATTGTGAAATAATTCAGGGAGGTAGATAGGATGATCAAGATGCTAGGAAAAATAATTTCAGAGGATGATCACAAGTTTGAAAGCCAAGAATTTGCTGACAACAATTTCCATTCACAAGAATTTAATTCTAGAAAATGGAAATTGCTAGGGAAAATTTGGAAAACTACCAAATGATTTGATGAGACAACAAAAGTTTTTATTTCTCCTCGTAATTTTACACTTGAAATACAAACCCTAAGTTAGGGCTGTTACAGACGAAGAACACTGAAAGAAACTCAAAATCCAAAGTCATCCAAATTTCATGAAATTTACACAGCAGCAAGGTCACGATTTTAAATGAATTTGGCAATAAGAATCATTCAATTTTGACTAAGCATGCAAAAGTTATGGCCTAAACACTTTCTTTCAGCTAGACAATTCGAATTAAATTGATTTCGGGTACTGTTCGTGGCGTAATTTTCCAGAAAGTTCTAGAACCTGAAATTTTTTTGGTTGGTAGGACATGACATTCTAAGAACAGCAAGACTAGATTTACTTCATTTGGAGCTAGAATGAATTACTTATGATTTTTCTAAGTTGTGGAACTAGGGCATATTATTTTTCAAAGGCATAGACATGAACAAAACCTATTCTATATTAAAGTACATTATCAGAGGGATTTAAAAAATTAGTTTGCTCAATTTGGAGCTACAGAGAATTACTTATGCATTTTTCAAGTTTTAAATGAATTTCTAGATAATATTAATACCTAAGCAAGTTAATTCAACCTATATAATTTTCTGCTACAGAATCAGTGCCTACACACATTTTTGGATTAAAGTTTAGTTAAATAGAAAATTAACACAATTGGAATCATAAAAAAATAGAGCTAAAATGAATTAGTTATGAATTTTTGAAGTTTAATACCATTTTTTAGTTGACAAATAGAGGTTTACCGGAATTTAATCAAACTTATCAAAAGGAAAAGACATGGACAAGTGTAGGCCGTAGATCGCGAATCGAACGGCCCAATACGCGAGGGCCGAACGAACGCGCGCAACGCTGCACATCCCCAACCGTTGGATTAGATCCAACGGTCCACCGCGAGGGAGGTGCTCGGGGTCCGAACGTTCCAACGAACGTGGGCCACAGATCTAAAGATGGACGGCTCACAGCGAGAGTCCCGATCGGAGGTCTGAACGCTCGCGCCATCAGAGCCATTGATCAAGAAATGAACGGCGAAAAGAGATCGGAACGCTAAGACTTCAAAAGCGCTGAGGAGGTCTAGACCGTTGGATCAAAATCTAACGGTCCAGAGCTGAGAAGAGGTCCTAAAGCTAAAGATCTTATAAGAGGAGGTCCTTAACGACCCAGATCTCCAAGGGGAGATCCTGGACGGTCAAGATTTATTCGGAGGAGGTCCTAGGCGATAAGATCTACAAGAGGGGAGGTCCCTGACGGCCAAGGTCTACCAGAGGAGGTCCTGGACGGTCAGGATCTCCACAGGGAGGTCCTTAATGATCAGATCTAACAGAGGGGGGTCTTGAACGGCTCAGATCTCCATGGGGAGGTCTTCAACGGTCAAGATCTACCCGGGGGTGGTCTTAAAGGTTAAGATCTACGGAGAGGGAGGTCCTGAGGTTTTCTTTACAAAAGACCAAGGGGTGGTCTTTTGCAAAGAGGACCCCAAGGGTGGTCCCGAGGGTGGTTTTTACAAAAACGACTACGGGGGTGGTCTGGTGCACAAAGATGATCCTAACGATCAAGATTAAAACCAAGGATGTCCTTAACGGTCAGGATCAAAGCTAGCGGAGGTCCTGGCAACTAAAGTTTCGCAAAGGAGATCCTACGGTTAAGAGCTATCCCACAGAGATCTTTAACGGCTAAGATTACACCTCAGAGGTCCTGCGATTTGCCTAAGTTACGACAACAGTGCCAAGCCTCGCGCTTTGCTCGCCGGCTCGCCGCTGGCGATCTCGGCCACGACGGCGCGAACCAAAAGTGGCAAAACGTTCGCAATACTATTGCGAACACTTTGAGGGTAATCTCGACGGCGGAGCTGGCCTAGAACGCCGACGAGCCGGAGAGGGACGGATGAGCTAAAACGGCCAAAACCGAAAACACGAAAAAGCTCCGCGGTGATCTAATCTAGCGAGTGCTCGAGCACTACGGGGCTATTGCGAAAGTACCTGGGCCCAGAGGAGGTCCGGAGGAAGTCGAAGAAGCTTTGGCGGCGGAGACCAACGCCAGAGTTGAAGATGACAACGAGGACCAGAGACTCTGCGCAAAGAGAAAGCAAAAGGATGATCCAGATAGCTTCACAATGGTCCAGAGGAGGTCCAGGAGCAAGGAATTGACAGGAGGAAGCCCTTACCGGAGACGGGGATGAAAGTGAAGAACTACAGCCGCGAGGATCCAAAACTCAAGTCCGGGCTGCTCCTGCGAAGGCAACCCAAATTCAAGTTAGGAGACCAGCTTAAGATGACGAGGTGGTCCAGGAGACACGAAAAGAACAGCCAGGAGACAACTAGAGCACGTCGGCGGTGGAGAGCTCCAAGGTCTAGAAATGGCAGGAGAGGTGTTCTCGGTGGTTTGCGCGCAACACACAGAGAGGAAGCTAGGGCTGGCAGGAAAGTGTGAAAGGGAAGCCAGAGGAGGAGCTCAAGGCCCTCAAGTAGCTCGAGGGTCAACGGTTGCACGAGGACGAGGCTTAATGGCGACGAGACCTAAAGCTCTGCCAAGTGCGAAAAAGAGGGGAGGAGCAGGTAAAGATCAGAGCTGAACACTGACATAGACAAAAAGGAGGGGCTTAGAACCGTTGAGGGGCCCCATGACGTGACCAGTGCCTGCCCCGCTCACCTTCCATGGCGCACGCTTGCACGGCGCGAGGAGGAAGAAGAACAGAGGAGGTCGGGAAGGTCGCGAGCGGTTAGATTAGAGACGGACGGTTGGGATTGCTCGAGACCTCCAGAGGTCCAAGGCGGCAAGGGAGGTCGAAGGCGTTGGATCAAGATCCAACGGCCGAAACCCTCGCACCCAAACGACCATGCCGGTACAGCTAGGTGGTCTAGCTCGACCCGAGCCTGAGTCCAACACTGGTTGAGTTAGGGTTTAAAATTGAGACAAAAACTTTGAGGAATTGTTTGAGATAGCAAACTAACTCCAAAATTTTTAAAATGTTTACAGGAGCTTGCTAACTTTGATATTGACCTTGTATAAAAATTTTAGAGGTTTTCATGTAGTGCATTTTTCTCCAAAATTCTGGCAAGGTTCTAAGCTAGGGTTTGACTCAAGGCCCAACTGGTTTGACTGACTTCTCAAAATATTCAAACAATTTCTAAAAATTGTGAAATTTTTCAGAGGGCTCGCACATCATCCCTAGAACTTAGGAAAAATATTTCCAAAGAATGATCACAAGGTTTGACAAGGATTTAGAAAAAGGACGGTCATGACTTGTTTCAAAATGACTTGTGATTTTGGATTTCCTTAATTCCTCTTACAAGAATTTTCCAGAACTTATAGGAACACAAGATGTAAGAAAAAAATTTAATTTCTACACATTTTCTTATATTTGAACACAAGCCAATACTTGGGATGTTACAGTCAAGTTCTTTTAGGTGGTATATCAGAGGTGGGAGTAACTACATTCGGGAGTAGAAAGTATTAATCCTATATATATATATATATATATATATATAGGATTAATACTTTCTACTCCCAATGTAGTTACTCCCACCTCTGATATACCACCTAAAATAACTTGACATACTCCTTTATCACTTTGGGTATACTTATATACTAATTATAAGATACTCCAATGTGAACCATATGAAAATTTTGCAAAAGAGTCCATAGTTTTTAGCATATTTTGTAAATACCTTTATATTCGCACATAAAAATGAGTATGTCTAAAGAATTATACATACCACCCCTGAAAAGGTGTAAATACCACCTAAATGGTCTTATATACTCGTATACTACACATATATACTCTCGGTTATGTAAGATACTCCTACATTGTGAGATACAGAATAGGAGTAACTACTCTTGGGAGTAGGAAAAGGCTTCCTATATATATATATATATATATATATATATATATATATATATATATATATATATATATATACATACATACATATACATATATATATATAGGACGTGCATTTCAGACTGAGTATGTACTCCCACTTCTAATATACCACTTAAACAAATATATTATACTTCTTTATCACTTTCAGTATACTTAAATACCAATTATAAGATACTCCAATGTGATTTGATTGAAAAAATTTCATTGGAGCCCTTTATTTTTGCTATATACCTTTTTTCATATAAAAAAAAGTATATACACAAAATTTGGTATAAAAAGTGGATTTTCATGAAAGTTTTCATAAAACTCACTTTGGGGTATCTTATAATCATTATTGGAGTATACTCGAATTGATAAAAAGTATCATCATACGATTTAAGTGGTATATGAGACGTGGGAGTACGTACTCTCAGGAGTACCATACCATTTTCCTATATATATATATATATATATATATATATATATATATATATATATATGTGTGTGTGTGTGTGTGTGTGTGTGTGTGTGTGTGTGTGTGTGTGTGTGTGTGTGTGTGTGTGTGTTTTTCGTACTTTCATTCATTCATACATTCTTTCTCACACAATAGCAAAATAACTCATCATTTATTAAATATGCAGGTTTACATCATTATTTGATTACATATATGTTTACATCAAGCTCTTGGAGGGGAGATAATATACATGACTACATTAAATTGCCCATATCTTGCTTCTTTAGGTAATTTTCCTTCTATGTTGCTCAATTTGATGCCTGATACTTGCTCAATTCATCATATTATTCTTATTATGGGCTTATCTAAACTATAGCCAAGCCGGCCGCCTAGGCGCTAGGCCATCGCCCGCCTAACGCTTAGTGCTTTCTTGAACCTTGGTCAAAACAATAAAGAGGGCACGTTAGTAGACCCAGAGAATCTCGTATTTAAATGGAGTAAAAAAATATCACAACTGCACATACATGGGAACCCAACGTGGGCTGATCCACTATGCCCTCACAGATGTGTGCAGACGCAACGTGCCAAGTTTGATGGGTGCCTCGCCAGGCTGGGACCGGACGATACTGAGGCGACTATGGTGGGTGGCATCAACGGCCGAGTCTAGTAGCTCGAAGGGCTATTGTGCAGAACCTCCTGCAAACGCTATACCTGAAATAATGTGAAAAAAGAAAAGATGGTGCTTACATTATTATTAATAAAAAAACATAAATAGAAAAATAAAATAAACAATATTAATCGTATTCCCAAACCAATCGGCATTCCAAATGGTGACAAAGGCTCCTGTCGTCAATCCAACCGACGACAGGGGCATGTCACTAATCGGATTGGCAACATGGCCATGTCGTCATTTGGAACGGCGACACAAGCCCATTTTTCTAATTTTATTAGACATGTATTTATTTCTGCAATTCTTAAAAAAAACACTACTAAAATAGAAACATTAGCAACATGTCTATAACTGAATTACACACACCTAAAAAGATTTACTAGACTACAAAACCATACATCTCAAACTATGAGAAGAAATACTACAAAGAACTACACTAGATAAGCATACATCTAAAACTATCTAAACTGTTCAATTACAACACCATAAATAATTTTTTTACGACTATCCACATTTCTATAATTAAATACACACGTCTCAAAAGATGTACTACTCCGAACTACACTACATAATCATACATTTAAAACTATCTAACCCATTAAATTACCGACCTACTAGTTTCAATTGCTAACCTACGAGGGTTTCGAATTTAAATGTGAAGTTACAAAAACAATACCTGCAATGTGAGCGACCGAATCTGCTAACTCTCTCGGCTCCTCGACTACGGACGGACATAGCTTCGCTATCTCTCCTCTTCCCTTTTTCTTTTTTCTGGATTAAAAGTGAATTATGCCCTTTTTTTGCCTTTTTATAGCATATCGTCTGTCGCCATTTAGAATGGCGATAGGGACCCATAGGCCCCTATCGTCGTTCCAAATGACGATTTGGAATTCAATCGTCATTTAGAATCCTACCGGGTAAAGAGCCGTATGTTTGGGCGCAGCTTGTGCTGGCCACATCACCCAGTTTTGCCTTTGTCGTCCGATTCCACGCCGCTGTGCTTCCTGTCCGTCCGATTTTATTTTGGTTTTGCGTGCCTACGCTTCATTCTGCTTCTCCTACTACGTCTACCAGCTGCTCCTCTCTAGTTTCTTCTTCGCCGCCGCCCCATCCCCAGCTCCTTCTCTTCCCTAGGAATGCCACCTCCGCCCTCGCTTCCCCCTTCACCTCCCCCACCCCTGCTTCCTGCTCTTTTCCCCCCATCGCCCCTCCTTCTTCGCCATCGCCACCCCACCCCTCGCGCTCCTCTCCCTCCTCCTCGCCACCCGCGCTCTGGCTCCTCCTCGCCCTATCCCCCGCCTAGGCCCCCGCCGCGAACTACGCGCTGTCAGATGCGGCGTCGGAAGTGGCGGCTGAGGCACTAGCCGCCAACGACGCACCCTCCTGCTCGCACTCGGCCACATCATCTTCGGAATTGCGGGCTCGGCGCACCTCTGGCCGCGACGCCGCAAGTCCGTACGCCTGTGGTGGGACCCGTCTACATGCGTGGACACGTCTGGCTCGACACGGTCGCCCCCACCGGGCCGGGGCGCAGTGCTCCATGGAGGTGGACTATGTGGGTGACGTTGCTGGTTCAAGGAAGAAGAAGGATGAAGAGGCCCAGCGGACAGTGAACGATGACTCTGTGAGTTGGACCGGGACCAGTGCGAGGGGCATGGTTGCGTGAGCTATCTGCGTACAGCGAGTTGGGTGTGTGGCCCCGGGGCAGTGTAAGGATGGTTGTTTAAAAGAATGTCCAGAGGGAACATTGTCGTTTTATGAATAGAGAAAGAACTTGAATCCCTCATCTGCTCTCTTGTTCTTCCCCTTCCTTCCTTCCCCTTTTCCATTCCATTGCTTGTGAATGCGTTGATTGAATGTGGTTTTCCTGGAATCATAATCGGGATACCACAATTTGGTATCAGAGCCAATAATCCTCATCGCTTCCGCTCGTTCATCGATCTGTAAAATCCCTGGAGAAGGTTGGTGACCATATCGGTCCCGTAATTCCCAATCTTAGGTTTGATCAACGAAGGTACTTACCACGGCACCCGCGAAACCATCACTGCAGTCACGACAGGTCCTCATGGTGATCGAGGAGCAATCCGGATAGATCCAAACGACCTTGAGCGAAATACTAGCTCGGTTTGATGGCCAGGCCGAAAGACTCGACCGATTGTCGACGGAGATGAAGAACCTAGGACAACAAGTGGGAATCCAACAAGATAGCTTGGATGAAGTAAAGCGCACCCAGGCCGAGTTCTTACGCCGATCATCGCCACCGATTCCACTGCCTCCACCGCTTCCACCACGACCGCAACAACACCCTCCGACACTGAAGCTACCCTAGGAGGCGGGTCAGGTAACCACAGTGGTTCCCCCAGGCATGTTCGTGAATCATGGACCACCGCTGCTTTCCTAGCTGAACGGCGTGCCCTCGACATATGGGGTCGTCACTACACCGACATCACCTGCGGAGACCGAAGGTTTTGCCAAGCCCCCCTAAGTTGGATTTTCCCAAGTTCTTTGGCGATAATCCCATATTATGGATAGAACGTTGCCGCACTTACTTTGAGATGTATCGGGTTCCTGTACTGCAATGGGTGTCAACGACATCATGTGTTGTTGGGATGGGATGCGTTCGCTCAGGCAATCGAGGACGAATTTGGCTCGGATGAGTATGATGCTCAGATGAACAAACTGTTGCAGCTCAAGCAAACAAGTACCGTAGTCGAATATCAGACCACCTTTGAAGCAAGTATTTACCACCTGCTGTCCTTAGATGCCAATCTGAACAACAAATTTTTTGTCACCCAATTTCTTCTCGGCCTCATGGATGAAATCCGAGAGCGAGCCAGCATAGCCCCGACGGCGTCACGAGGCGGCGTCTTGTCGAGGATCTAGGAGGAAGAACTGGAGACAAGTCGTCCTCGCCATCAAGTCACAACGCTTCATCGGTCATCAACAACCTCACCGGCTACAGTGTAAGGCTCGATAAATACCACGGTCCGAGGCAAACAAAGAAAACAAGGCAGAGATGAGTATTGGCGAGAACACCAGTTGCGCGATTATCGGAGGGCAAATGGACTGTGTTTCAAATGTGGCGACAAGTATAGCAAAGAGCATACATGTAAGAAACCAATGTAGTTGTTGACAATTGAGGTCGGCGATTTTGGGGAAGTGCTACCGAATGATACTTTACAGGCGATTGATTTCTCTGACACCCCTACCGGAGAAGAATGCTTCAAATTGTCGTTGCATGCAGCATCCGTGACCAATGAATTGGAGACAGTACGTCTGCGGGCTTTGGTCGGCAATCAAGTGATGTTGATCCTGGTGGATTCTGACAGCACCCACAGCTTTGTCAACCGGCAATTTCTACAAAGAACAGAACTCGCGACTCAACCCATTTCGCTAGTGACAGTCAGAGTGGCAAATGGAGAGAAACTGCATTGTGATAGTATGGTCTCTTCTTTGAACTGGTGGATTCAGGGTATTACTTTTCGCACTAATATGCGCGTATTGGATCTGGGGGCATATGATGCTGTACTGGGAATGGATTGGCTTAAGCGATTTAGTCCTATGAATTGCCACTATGGACACAAAACGTTAACCTTTGAGTACGAAGGAAAGCAGGTCTGCATTCAAGGGGTCCAGACTGAGCGACAAGCTTCCGTGGTAGAACTCTCATCTGAGCAACTTCACAAATGGTACACTGGGAATGACATCTAGTCGATTACGATCAAACACCATTCATCGACGATCAGAACAACACCGACATGCCAATTGCAGATCTGATCATTGTTACACCAATATAATGACATCTTTAGGGAACCCAAGGGCTTGCCTCCCCACCGACAATACGATCATGCCATTACTTTGGAACCCGGTGCACCACCAGTTAATGTTCGGCCATATCGCTACTCTCCACTACAAAAAGATGAAATTGAAAGACAAGTGACTGAGATGTTGAATTCTGGAGTCATCACGCCAAGCATGAGCCCTTATGCCTCCCCAGTATTGCTTGTTCAAAAGAAAGACAATAGCTAGTGATTCTGTGTCAACTATCGACGGCTCAACAAATACACTGTTAAAAACAAGTTTCCATTGCCGACCGTGGATGAGCTGTTAGATGAGCTAGCTGGCACACAATTCTTCTCCAAGTTGGGCATTCGCTCCTGTTACCATCAAATCCGGATGAGGGAAGGCGATGAAGAGAAAAACGGCTTTCAAAACACACCAAGGCCACTTTCAATTCCGGGTAATGTCGTTTGGTCTTACCAACACGCCGACCACGTTTCAATGTCTCATGAACACTATTTTTGCTCCTCATGTTTGCAAGTTCGTGATTGTGTTTTTGGACGACATTTTGGTCCACTGTCATAACTTCCAAGATCACCTTGAGCATTTGAAAACAGTATTGGACGTGCTGCGGATGAATTAGTTATATGCCAAATGGTCTAAATGCTCTTTTGCTCAGGACTGTATTGAGTATTTGGGTCATGTCATTTTTAAAGACGGGGTCTCCATAGATCCTGAAAAGACCAGTGCAATGGAGAGATGGCCTCAACCAACATCCATCACAGAATTGAGGGGTTTTCTTGGGCTCACGGGATACTATCAAAAGTTCGTCAAGAGTTATGGCCTTATTGCTAAGCCGTTAACTAATCTTTTGAAGAAGAAGAGCTTCCACTGGGATGATCAAGCCACTACAGCATTCTCTAACCTGAAACAAGCAATGATCAAGACACCAGTTCTGGCCCTACCTGATTTCGAATTACCCTTTATGGTGGAAACTGATGCGTGTGCGACTGGGGTGGGAGCTGTCTTGATGCAGCAAGGTCATCCGATCGCTTATCTTAGCAAGGCCCTGGGTCCATAAAACATCATGAAGGGCAGGCATTAGGATATGTAAAATATGAAATCTCCATAACAGCAATATTCAGAACTAACCAAATCTAGTGACCACAGCAACCATGCTTTTAAGTTGGAAACCAGTATACCGTAATAACCAAAGCAACATACTGACATATCACATACCACTGAAGGAAAATCACGTTGCTTCGTTAGTCATCTACATCAACCCATTTCAAGCTTATATGAACCACATTGTATTAGTTGGGCTTATGCCAAATACTATTGATTAAAGAAAATCAATATTATAAATTGGAACTCCCTAATTACCTCTAGCAAGAAGCTATTATCTGTACTCAGCATGATTGCAAGCTATGGACAGGCTAGTAGGTCATGTAAAGAAATAAATAAATAAGCTCCATACGAGATCTCAGTTTAATGGATAAATAACACCCTTTGGAACAAATGCCCACTTTCATGTTTGAATTCTGTGTCATCACATGCAGCAAGAATCAGAACAGAGAATAACGGCCAGATATTCATTTTGAACTTTGATGACATGCATGTCATGTTGGAAATATGCCCTAGAAGCAATCATGGAGATGATTATATGTTCATAATTTATTGGATAATTTATTGTTCCTTGAATAATATCGTTAATATTTATTATCAAGTATGTGACTTGATTGTGAAACTCTATATTTATCTTTGTAATGATTATTCTAAAGCGATCCCTAGTCGGAAACATATGAGGACACATATGAATAGACTAGCATATGTATTGGTTGATGATCATGTTTCACGGATCATAGATATGGAGATATCAAACCAATAATATGACACATGTTAGTGAACATGGGGTTGGATCGACCCACCATGAGACACTGCGAGAATATTGTATTCTTTTGTGTCATCAGTTGGTCTCTTTTACAATATGTATGTTATATCCTTAGACTTGAGATCGTCGCATGCACTCAAGATGTATAGTGACTTACTTAGGGGTTGCCAAACGCTACTCGTGAATCGGGTAGTTATAAAGGTAGCTTTCGGGTTTGTCATGACACGTGCGTCGAGGCATGGTCGATCAAGATAGGATTTGCCCCTCCATGCAACGGAGAGATATCTCTAGGCCTCTCGAGTGATCGGATTCGTAAATGCATGGCCATGCTATTCATGGTTAAAGAGTTAACCATAGTCGAGGAATTCGAATCACGTGATCGAAAGAGTGGTTGAGCTAACCAACAAGGATGACACGTATCGCCTTGAGTTTGACCGATATCGTGAGGCAAAGGGAAATACATATGAGATTTGTTGAGGTTCGCCGATGTGATATTTACGTTTACTTGGGAGTCGGCATGTCCCGCTAGGGGCCACTACCGATTAGTGGACGAGTAGGAGTACTCGGGCCATGTCCAAGTGCACGTGAACCTATAGGTCGCACGCAAAGGGCGGACACGTTTTGGATGGTGATCCAATTCTTATGGGCCACGAGTTCCTAATGGGCCTCAAGTTCGAGATCCATCATGGATGCCTATATATAGAGAGGAGGTAGCATAGGGTCAAGTGTGATTTTCGAAATTCCCGAAACCCTAGCCACCACACCTTCTTCGCCCAAAACCGCGCAGCCGTCGCTAGCACTTCGGCGTGTGGTGTTCCTGCCCCGTACGTGTGGATACCTTGGAGGCGTTGCTGCGAGGCTTCAACGCTAGGACGATCCGCAACTGCGTGACGGCCACGGGGAGCACTTGGAGGAGGCGCGAGACTAGTACGACTACAACCGCACCAACGCGCTACATCGACTCTTCTTCCGCTGCGAATCTGCGCGTCTAGTGGTAATCCCGTAATCTATTACTAGCGGAGGTTCCTTGGTTGCGCGGTAGATTTTTGAATTTATGCTAGTGTAGCCTACCTGTGTTCCTACAGTGGTATCAGAGCCATCCCGTGTAGTTTTAGATTCGGATAAGATGCATATTGTGATATGTGGAAGTCATAGATGCGATCTATTACTGTTTCTGTCGGTCGTTCTATATGATAGATTGTTTTTGGAGATGGTTGATATGATCATCCATGCGTGGTGGTCTCAATGTGGGTTCATGATCGTTATTCCGTGATCGTATTTTCATGGTCGAATCACGACTTGCCTCTACCGGTCGGTTTCCGCCATCGGGGCAGACAGTGATCGTAAATCCATGGAGCACGCGAAGATCAATTTGATTGATCGAATCGGAGTTGCGATCGGAAAGGGTTAATGTGATTAATCCAATGCGTTTTGCATGGACAGAATAGTAGATTGGATCTACATAGTCCAAAAAATTTCAACAGGGGCTCCCGCCCCTGTGACCCCGCTCCACTCACCGGCGAGCGGAACCGCCGAGCAGGACCTTGGAATATAGATAGGGTTTCCGCCCTTTTGGTGCAGGTTGCCACTCCTATGGATTAGGACCTTAACTTGGTTTAAGTATTGCTAATTCACACCATACGTTAGATAGAATGCGATTCTACGCCTAACTTGTTTTTGCAGGATTTTGTGAATAGTATGACCCGTAATGTATGAGATGCATGTATGTGTGTAATGTTCATGACCTGCATGTCATGCTTATTGCAACCCAAGACTGTCTATATTTGTATAACGGCCTGCGTGTCGACTTGTGATGCTTCTTCAATCCTTGTAATTTATTACTAGTGCTATTAGGAGTAATGGCTTAGTGGGAGTACTTGGTGGAATTGGCCACTTGGAGGCATGGCGAACAGGAAGCACGGCGATGGAGATCACCGTGTGGAAGGGTCATACTATATCACGATGCAATGTGATTGTCTGTGAATGCCTTTATATTCCTGTTTGTTTCTATGCATGTTATTTAGTTGCTCTGAATGCTTTTAACATGGTAGAAGTAAAATTCTCTCACATAATATTAAGCAAAATTGATGCCCTCCCAATTAGCTACACCATCCAAAGTCATGTATTTTAATGGTAGGTCTTGCTAAAGCAGAGTGTCATTAATTTTCCTTGACTAGATGGGTTTGTGTCGGACACTTACACACATAGCATTGGTTAAACTTGACAATGTTATTATAATGGTTATAGACATTGGGGCATAGGGTTGGGCGCCGGGGCATAGAGATGCCGCCCAACAACAAAAGTCATATAGAGATATGATTAGCAAAGGGTTGCTTACCAATTTCACAAATCTTCTAGCAGTGATGCCAAACCTCACTAGTAGATTAACTGATTGTGGGTCTTGAATCACTAAATGTCATAAGAGGGATATGGAATTTAGTGGGAGTATCTTTATTAAATTGTTTAATAGAAGTTACTTTTCTTGAACATATATCTTAGTTTTTGCATATTTTTATGTTGTAGATCATGGCACCAATTGTGTACCTACCTCGATTTTGCTTTACGTTCGATTCTTGATAAAGAAAAACTGAATGGAACAAATTTTGCGGATTGGTCCCGCAACCTAAGAATTATTCTTAAGCAAGATAAAAAGGAACATGTTCTAGAGGAACCAATTCCAGAAGTGCCTGCTGAAAATGCTACTGCTGCCCTTAAAACGCCTATAAAAGGCATGTGATGAGTCCCTTGATGTTAGTTGTCTCATGCTTGCCGCCATGAACTCGGACCTTGTAAGCGGTTTGAGAACATAGAGGCCTACGATATGATCGTGGCGCTCAAAGGCATGTTTGAGACACAAGCAAGAACTGAGAGATATGAGATCTCGAAGAATTTGTTTGGGTGTAAGCTAGCTGAGGGTAGTCCGGTGAGCCCTCATGTGATCAAGATGGTTGGTTACACACAGAGCTTGGAAAAACTTAGTTTTCCACTTAGTCAAGAGTTGGCTACATATTTGATTCTTGCTTCGCTTCCTGCAAGCTATGGACCGTTCATTCTGAACTTCCATATGAATAGTTTAGACAAGAATCTCACCGAACTGCATATGATGCTTAAGACTGCGGAAGATAGCATTAAAAAAAGCAACAATCATGTGATGATGGTGCAAAAGAGTACAAGCTTCAAAAAGAAGGCTAAGACTTGGGTCAAAGGAAAGGGTAAGGCTAAATCTTTGGATGAGATCCATGCTAACAAGCCTAAGCCCAAGACTAAGTCCGGCCCGACTCCAGAGAATGAATGCTTTTACTACAAAGAGCAAGGCCATTGGAAGAGGAACTGCAAGAAATACCTGGCTAATCTGAAAAAGAATGGTGGGACTAAGCCTTCCACTTCAGGTATTAATGTTATAGATGTTTTTCTTGCTGATTCTTCCGTTAACTCTTGGGTATTTGATACCGGATCGGTTGCTCATATTTGCAATTCGATGCAGAGTCTAACAAGGAGTAGGAGCATTGCAAGAGGCGAGATGGATCTTCGCGTCGGGAATAAAGCAAGGGTTCTTTGCATTAGCCGTCGGGACCTTGCCATTACATTTACCTTCGAGGATTTATTATGGAATTAAATAATTGTTATTGTGTTCCGACCATGAGTAGAAACATTATCTCGCCTCATGTTTGTTGGCGAGGTTATAAGTTCATTATTGAGGACAATGGTTGTTCTATATTTTTGAATAAAATGTTTTATGGCTATGCTCTGTTATGAATGGGTTGTTTATTTTAAATCTTGATGATACACTGTCTATAATATTAATGCGAAGAGGCTTCGGTCTAATGATATAAATTCCACTTTTATTTGGCATTGTCGTTTGGGTCACATAAGTGAGAAACGTATAAAGAAGCTCCATGATGATGGACTTCTAAACTCATTTGAAACGTGCGAATCTTGTCTACTTGGAAAGATGACCAAGGCGCCTTTCATCGAAGAATCGAGAGGCGTCGACTTGTTGGCACTGTACATACGGATGTGTGGGCCAATGAGCACGGCGACTAGATGTGGTTTTGATGCTTCATTACTTTCACCGATGACTTTAGTAGATATAGATATATATACTTAATGAGGCATAAGTCGGAATCCTTTGAAAAGTTCAAGGAATTCCAAAGTGAGGTACAAAATCAACTTGGCAAGACAATCAAATTTTTACGATCTGATCGTGGAGGTGAATATTTGAGCCATGAATTTGGTGATCATTTGAAGCAATGTGGAATTGTCCCACAGCTTACACCACCGGGCACTCCACAATGGAATGGGGTGTCCGAGCGGCGTAATCGGACCTTGTTGGACATGGTTCGATCGATGATGAGCCAATCGGATCTGCCATTATCTTTTTGGGGTTACGCTCTAGAAACTGCCGCTTTCACTTTAAATAGGGTACCATCTAAATCTGTAGATAAGACACCATATGAGATGTGGACTAGGAAGAGTCCTAGTTTGTCTTTTCTAAAGATTTGGGGATGTGATGTTTATGTTAAACGTTTGACGTCTGATAAACTCACACCCAAGTCAGATAAATGCTTCTTTATAGGATATCCTAAGGAAACCAAAGGATTTTACTTCTACAACCGAGAAGAGGGCAAAGTATTTGTCGCTCGAAATGGTGTCTTTCTAGAGAAAAAGTTTCTCTCAAGAAGGGCAAGTGGGAGAAACTGCAACTCGAAGAGGTTCGAGATACTCCAGTGGGAGGACTTAGCTGCAGACACCTAATAAGGGAAAATGTGGTTAGGGAACCCACAATCGGAGATACCCTAGCTAGGGAAGCACCAAATCTGCGAAGGTCAGATAGGACGCGCAAAGTGCACCGCTTCTGTATTCGCGTGATATATTGTTGTTGGACAGCGATGAGCCTATGACTTATAAGGAAGCAATGATGGGCGGACTCGAGAAATGGCTTGGAGCCATGAAATCCGAGATAGACTCCATGGGAGATAATCGAGTTTGGAATCTAGTCGATCACTTTGATGGTGTTAAAACTATTGAGTGCAAATGGGTCTATAAGAAAAGATTGACATGGATGGAAATGTTCACATTCATAAAGCTCGACTAGTCGCAAAGGGTTTCGACAAGTTCAAGGAGTTGACTACGATGAGACTTTCTCGCCGGTAGCGATGCTTAAATCTGTACGGATTATTCTAGCTATTGCTGCATATTTCGATTATGAGATATGGCAAATGGATGTCAAAACGGCTTTCCTTAATGGAAATCTAAGTGAAGATGTGTACATGACACAGCCAGAGGGTTTTGTCGATCCAAAGAATGCTAGTAAAGTGTGCAAACTTCAGAAATCTATTTATGGGTTGAAGCAAGCATCTCGGAGTTGGAATATACGTTTTGATGAGGAGATCAAAAGGTTTGGTTTCGTCAAGAACAAAGAAGAACCTTGTGTTTACATGAAGGTTAGTGGGAGCGCATTTGTAATCCTAATCTTATATGTGGATGACATATTATTGATTGGGAATGACATTCCTCTGCTGAATCTGTTAAGGCCTCATTAAAAATAGTTTTTCTATGAAGGACCTAGGAGAAGCAAAGATATATCTTAGGGATAAAGATCTATAGAGATAGATCAAAAGACTAATTGGATTAAGCCAAAGTACTTATATTGACAAGGTGTTGAAACGGTTCAACATGCAGAAGCCAAGAAAGGGTTCTTGCCTATGTCACATGGCATAAGTCTTAGCAAGAGTCGGTGTCCTTCGACAACCGATGAGCGAGACCGTATGAATGGTATTCCATATGCTTCACTATTGGATCTATCATGTATGCCATGATATGTACTCGACTGGATGTATCATATGCTCTAAGTGTTACAAGCAGATACCAAGTCGATCCGGTGAAGGTCATCGACACGGTGTGAAAAACATTCTTAAGTACTTGAAAAGGACTAAGGATGTGTTCTAGTTTATGGCGGTGATGAAGAGCTCGTTGTAAATGGTTACAACGATGCAAGTTTCCAAACCGACAAAGATGATTATCGTTCGTAACTGGTTTGTATTCATTTTGAATGGAGGAGCAGTGAGTGGAAAAGTTCCAAGCAAGAGACGATTCTTGATTCTACGACGAGGCGAGTACATTGCGGCTTCTGAAGCTGCAAAGGAAGGTGTTTGGATAAGGAATTTTATTGCTGAATTGGGTATGGTCTCGAGTGCCTTGAGCCCAATGAATCTCTATTGTGATAATAATGGAGCCATTGCGCAGGCTAAGGAGCCTAGATCCCATCAGAAGTCCAAGCATATACTCAGGCGCTATCATCTTATTCGCGATATTGTGGATAGAGGAGATGTAAAGATATGCAAAGTACACACGGATTTAAATGTTGCTGATCCGTTAACAAAGCCTCTCACACAACCAAAACATGAGGCGCACACAAGAGCTATTGGTATTAGATACTTAAATGATTGACTCTAGTGCAAGTGGGAGATTGTTGGAAATATGCCCTAGAAGCAATCATGGAGATGATTATATGTTCATAATTTATTGGATAATTTATTGTTCCTTGAATAATATCGTTAATATTTATTATCAAGTATGTGACTTGATTGTGAAACTCTATATTTATCTTTGTAATGATTATTCTAAAGCGATCCCTAGTCGGAAACATATGAGGACACATATGAATAGACTAGCATATGTATTGGTTGATGATCATATTTCACGGATCATAGATATGGAGATATCAAACCAATAATATGACACATGTTAGTGAACATGGGGTTAGATCGACCCACCATGAGACACTGCGAGAATGTTGTATTCTTTTGTGTCATCAGTTGGTCTCTTTTACAATATGTATGTTATATCCTTAGACTTGAGATCGTCGCATGCACTCAAGATGTATAGTGACTTACTTAGGGGTTGCCAAACGCTACTCCGTAACTGGGTAGTTATAAAGGTAGCTTTCGGGTTTGTCATGACACGTGCGTCGAGGCATGGTCGATCAAGATAGGATTTGCCCCTCCATGCAACGGGAGAGATATCTCTAGGCCTCTCGAGTGATCGGATTCCAGAAATGCATGGTCATGCTATTCATGGTTAAAGAGTTAACCATAGTCGAGGAATTCGAATCACGTGATCGAGAAAGAGTGGTTGAGCTAACCAACAAGGATGGCACGTACTCGCCTTGAGTTTGACCGATATCGTGAGGCAAAGGGAAATACATATGAGATTTGTTGAGGTTCGTCCGATGTGATATTTACGTTTACTTGGGAGTCGGCATGTCCTGCTAGGGGCCACTACCGATTAGTGGACGAGTAGGAGTACGCGGGCCATGTCCAAGTGCACGTGAACCTATAAGGTCGCACGCTTAAAGGGCCGGGACACGTTTTGGATGGTGATCCGAATTCTTATGGGCCACGAGTTCCTAATGGGCCTCAAGTTCGAGATCCATCATGGATGCCTATATATAGAGAGGAGGTAGCATAGGGTCAAGTGTGATTTTCGGAATTCCCGAAACCCTAGCCACCACACCTCCTTCGCCCAAAACCGTGCAGCCGTCGCTAGCACTTGGGCGCGTGGTGTTCCCGCCCGCACGTGTGGATACCTTGGAGGCGTTGCTGCGAGGCTTCAACGCCAGGGCGATCCGCAACTGTGACGGCCACGGGAGCACTTGGAGGAGGCGCGAGACTAGTACGACTACAACCGCACCAACGCGCTACATCGACTCTTCTTCCGCTGCGAATCTGCGCGTCTAGTGGTAATCCCGTAATCTATTACTAGCGGAGGTTCCTTGGTTGCGCGGTAGATTTTTGAATTTATGCTAGTGTAGCCTACTTGTGTTCCTACATGTCATTCTCGAGTCACGACATTGATAGGCTTGAAAGGACATAAGAAACTATAAGCTTATAATAAGAGACTAATAAGCTTGTAAGATTATGCTTGCCTCAAGGTGAATCGGCCATTTGATTTCTTCTGCTCCACGACCCATTAACCGAATTCCATCCTTTATTTGCTTTCCAATGGCACCTGTATCCTGGCAAAGTGAGAGAGAGAAGTTCATGTCATTAAAAAAACAGAAACATATATAGTTCAAAGAAATGATTGTAAGTACCTTCAGTGTCTTCATTGTGATCAATTCAGAGGAGTCCATTTTTCCAGCATTAATGAGCTTTGCAATTTTCCGCAGTCCACAGGGCTGATCAGAGGGAAAGATTACTTCACATATTGTCCTAGGTACCATTGCAAATCACCAATTCAAACTTGAAGCATAAGCACAGTTATTGTCAATAACAGCATAATATATTGCACCTCACTACAATGAACATCCAGTTGCCCAAATAAAACCAAATTCCACCTTTAATTTGTAGAAATTGAAGTCATGTACAAGCATTAATCAATAATATTCACAATTTACTGAATACAATCACCGAAACAATTATCAGAGACAGCTGGTATATATGTCATGGGCAAATATCCAGGTGAGTACTGTAGCAGCACACGTGCTCGTGCTGTAGCAGCGCAAATATTAGGCAGGATTTGTTATTGGGGAATCTATCTATTAGGTGTTTGGTATTATCTATTAGTTAGGCAAGTTATTATTAAATTAGATTGTTAGATATAAGTTTCTTTATAGATTATTTCTTAAGGGTCAAGTCGGGTTCTCTCTATAAAAATGATAGTATGTATCCATTATCAATCAAGTAAGAAATAAACAAAATTAGTTTTTAACCGGTTGGCTAAAGATCAGAGCCTTCTTGTTCGTCGAAAAGAGATTCGACCGAGCTTGAAGGGCAATCCTTTGCCTTCTAGCTAATCAGGCCTCGAGCCTTACTACCTCGATAGGAAAGAGTCGTGTTGGCGGTTAGATGAGGGCGAGCATCCTACCTTCGGTCCTCGGACCCATACCCCAACAATGACCACAACATTTGGTATCAGAGCCGGTACCACACTATCTCTCTTGGAGAAATTGAAGGCTAATAGCGAAGAGCAAAAGATCTTACTCGACAACACGACTGTTGTCCATTGAAGCTTCGTTGATCTTCGTCCACGTGACCACCACCTCATCAACACGGGGCCCCACCAAGAACTTCAACCCTGACCACCACCGCAGCTCGAGGGCGAGCTGCCTCGTCGCGAGGGGTGTAATGTTATGGGCAAATATCCAGGCGAGTACTATAGTGTGTGTACTATAGCAGCATAAATATTAGCCAGGATTTATTATTTAGGAATCTATCTATTAGGTGTTTGGTATTATCTATTAGTTAGGCAAGTTATTATTAGATTGGATTGTTAGAGATAAGTTTCCTTATAGATTATTTCTTAGAGGTCAAGTCGGGTCCTCCTTATAAAAGGAATAACATGTATCCATTATCAATCAAGCAAGAAATAAACAAAGTTAGTCCCTAACCGGTTGGCTAAAGATTAGAGTCTCCTTGTTCGTTGGGAAGAGTCCCGGCCGAGTTTAGAGGATGATCCCTCGCCTTCCTGGCTAATTAGGCCTCAGAGCCTCGCTATCTCGACAGGGAAGAGCCCTGTTAGTGGTTAGATGAGGGCGAGTCCTCGGACCTGTACCCCAACAACGACCACAACATATATCTTGTGTGGGATGATGATTTTAGGAACCTGGAAGATTGAAATACAAAACTAAAGGCTGCTAGTCTGTTAAGCAAGCTAAATTTAAACCAGTATATGACATGTCACAGAAAATACATTCTGAAGGGCATGCCAACATATATGCAGCTCATTAGCTTTCAAACTTTGACGATTACTGGTCTTACTCTAGAATATTTTTAGATTATGCAAAAAAAACAATGATATAAGAATAAGGCGGGCCTTTTTTGTGAATTATGACGGGTGACTACTCCTTTTCCTTTTTTGAGAGAGAGAGAGAGAGCAATGGGTAAAATCTGACTTATTGCGGTGGTCTTTTGCGCTCTAATCTAATATGTAACATTAAAAAAGGTAGCTGTGCTACATATAATCCTTTTTAGCATTTCTATCAACAGCCAGAAACCCGCACACACACAAAAAGGCCCATTGTTTCTTGCATGCTAACAAAGCACCAAATAGTGCTCACCACCAAACTAGTATGAACTTACATATCCAAACTACTAAAAGATAAGGAAATGTGTAAAGTTTGAATCTGCTCCTGGCTTTCATGCCCAACAAAAAAAAAACATACATCTTGTTCGTCCAGCAGTTTAACTGTAATAGATCTGTCCCCAAAAAAGTGCACATCCCCATCACTGCATAGCAGCAGCACCAAATTAGTGCACAGCACCTCAAATCTTCCATAGATTAGCACAACTCGCCCATAATATTCGTCCACCAAAATAAAGCAAAGCTCTGCAACCAATTCCATACCCACAAGCCACAAAACCAACGGGATGCCCGAGCACCCGACACTTCATGTGGATGCACCTGTGCCCACATATACCACATTCTAGCTCAAAGAACACAGAATACCCTACCATCTAGGAGATACATAACAGGAACAGGCAAAAATGATGAAATTGTTGACATCCAAGCGAGGTCTTTTGGCACCACAAGGTTGTGCTACGGAAACCTCACTGTGTTCTCTGAGCTTAATTCTGATTGAAAAGTTCCTAAAATCCTTGAAAAGAAAGGAAACTTTGGTTCTGTCCTGTACCACTCAAAAATGACCACTTCAGCAAAATACTATCAAAAGGTTTTGGTTCACTTTGATACCACTAAATTGTGCCACTATTACAAAGTTGAGTGGCATTAAAGTGAACCAAAATCTTTTGGTGATATTTTGCTAAAGTAGTCATCTTTGAGTGGTATGGAATCATTTTTCCTTGAAAAAATGGCCACTGGTAGGTCAGATTCCACTATCTGAGCGGCTCATTTCAAAATGATTTCTACATGAACCTGCATTCCCCACAATTTCAGGCTAATGCTGCCTTCGACATCTTTCATCAGAGAGTTGTACAGTGAAAAACTAAAATACACTATAAGCTCACCTAAGGGCTACAATAATAGGCCCAGCCAAAATTTTATGGGACTGTCTAGATATCACTAAAGTGATTTTGTTTTATGAAAAATCAGTTGATTCAATCCAACTGTCCATCTCCTTCCCCCCTTTGCTATGTAACACAGCTCCATAGCTCCTCGACAACTCCCATACCACGAGCTCTCGATGCCGCGGGCGATGGCTGCCTTCCCCCACTCCTCTGCCACTTCCTGCCTCCTTGTTGGCACGGCCACTGGCGTGCCCCCGCCGACGGCGGCGCTGCCCGCCTCTTCTTCCATGCCGCCCGCGCACCGCCGCCTCCACTGCCGCCTCCCACCTTCTTCCCTGTATCCGGCAACTCCCCGCCGCCGGATCTACTGCCTCAGATGTCATCGCCCCACCTAACTCGCCACTTGAGATGTCATCGTCCTGCACGCCACCGCCGCCTGCCGCCCTCCTCCTTGGCGGCGGCCGGCCCCGATGAACCGAGAACCCCAAATGGGTCAGCCCGAGCCCTAATCCCCCGTTGTCACCAGAGAAGATGGTGACCTTGCTGGAGATGAGAAACACGCCGTCCAAGATTGCATGAATCTTCAAGCACATCTGAAGGTCAGAAATTCGACTGAAATCCCCAAAACAAATTAGCTTAGTGGTGGATAGCAAATCCAAAATTTTATTCATCTAAGTGAGGAACATCAGGAAGGGAACAAAATCCTTATCACGGTAGCACGCGCAATAAGTGGTAGTAAAATGGAAATATGTCAGCTCCGTACACAGAACATAGATCGAGCACCTTATGTGCAAGCCAAATTACTGCCGTATACGTAAGCGGCATTCAACCAAAGAACATTCGAGGAGACAACTGAACCACATCCATACGAAACAAGGAATTAAATGTGGGTTCGTGATCAATCACCACAGAACACGGGTCGAACACCTAACGTGCACCACCTTACACCATACCATTACCACATAAACAACAAGATTGCAAGAGAGGAAAGGGAAGACCAAGAGAGGCAGGAACCTGGAATGTGAGTGAGAAGCGGTTCTTGAAGCCGCGACGGGGGAGGCGACAGTGGAGCAGGGTCTGGCTGCCCTCAAAGCTGAATCTCGCGGTGTCGCGCGCCTTTTGGCCCTTGTGGCCACACCCCGCTGTCTTACCCTTGCCGGAGCCGATCCTGCGGCCCTTACGCATCTTCTGCTTCCACGCCCCCGGGTTGTCACGCAGGTCATTGAGGCGCAGCAGGCTACCCACCGTCCGCGGCGCCGCTGCTGTGGCCGCGGCCGCTGCTTGGGTGGCGTAGGAGAAGGATGATGCAAATTTTGGGGGCAGGGAGGAGACGTGTGGGTGGGGATGGGAGTGGGTGCCGGTGCAATTGCAGGAGGCGGTGGGAGAGGACGGTGGCAGTGGGGGTGGGGGTGGTGCAGAGGAGCTAGGAGGCGTGGCGCCACATGGCTGCTGGTGGGCTGGCTTCTGCAGCGGGTTTGGGTGCGCTGGGGGTTTTAGGGTTCTTTCCTCTGATGGGACTGAACACCTATGGCCTGTGGGGCCTTACTGTTGGAGGTTATCGGTGTCAGCTGGAGATAGAGTTTTTTTTTTTCGGAATAAGTACTACTAGAGCGGATAGCGTCTTACGCTGTGCCTCCGATGATTCTGTCTGAATGTCAAGCGTAAACATGTTATAGGCAGTGAAGCTCGAATGCTAGACCGATGGTCAAACGAACTGTGGACTCCAGGTATCTGTTTTAATTTACATAGTTACATAGAGACGAAGGTGCAGGATGACTATGACCGGTCATCTGAGTTTGGCTAATACAGGCAGTTCACAGGGTAGTGGTAAATAAGAGGGGAGCACATAGCAAAAGCATAGTTTCAGAAAGTTTTCTTTGGTTCTGACAATTATATGAAAACTTAAATTTCCAATGAGTACGTAGACAGTTTGTGGCAGGCTAGCTTGTTCTTTGCTCCGTGTTTATTGCAGAGCTAAGTGTACGCAGAGCTGATCGAGGCAAAATGGATAGCACGCTATCTTCAGACTGCTAGTGTCGTACAGCTGCTGTCTGTTGGAAAACACCAGGTAATAATTAACAAACATGATAGATCTGAACAGTATATGACAGGGGAAGGATGGCTATGCATTGTTAGCCTATTACCTGTTGCCCTATGTTCCTGTTGTTGTATCCATGGCAATTTTCTGACAACCGAGTGTTTTTGTCTGTTTCATCTCACTGGCAATAGACAAACAACATGATTGGCACTGATGAATCATAAGCACCATGAACTTATGTAATGTAAAAGTAATTTGAGGTAAGTACCTTGCACTATCATGAGCAGTTCCAGGCAACGGTGGTGAATTTGGAGCAGGATGTTTCGTGTTCTGTAGAACAGTATAAGTGTTGTTGCAGGATGCGCATGCTGGGAACAGAAATGACATGTTATGTATAGGAGCTGAAGCAAATTTGTATGGATGCGATGGATTTTTTTTAAACGTCAAAAAAAATTGTATGGATGCGAATAAGGGTGCATAGTTATAACTAAGGGCAATGGGGTTAACCGCGCTGATATCTGGGGATGGCGGTCTGTGCAGTATCGAAAAGCATATACATATTACAGAGGTATCATTTCCATCGTTGAACTGGGCCATACTAAGAGAAACAGTGCGATACACGCAATCCGAACACTGCAAGTTATTCTGAGCAAAAGAGTATAGCTAACCAAAGCCACCAGTAGCAGAAAATATATTGCAAATCTGAGGTAGAGCGTTGGCTCAGATTGTCTGATCAAAAGCTGTACAGTGCACCATTATGACAGCCAGGGGCGGACCCTCCCTTCGGGCATGGTCGGGCGGCCGCCCGAGCTCCCGTTCGAGCGCCCCTAGAACACCCCCTTGCGAGCAAGAACAAGAACTGAGAGGAGCAGGAAGCCAGGAACCAAGAACAAGAACTGAGAGGAGCAGGAAGCCAGGAACCAAGAACAAGCACTGAGAGGGAACCAAGAACAAGAACAGCTTTGAAGAAGAAGAAAGCAAGGATCAGAACCCAACTCATCATTCATCAACTCAATCGGCCTGCTGCTGGCGGAGGTGCGAGCGCCAAGTGGCCTTCGGAGACAGTGGGGGTTGACGCCAGCGGGCTGCGGAGGAGCTGCGACCGGAGGCGCAGGCGCGCGGCCGGCGGGTGGCGGCGACGCTGGGGGCTGGGGGCGAGCGACAGCGCTAGCACCAGGCAGCACGGCAGCAGTGAGGCAGTCGGCACTCGACAGGACGCCAGACGCAGGAGCTTTGGGAGTTGAGGTAATGAGGTGGAGTTGAACTTGACTACTCGAGGTGAAGGCAAAGAGTAAAGTTGACAGCGGTCAGTAGAATGATTTTAATAGTTAGAAAGTTAGAAAGTTAGAATTAGAAACTTGGAAACTAGAATGTTAAGATGATATTGTGATATTGTGCACTCGTCTATTCTAGACTTCTAGTTACATGTATTTAGTACTCATGGGTTATATATATACAATTTGTTATAGATTTATAAAAAGATGGGTAAACGAATTTTGCATAGTTATTTCTCCAACAATCCAAATTAGAAGACACTGTCTATAGCCAACAGCTGCACCACATTTTCCTCGTAGGCTCATAGCCTCTTCTGCTCCTCACTAACCCATGTCTTCTTAGTTCTCTCCTCCCCTAACCAAGCGGTGGGCGCACGGCGGTGGCGGTCAAGGCGAGGCACGACGAGGGCTCGGGCGCGCGGTTGCTAGGGGACGAGACGAGGCCACGAGGGCATGCGGTGGCAGCCAGCAAGGGCTCAAACTTTGATCCAGCCTTACAACTTCACTCTACCTAAAATATAGTTCTGGGTCCGCCCCTGATGACAGCGGCTTAGGATGAAGTAGTTCGGATCTGCAAACAAAGGAAAAAGACAGAAAGTTAGTAAGGATTAGCGGTTAGTACAGTAAGGTGAGTTTTTTTTTTGGTTGCAGAAGATGGTTAAAACTCTTTTCTTTTTGGATTTCAGTGACCAATCAAGGAACTGTGAACCCAAACTGTTCTTCTTGTGAGTTCCTGAGCTATACAATGATTCTAGCATATATTAGTACACCCTTTAGTATTTGAATCTACCTGTGACATAAAGTCGTTGCTATAAATGTATTGTTAATTAGTATTGCTCTGCAGAGATGTGTTTAATGTTGATTAACAACAAATTGCGTTTACCCTTTTTTTAAAAGGAAAATAATGATCATCTGAACAAAGACATGTTGGTAAAGGTTGGATTGTATTAGTCTGAAAAAGGAAATATAACATGGAACTGACCATGTACATTAGTTCTATATCTGTCTAAATACATTTTGTGTTTTGTGTCGCTTGAATTTGAAAAAGCATACAGTCTGAAAAGAACTGAGGCTGGTCTGAGCAAAAGAGGCATCTGGACATGTGTCCTAAACAGTGCTATTGAGAAAAAAACTTAGTCGCAGTGAAAGAATTTGCTAGTCTATGTTGTGTATAGTCTGTAGTTATTCTATTATGTGAATGCGCCTTTTTTTGGAAACTTAGGTTTCACCTTTCTTTTGCTTGAGCGTGTAAACAGGGAAGTGCAAATGTATTTTGTTTTTTTGCCTGTCTGAGCTATATAATGGATCTATATATCCTGAATCAGTACCTATTTTAGCATTGAAGTGTACCTGGTCCATGAAGCAAAGGCTTAAGATGTGGAGATAAACATTATCCTTCTGTAGAGATACGAAAAATGCTGATGTAAAACCAAGTGTGTTTTGCAAAGGTTATTAGCACAAGAATGGTTGTTTGAACGAAGACACCATGTTAAAGAAGGAATCGTCTAAATCTAAGTATTGATAATATGAAAATGCCTATGTAGATCAAATTAATATCTGTACAAACGCTGTAAGCTAAGGAATAAGATAGAAAGTCAGTAAGGGTGTGTGTCTAATACAGTACGGTTAGTATGTGTTTTTCCCTTTTTCTGCTTTTTTTGGAAGATTATGTTTTTCTGTTTTTCTAGTGTGTAATCAGGGAACTGCAAATGCAGAAAGTTCTTTTCTTTGTTTTTCTGAGCCATATAATGGATTTATCCTGTATCAGTACATATTTTAGCATTGAAATGTACCTGTTATATGAAGCGAAGGATAAAAATGCCGAGCTAAACATTATCACTGATGAACAACATATTAAACGAATAGAACTGACCTAAGGTTTGCTAACGGGTTTGCCGTGGCCATCCTTGAACAGGTCGCTAGTTGCTTGAGTTACCTGCAGATGTGTTGGGCCTGTGAATATTAAAAAGTTGTCAGGCATTTATATGATGGTATGCATGGGTTGCTATGTTGTATAGAAGAGCTTTCTTTTATATTGGTTTTGTTAAGGACGAAAAGCGTAATTCGAAGCTGTACCTTTTAAAGCGCAGCTGCAGAGGGACATCATCCATTTCTTGAGGAGTGCTTTCGTCGATTGATAGTTTTTTTCGGTGTGATGGAGTTGACTACAGCATTATAAAAGGAAATGTATGGCAGTAGCAGATGATTAGGTCCTAGAGTTTTATCAGGCATGTAATGTACCGCTGAATGTTTCCGCTGCTGGTATCCTCGAGAAGACTCTTTCTGCTTGTTGCGGTAAAGAGAGCCATCAGAATATGCACATGTGGCAAACCTCTCTTCAGAAACTCAATTGTGTATACAGCTAGGTAAAAGGGAAAATAAAGGACAAGATAAGGTAATAGAAACCTAGAGGGAAAAACAATGAATGAAAGACCAAAAGGCATACACGTACCAGGTTGAATAGGGACAAAAACAGCGACAAATAAATCTTGTAGTTTCATCCTGAACGCACTATATTCCATGTATGAGTTATCATGCGGGTGTTGGCCAGGTCCTGGACTTAGTGCATCAACGACCTCGGGACCTTTAGTATGGTATGCGAAGTTCACGATCAAATCAGGTGGACCATGCTCACGGCAAATAGTCATAGCATCTTGGAAATGCATGTTTATATAGCGGTGACCCAGTAAAACCTGCAGGTAGGTTTATTTTTATGCAAACGTAATTGCCACTGGCACAATCGCGACCAATCATCCAAAAGGAAGCCGCAGGTTAAGTCGGTGGAATGCAGATATCATTTAAAAACATATATGGAAAAACATATTTTTCGGGTTTATATAATTCTGTGCAAACAAACATTTCTTATACATAGAAAGGAAACGCAGGCGGCACAAACAGACTGTAAAGGGAAGAACACGCGCATGCATGTTTTTTTGGTCGAAGACAACAACGAAGCAATCACGTCTCATTTCTACAAACAACAAGAAAGCAAAAGAATTTTATTTTGGAAGTCTGGTAATAAATATATAGGGCTGTGAAAATTACGAACCTGTTGGCAGGAATAGCAGTGTAGCTTCGTATGTTGCGCAACGCAAGCTCCGAACGAAAACCTGCATTTTGTGAGAACCAGATGGAGAACAGCGAAGTTTCCGTAGAAAGCAAGAGGAAACGATCGCGGGGTGTATGGGAAGCTCCGCCGACAAGGAAAGGAATTCCCTGGGGAGGGCCTCACGTGAGACCCCTCCCTCGGGCCATTGGATCATGGGGAGGAGGGCGAAATGGAGGGAGATGGGGAGGGGCCTCCTCGTGGGACGGGGCCCCAGAAAATTTATTTTCCCAGGGGACCGAGCGTAGAGGAAGGCCATCGAAATCAGTAGAGACAATAAATGTGGCGTACTGAAGCACTGTTGCGTGCACAGTGCAGGAGCGCTTCCTACCGAGGCGTCGCCTGGCGCTATGACCCACCAATCAGCGTCAGCACAACATGCGAGCAAGACCCAAGCCTGAGCCAAAAAAACAGCGCACAGCTATCTCGATGGCGCAGCGACGACAATCTCGCACATGCGCGAAACCCGATGCAGAGACAGCGCAGCGCGGCCGAAAAGACTCGGCAATAAGTGGGCTCGAATCGTCAGTGCGACTCGCGTGGAGCGGTGGCAAGACGATCGGACGACCGGGGAACCAGGCAACGATGAAGCGATGATTGAACGGACCTGAATCACGCTATGGCAAGACAATCGAACGACTCGGCAAGCACGCGACGATCCAGCGATGATCGCACGGCCCAGAACCAGACAGCAGCGCGCGCGTGAAAATACTCGCCAATAAATGGCCTCAACGCGTCATTGCAACCTACGTCTACGTGGTCCTCGGCAGGCAGCAGACTGGTTTGAGTGAACGGCACACGCGCTGGCAAGATGATCGGACGACCCGGGAACCAGGCCACGATCGAGCGACGATCGGATGGTCTTGAATCAACGTGTACACACTCGTTGAGCGGCGGCTCTAGGCGATGAACTGTAGCTTGGCAGCCAACATGGACGCGCTCTGCGGCCTCCAATTCCTTCCGGCTTAATAATAGGTAAGCTTACGTCTCTCGGTTCTTCACGTAATTTAATGTTCATCTCTCAACTTACTCTCTCAGCTCTTCACGTAATTTAACGTTCATCCCTGAACTGAAATACAAGATGAAACACATTCTCAAAATGTCAATACTACACAAAATCAATCCTTCCGTCCATTTGGAGGGTTGTTTCATCCCAAGTGGCATCCATGGTGGCCGTTGACTCAGACCCTATTGCAACTTATCCACTCGGACTCGGTCGCAACATATGTCTCACCTCTCTCTCTCTCTCTCTCTCTCTCTCTCTCTCTCGGGGCCAAGTGAAGGGGATTGGGGTTTGGAGAGTGGTGCTCATTGACTAAAAGCGGTGTCATGGTTAGCGCTGGGAGCTCGAGATCAACGGCGACTAGAAGAAGCACAAGGTTGATGGCATCGACTTTACCCTCCATCAGCATAGTTCATGGTGCTTCCACATCGCCAATCCCGTACAGAAAGCGACCACAAGAGTACGCTCCAACGGCCCATTGCCATTGCTGGGAGAAGGCTAGTTTGTGGATATCGAGGAGCAACTCTAACCTGGCACGGAGGTACATGACATGCATGTGAGATCGGGTAAGTTTTCTTCGCTAATTTGCTGATTTTTCTGGTTTTTTTAGACTGCTTATTTGTGATTGGTAATTGAAGGCTAGAGGATGCAAGTTTTGGGCATGGTGCGATGATGAGACAACCCTATTGATGTAAGTGTTGGCCCGATCTTCCGAAAGGTACTGATACGTCGATTGTAGAGAACACGACGTTGATGATCCAAATGCTCCGACCCGAACAGATCGAACCCCTCGCAATCACTACACCACTGCTCCGTTGGTTATCAACCGTGCCGAACGCGGTTGACCTCGCCAAGAAAGCTATCTCCTGCAAGCGAATCGAAAACACAAGCAAGAGAGTAGAGGATGCAATCTGAAATTGTATTGCAGATAAATGTTTAAGCTCATAAAGTTGGGGTTTCTCATACCAAACGAGTGGCGAAACTGCTAAGCAGAATAATCTCAAAGAAAAACCCAAGGAAAACTAAAGGGGTGAGGCCTCCTTAAATAGGAGAGGAGGAGCCTCACATAGCTAAATAACTAAGGGATGATACTATTCATGTAATACTGTTTATGTGAACAGTACCATCATGAATAGTGCGGCCCAAGGAGGGGGCGGCTAGGGAGATGGGCCCAGGGATTACAAGGCCTAAATTGGCCCAAATAGGTGACATAGCGTATTCTTTTGGCGATTGTGACACGTACAGAAAGAATTTGGAGACATAGCACCTTCTTTTGGCGATTGTGACGTGTACAGAAAGAATTTGGAGGTGAGGCCAGATCCGTTGGAAAGAGGACAAAATAAGCTTTCAATCAAGTACTCGTGGACCTCAAACGGACTCCGTATGTGAAAGTTATGCATGTTTGAAGTCGGTGTTGTCTCCAAAGGCCGAATTGAATTCCAAAACGTATCCTGCTTGAACTCTTGATTGGCTCGTGGAGTAGCACCATGGCATATAGACGTAGCACCATGGTATGTAGACGTAGCTCGGTCCAACTGGTGAATATGGCACTGCAGTGGCTGAAAGTCCAATTGGTGAAGATGTGATTGAAGTAGAGCAGCGAGTGCAGCGTGTTGAAGTTGTGGTTGCATCCTTAGGGTTGATGTCCTCATCATCCTCCCTTTATTGAATTTGAGTCGTTCTCGACTCAATCGTTGTCTCCAAATTATTATTTTTCTGCAAAAGGTTAGTGATAGTCGACGGCATAGAGCTAGATATATCATCAAGTGAAATTGAAACATCTTTGCATGTCAAAGCATCGCGTGGCATATCATTATCAAAATTTTCAGCAATATTAGGTTTGGTTGCAAGCATGACACAACCCTTTAATTTAATTTCCTCAGTCCTAGAACTATGTGCTGGCTTCTCTTTTCTAGATGGAAAATCGTTCTTTACTACGTGCTGATTTTCATATTTATGTTGAAGTTCTTTTTGCTCATTTTCAGCTATCTTTTGTTCATATTTCACAATTTCAGCGGGTGTCAAAGGTAGCAAAGTTATTTTCTTTCCTTTGTGCATAAGAGAATACTTATTACTTCTACCATGATGAGTTGCATCGGTATCAAATTCCCATGGACGACCTAATAAAAGTGAACATACTTGCATAGGCACGACATCGAAATCAGCAACATCATGGTAGGAACCAATGAAAAAATGCACTCTCACAGATTGTGTTACCTTCACTTTACCGCTGTTATTGAACCATTGAATGTGATACGGGTGAGGATGCGCACGTGTGGTCAAGCCAAGCTTCTTGACCAAACTTGAATCCACCAAGTTATTACAGCTCACGCCATCAATTATGACATGAACACGGCAATCCTTGACGATGAGGAACATCTAAAACAAATTATGGCGTTGTAGCTTCTCTGCATGCTCTCCTTGAGTCCTCAATACTCGCTGCACAATTAGGGTGGTCCTATAATTCTTTGTAGCATCGGCACCTAAAATTTCATCTCCATCGCTATCTGTCTCGTGATCATCATCATTACCTGCAAGGTTAGCTGCAAGAGCATATTTATCCTCAACATCACTAGCACTTACATAACCACCGTCTTCTGTCGCAATGTATGCTCGCTGACTTGTGCAATCTCTCATGACGTGGTCCATCCCTTTGCAACGGTGGCACACAATCCCCGTCGTACGACCCGTGGAAGCCACCGATGAAGAGCTCTGCGCTAGTACCTGCACACCAGTAGATTTACTTACTTTGGGTGCATGTGATGGTGGTGGCAGTGCTGCTGAACGCGCCCTACTCACGAAGGGGGCAACAGACCAAGAAGCAGGAGGTGGGGCTATGTCAGCTTGGCCCAGCGTTGATCTCGATGTAGACGTACTTCCAAAGTTCTTCCTATTCCTTTGTTGTCTTCCCTGCAATTCTTTTTCTGCCAAACAAGCAAGCTAGAACAACCTATTGATACCATTATACTCTTTGTAATCAACTATGTCCTGAATTTCATGCCTTAAACCACCATAAAAACGAGCCATCTTATCCTCCTCATCCTAAATAATATTACAACGTAGCATGCCTATTTGTAATTCTTGATAATATTCCTCGACGAATTTATTACCTTGGTCTAAACGCTGTAATTTCTTACGCATATCACGTTTAAAAGTAAGAGGAACAAATCTAGCACGCATAGCTACCTTCAATCTATCCTATGTATCAGGTGTTAAGCCAGAATTAACTACTTGATTCCACCAAATGATAGCAAAATCTTTAAATTCACTAGTAGCTTGTCTGACTCTATACACTTCAGGAACTAGATGGGCATTAAATTTTTGTTCAACTGTCATCTCCCAATCTAGATAAATTTCAGCATCATAAACACCCGCAAAAGATGGTATGGTAAATTTAACTTTAGCAAATGGGTCATCATTAACACGAGCATTGTGGTGCTAAAAATGATTACCTCCTATACTGTGACAGTTGTGATGTAGACGATGTCGTTGTCATGTATCTTGGGCAGCGCCGGCGTCACGGTATTGTCTCTCATTATCATATCCCTCCTCACGATCTTGGGCTGCATCGTGATCATACTCGTGTCCATTGTGAGGTGGTCGATTCACCATTCTTTCAAGGCGTGTAGTGAGCGCCGCAATACTATCATTGATTGAGCACTGTAATGCGGTTGTAGTAGCTTGTAGCTTTCTGTCAATGTCCTCATTAATAGTAGCGAGTTGTTCATCCAAAAGCGTCATGAGTTCTCCCTTTAACACGCACTCTTTCTCAGTAGACGAGTCACCTGTCATGGTTAGTAGAAAACAAAAGACAACACAAAGGTATTATCCCTATCAACTACTAGGTGATGGAAGGTGGAATCACACACTCTCAAGCGTCTTACCACACTCTTACAAGTGTTCTTACCAAAGCATGCAGCAAGCAGATGGTACAGCTGGTGGCTGGTTCGTGATACCGTGTCGAGCGTGGGTATGATTGCAAGAGGGAACCTATTCTGATCAAGAGTAGGTGGAGCTCGGAAGGCACAATATGGTAGCAAAATGATCAGCAATAATCAAATCAGTAAATGCAAGTTGAAAGATTGTTCAAAGTACTCGTCAAAGTTGCTAATCCTAGTCTAATCACAGCTAGCTAATCAAAACCCTATGCAAAGAAGTGTATGTATGTACACGCAAGGATCAATGTGACTTGATGTAAGCAAAGAAGAACCTCACAACAAGTGCTAGGAGAGATGCTAGCCCACTAATCAAACTTCTTTCTAAGGGCACCAGATTATTCGCACGATGTAGAGCACAAAACAGTGATATTGGTAAAAACGCGAACAGCTCTCTAGATTGAGCAGAAACAACAGCTAGTCTTAAACGATGAAAAGACAAAGTTTTATATGGCTTATATATACTCGTTTGAAAGGTTTCGATGATATCTACAACTTTCTCAACTGGACGAACCCCAAATTTTGAAGGGAACACCGAAAGAAATGGAAAAAAAAACAGAAATCTAAAACTTGCGACGTGAATTCGGGGCCGAAGATGGCCGATTTTGGGGTCCCTAGAGGGCGACAAGTGGCTCAGGTGGAAAGGATGCGCCTCGTCGTTAGCTACGAAATGAGCACAAGAACGTCAAAAACGGACACCGTATGCAAAAGGTATGCCCGTTTTACTGAAGGTGTCTCGGAAACAGAATCCTACTCGGACTCGAAACCGTCTCGGGTTCAAATTTGAAACTGCTATATCTTTCAAACCCGTGGGCTAAACTTACTGAAATGTTTTGTGGAAACTTGTGGTTATATGTAGAAGGTCTCCACCAATTTTCACGCACTTTTCTTTTGTCTTTCTTTTCTTTTCTTTTTTACCGCGGCTTTTGTTCTATGCGGCTACCTCTTTCTCTTTCTAATATTTTGCCGGCCTTAGGGTTTGCCGCAAGTCACAAATAATAGCAAAGAGTGGATGCTGGACTCAGACACCAATTCCTCTAAAAGATCATGGCAATCCTCTCGGTATCGTGGTCAAATCGGCTTGAACTCTAGCAAGCAATTCAGATTAGATGAAGCGGAAACGAATACTATTTTTGGTGTGGATTAGAGGAGTTCTAACCCACGAATTTTCTGTTTTAGATACAAAACTAAGAACCCTAAAAGAACGATCAAGCAACACGAAGAAAACACGAGATGCAACTAGACAATGACGTACTAGACTCCAACTAAACTAGAATTCAACAACTAGACACAACGATGTAACCAAAATTTCAACAAGCAAAAAACCGAAATAAAAATTGCAGTGGCTCAAAGGGTGATGGGACAGCGGAAGACACGACGAACAAAATATTTTTGTGGGGCTAATTTTCTAGATTTATAGGACGATGAACATAAACTAATCTAAAAGGGACGAATTACCTAACAGGCAACCTTTGCCCTGATACTACCTGATGTAAGTGTTGGCCTGATCTTCCGAAAGGTACTAATACGTCGATTGTGGAGAACACAATGTTGATGATCCAAAGGCTCCGACCCGAACAGATCGAACCCCTCGCAATCACTACACCACTGCTCCGTTGGTTATCAACCGTGCCGAACGCGATTGACCTCGCTAAGAAGGCTATCTCCTGCAAGCGAATCGAGAACACAAGAAAGAGAGTAGAGTAGAAGATGCAATCTGAAATTGTATTGCAGATAAATGTTTAAGCTCATAAAGTTGGGGTTTCTCAAACCGAACAAGTGGCGAAACTACTAAGCAGAATAATCTCAAAGAAAAACTCAAGGAAAACTAAAGGGATGAGGCCTCCTTAAATAGGAGAGGGGGAGCCTCACATAGCTAAACAACTAAGGGGTGGTACTATTCACATGGTACTGTTCACATGAATAGTACCATCATGAATAGTGCGGCCAAAGGAGGAGGCGGCTAGGGAGATGGGCCCAAGGATTACAAGGCCCAAATTGGCCCAAATAGGTGACATAGCACATTCTTTTGGCGATTGTGACGTGTACAGAAAGAATTTGGAGGTGACGCTAGATCCGTTGGAAAGATGACGAAATAAGCTTTCAATCAAGTACTCGTGGACCTCAAACGGACTCTGTATGTGAATGTTATGCACGTTTAAAGTCGGTGTTGTCTCCGGAGGCCGAATTGAATTCCAAAACGTATCCAGCTTGAACTCTTGCTTGGCGCGTGGAGTAGCACCATGGCATGTAGACGTAGCACCATGGTATGTAGATGTAGCACCATGGCATGTAGACGTAGCTCGGTCCAACTAGTGAATATGGCACTGCAGTGGCTAAAAGTCCAATTGGTGAAGATGTGGTTGAGGTAGAGCAGCGAGTGTAGCGTGTTGAAGTTGTGGTTGCATCCTTAGGGTTGATGTCCTCATCACCTGTTCTTGAGGCAGATTCTATTGGACTTGCGCGATGTTGTTAGGGCATTGAGGAAGGAGAATGGTAAGCTTAGTAGAGGCATTGCCGATGCAAGGCAAAGAGTTGAGTGTGGTTGAGTCGAGACATGGAGAACATGTTCTAACACTGACCGCCAATTTAAGGGAAAATGAAGCTTCACTTGTTGGACTCGCTGGTAGGGTAGCACAACTGGAGAAAGAGAGGAGAATGTTGTTGTTCTTGCTTGATGGTTTTGTTGTGACACTAGTTAGTATTATGAGTATGGCATGAAACTGAATTTGCCAAGTCTTGCCGCTGTTCTCATGTGTTGTATGTTGAACTTATCATGTAATCTCCTGCATAATGTATGAATGTTGGTTATGAATATGGGGAATCCTATTGTTGGTCCTGTTGGTTATGAATGTTTTCCGGTTTTGCATTTTGTGGTATGTGAATGGCACTAGTTTGGCAATACCTGATCCCCTATTTTTCATTTTCTGTCATGTGGGATATTGTCGAACTTACCAAGACATGATAGTATGGCAAAACAACTTTGGAAATACAAATATGAGGCATGCAAAACAAGTTTGGCAATACAAATATAAGGCATGATAGTATGGCACAAATTTGGGAATGACATAACATTAGAAAGCCACAAGTTTGGCAATACTTGAATTTTAGAAGTTTGGAATTACATAACACCATACAAGCCACAAGTCTGGCAATTACATAACATCATACTAATGAACCTCCCTTCAAGATGCCAAATCATCAAAAGCACAAGTTTTGGAATTACATAACACCTTACAAGCCATAAGTCTAGCAATTACATGACAACACATAAATGAGACAACATCACTGATTAGTTGGCATACCCAAAAGCTTTGCAAGCTTTGAACTACAATTTTGATTCTTCTTGCTTGGAGTTAGTTTCTTCTTTTGGAAGACAGGTGCTTGGGCTTTGGCTTGACTAGAAGCAGAACCGATGTCACTTAGATGTTCACACTGGACTTTGCCCTTGCAGATGCCACAGTTGCCTCCAAGTTCATAGTAGCAAAACTATCATGTTGTGTAGTGACTTTGGCAATAGCAGAGGTTCTGATGATCCTCGGATTTGGCATGCCAGGTTGCAGGTATAGAGGTTTTCAGATAGAGGTTAGTAGTTTGCCAAGTGCAACTAAATATAAATCAAGATATGGAATTTGGAGATGCACCCACATTCTAAATAGTTGTGCTTATCCTCTCTGAGTACAAGATTCCTACCCCAGTGCAACTCTTTTTGGTTTGAGGTGGTGGGTTCATAGAATTTGATCCTAGCCTTTCTCTTGGCCATATTTGTACAACTCTATTGTGAACTAGGAATCACAACCTGCAATGTCAGAAGTGAATAAACTATGTAATCTAGGATAACTTAGGAAAAACAAGAAATGAATTTATTACTAAGGGAACAGGGTAAGCTAGTGCAGAGTTGCCAACACTTGTAGAATGACCTTGTTGATCCTGGCTAGGCCCTGATGTTTGTTGTGCTTGGCCATTTCTCCTCTCAAAACTAGACCTGTTATGCCCAATCCCCTTGCAACACCTGCACCTAATGATTGTGCCAACCTTGGACATTTTAGTTCCTTTAGGTTTCTCATTTTTCTCTCTTCATACTTTCTTTGGTCTGTCAGACATTTTCTCATACTTTGGTGGTCTTGGTCTTGGCCTCTCAGATGTGGGCCAACAAATCATGCCCTCAACAAGTTGCAAGCAGCGCTCAAAAGTCATGTTGTACTCTTCACACTATTGGTGATATGCCTTAGAGACAATCATAGAGATGATTGTATTACGTCTATATTTATGAGTTATTGAATAAATATTATTCTGTTCCTTGAATGAATCATCAGTTATATAGATCAACGAGTATGTGACTTGTTAGTGAAGCTTTTTAACTTATATGATGTCGTTCTAAATGTATCCCTGGTTGGATTTCACTAGTCGGAACATCAGTGACTCTATGACCAGCACATGTATTGATTGATGACCATATTTCACTGGTCATGGATATGGGGATATCGAATCAATAATGTGAACACATGTTAGAGAATATGGGGTTGGATAGACCCACCTTGAGATACTATTGAGATTGTTATAATTCTATGTGTCATTAGTTGGTCTCAAGCATTGATGATGTATAATTCTTAGACCTGAGATCAATATGGTTCCCTACATATGTAATAGCACTCTTAGGGGTTGCCAAATGCCACTCGTAACTAGGTAGTTATAAAGGTAGCTTTCGGATATGCTATGAAACTTGCAGAGGGATGTGACTGATCGGACATGAGATTTGCCCCTCCTAACATAACAGGAGAGATATCTCTAGGCCGCTTGAAGTGGTCGGATAAAGAAAGTGTATGGCCATGCCACTCGTGGTCGAAGAGTTCGACCACATAAGGTTATCCGACACTCGATCGAGAAAATATTGAACAGTCCATAGATGACAAATATCTCACCTGGAGTTCAAACCAGATATCATGAGGCAAAAGGAGAATACATGAGTAGGTTGCTTAGTTTGATCAGTTATAGACTGGTTGTATGGAGATACGAGCTGGTCATAAACTGGTCGAATGTAATCACACAGTGGTCGAAACTGGTCGTAAAGAGTTACGAACTGGTCAAGACTAAATATGAACTGGCCGTACTCAGTTACAAACTAGTCGTGTGGGGATACGAGCTGGTCGTAGACTGGTCGTACTTAAGTATTAACTATTCGTAATTAGTTACGAACTGGTCATACCTAAATACAGACTGGTCATGATGAGATATGAGTTGGTCGTAAGTGATGAGGACCTGGTCGTAGATCATATTGCATTAAGGTTCGTTCGATATAATTTGTGTTTATTCGAGAATCGTTATGTCCTGCTAGGAACCGCTAACGACTTGTGGTCGGAAGGGTTTCAAGTTACAACCGATTACGCATAAACCTAATGGGTCACACACTTAATGGGTTAGAACAAACCAGTACAGATACGATTCGTAAAAACGTGTTCGAACAGGATCCGTCATGGGCACTATATAAAGAGATGCTTGAGGCTATTGGGAGAGATACGAGAGACGTGAGTTGCTCTACCAAAACCCTAGCCGCCATCATCCTGAGAGCTCCATCGTGCGACTTTGTGCTAGCACACTAGTGTTCGGTTGTTCCTTTCCTGGACGTGTGGATACCATAGAGGCGCTACTGCTGTTGCGGTTGCGTTTGAGAACGACCTGCGATCTTCACAAGGAACATTGGAGGTTGCCTTTACCCACAAAAGTGAGGCCCTTGGGGCTCACCTTCTTCCTCTGCGACAATTAATATTAAGCAGCGGATGAGTACAAAACTTGTTTTTGTACTGCAAGACTGACGTGTGAGATAACAGAACTATAATTAACTACATGCAAGCTTTATTTAAGTGGATGAGGCTCTGGACTTATTTTCAAAGATAAAGCAAGTTTTCATTTACAATAAGGTAATAGATTCAAAGCAAGTTTGCAATTAACTTTTATCGCTCAAATAAAGAGAGACAATAATAACATAGATAGAGAACAACACCAACCTAGAAGTGACTAACCCATAGTCACCACAACAATAGCATGAAGTACCCTTCATACCACCCATGTCAAGTTTAAGTTTTTAAAAGGTTGTAGTCTAGTTCTTGCACGACCTACCAAGCATGTCCATAACCTAGACGAGGCTATTGAATAGTTTTAACCTGCAGGGTGTACCAATGTACCACACGATAGACCGCCTTTCCACGACCACGGTTAGCATACTTCCTTTGGTATGCAGGCACGGCTAAGTCTACAAGACGCTTTCCAATGGACGATGCTAATTAAGAGCCGCAACCACGGGAGAAGGATACATTAGACTGACCTAATGGACGACTAATGCTCCTCGCACACCACAAACACACACACGCACACACCCACCGACCAGCTCATAATTAGCACCTCCCAAAGTACTTAGTCAAGAGAGGTCCCATATCCCCCCTCGTGTGGTTAGCACGCAATAAGCGCTTGGCTTAGTGACACAAGTAACTCGGTCCTTGGGGACTTAGGCACCATTCCACACACCCAGCAGATCACATCAACATACCATTGTGCCCAAGTCAAGATATAGTTTTGTTTTCAGTTTTTTTTTTATTTGTAAATCAATAAAACACAAGGGTTGGACATAATGGAGTAGTATAAGTAGTTGTGTGATCAAGATCACCGACTAAGTCGATGATCGCCCAATACTACCGATACTAGGCATGGCTAAGCAATATTTATTCGAAATCTACTAAGTGACAAAAGCTCATCCAACGAACTCTAATCACAAAGAAATAACCTAGGCTCGGGTAGTAGAGGATAATTATTTACCTACTGATTATGCAACTAGAGGATTAACTAATCAATTTAACAACAAAATAGCAATGCATACATAGAAGTTAAACAAAATATTAGACTTTAAAAGTAATGGGATTAATGGGAAATGATCAAACTGCTTGCCTGCTTGTGGTTGCTCAATTTGTGGCGGAGGGTCGTTTCTGGATTACCGCAAATATCGAATCCTAAGCGAAAGAGCTAAAACAACCAATAAGACGAGCAACCCTTAAACAAAAGAGCAAGCAAAATTATCCAAATGTGACGAAATTTATACACAAGGTAAAATACGAACATACCTAGACATAGAAACTGGAAAACTTAATTTGGATTTGTGGTGCAAAAGATATTCTCTAAAACCTAATTTCGGCCATAATTAGCATCAGAGCAAAAATATTTTCTAGAAAGATTTTGAAGCTGAAATTTTATGGTAGCTACCCACTGGTATAGTGGTAACCCATATAAAATTTCAGGTCATTTGGAGTTAAAATGATTTAGTTATGATTTTTCTAAGTTTTAAATCTAAGACATGATTAATTTCAGATTAAAGATTCTGCAAAACCTATACTAAGCTAAAGTACTTTAACAGATGCATTTATCGAATTTTAGTTTGTTAAATTTGGAGCTACAGAGAAAAAGTTACGCAATTTTGAAGTTTAAAACAATTAATATGTGCAAATAAAAGCTTTTGGACTAAATCGAAAACCCATAAAGCGGGAGGTCGTGGGTCGTTGATCAAAGATCGCACGCTCACGATCTCGATGCTAAAACCGCACGAGCACCGGGCGCAAAGACCTCATCGCGCCAAGGAGGTCTTAGCCGTTAGATCTAGACTTGATGGTGCAGATCTAACGAGAGGTCCTAGGCGGCAAGATCTAGCGAGGAGGTCTAAGCCGAGATCTTGAATCCAATGGCTACGACCGGTGCACGCACGACGCGACGCAAAGGAGGTCCTCGCGCTTATCAGAGGTCGTGGACCGTCGGATCAAGATCCGCGGTCCCGAGCACTAGGGAGGTCTAAAGGTCAACGATTGATCGACGAGATCTTAACGGCTCGAGATCTCCCATAGGAGGTCTGGGACGGTTGAGATCTACCGAGGAGGTTCAGCCCGTTAGATCTAAATCTAACGGTCCGGAGTCGGGCAGGGAGGTCCTGAGCGGTCACGATCTCCGGTGGGAGGTCCCGAGCGGCTAAGATGAAGCGAGGAGGTCGGGACGGCTAGGATTTCACCGAGGAGGTCATGGATGGCCATGATCTTCGCGGGAGGTCCTACGCGACAGTGTTCAACAGAGAGAGGTCCGGACGGTTCGGATCTCCGTGGGAGGTCATGAGCGGTCCAGATCGAGCGGAGGAGGTCCTACGACTTCTTCACAAAGGGCCGAGGTGGTCTTTTGCAAAGAGGACCCTAAACGTAGTTTTGAAGGTTCTCTTTACAAATGACCGTGGTGGTCTTTGCACAAGAGGACCTTGGTGGGGTGGCTCAGGGGTGGTTTTTTCGAAAACGACTAAGGAAGGACTTTTTGCAAAGAGGACCCCAAGGAGGTCCGAGAGGGCGGTTTTGACAAAGACGACCGGGGTGACCTTTTCGCACAGAGGACCTCAAGGAGGTCTTTTGCAAAGAGGACCCCAAGGAGGAGGGTGATCCTAGCGGCTGGGATTTAACCAACGGAGGTCTTTAACGGCCAGGATACGGTTAGGGGGAGGTCCAGAGACTTAGGATTTTTCGGAAAAGATCCTAAGGCCCAGATCTGAACTTGGAGAGGTCGGGGACGGCTAAGATTAGCCCGAGGAGGTCCTAGAGTGGTTTTAATGGTGCAGGATCTCCAGACAGTGGCGGCTAAGACACTTTAATGCATCTAATGATTGACCATAAATGAATCTAACGGAACACTTAATGACTAAGGCCCTGGCCTACACGACAGTGACTCCACGACACAAATTAGGACACAATTAATGCACCAATGATGAGCAATGATTTGAGCATTAAAGTGGTCCTAAGAAGATGACGAAAATGGGAGGTTTTGAACTGACAAAACCCGAGCATGCACAGCGGCTTGCCGCCGGCGACGTGGACCTCGTCGGCGGAAACCAAAGGCACGAATGAGCTCCAAATAGGACGGAGAACCTAAGGGTGCCAAAACTACACCAACAAAGACCACCAACCGGCGCTTAGCGGAGATAACCGCGGGGACTAATGCGCTAAAAATGAAAACCGAAGAGGTCTAATGGGATCGGGTTTTGGAATCAAGTACTCACCCGGATTGAAGGAGAACCGAGTGGTCAGCGTAGCTCCGGTGACGTGGAGGTCGCGGAGATGAAGAAGACGGCCCCCGACCCACGAGCACGCAAGCGCCCACCTCGTCAACCTCTGTGAAGGTCAAACAAAGCGAGTTAGGGAGGCTTGAGGTGACCAAGGGAACAAGATGACTGCCACTATTGCAATGTTGAACCACTGAAGCTCGGAGGTCGCCGGGGAGCTCCAAGGTCGAGCAATGGTGACAGAGGCTTTGGTGACTTGAGCTCAAGAGCGAGGAAGAAACTAGGGGTGCAAGAATGGATCCAAAGAAACTTAAGGGAGAAGCCGATCCATATATATCCGAGCGCCAAAAATGAAAACAAGGTCACACCCACTCTGTGCACGAGCTAGGCATCAACGACATGATGGGAGCAGTGTGGTGACTTTTGAGCAAAGGTGCCGCCAGACATTTAATGTTGGCAAGACATAGCCGCTTGTCACCTTAGAGTTGACAAGGCACCGCTTCTCTCGCCATGCACAAAATTGATAATGCCCAGCCCACCCGGTGAGAGAAATAGGGAAGGCGGTCAAATGAACTCAACGGCTAAATCAATGAGCTCCACCGGTGGAGGTCGTGAGTCGTTGGATTGAAATCAAGGCCCATTTTGGGCTAAGTATTAGAGGTCCTAACACTTAGGGGAGGTCTGAGCCACAGATCTCAAGATGGACGGCTCAAGATCACCCAAGCGCTAGGGGTGGTCGTGGAGGGCTGAGGAGGTCGCCCAGGGTGGTCTTTGCAAAAGGTGCAAAGGAGGTCCTGGGGGAGGCCCTCGAGGGTTGTCTTTGTAAAAGAACCTGAGGAGGTCGTGCGGGTGGGAGGTCCTTTACAAAGACCCGAGGAGGTCTTTGAGCGTCGGATTTGAAAATCCAATGGCCCAGACCACCTGCGCCCAACCTGACCGAGCCCGACACGGCTAAGCGGCTCGGTGTGACCAAGACTGAGGTCCGAGTCCAAGTCTGACTCGGACCAGGGCTTAGGGTTTAATTTTGAACTGGGATCTTGAAGGGACTTTTAGAGCTAGCAAACTAGCTCCAAATTCTATGAAATTTTGACAGTGGCTTGCTAACCTTGAGATGGATCTTGTATAAAATTTTCAGAGGTTTTTATGCTGAGCACTTTTCTCCAGAAATTATACAATGCTTTGAGCTAGGGTTTGACTACAAGTCAAACAAGTTTGACTGACCCTTAAAAATATTCGAACAATTTCTAAAAATTGTGAAATTTTTCAGAGGGGTCACATACCAACCCATGATCATAGGAAAAAAAATATTTCCCAGGAGATGATCAACAGACTTGTGACTTTGTATTTCCATACCCTGGTGCAATAATTGTTTAATACACACAGGAAACACATGATGTAAGAAAAAGTTTTAATTTCTACTCATTTTCTTACACTTAAAACACAAGTCGAAAATGGGGATGTTACAAACCTCCCCCCCTTACAAAAATCTCGTCCCGAGATTTGTCTCACTCGGAAAAGAAAGAGGGGTAGTCTGCACGGAGACGATCTTCTCGTTCCCATGTAGCTTCTTGCAAGCTATGCCAGAACCGGGAAGTGAAGATGGAACCACGATCAGAGATGATCGTCTTCGGCACCCCATGCAAGCTCATGATCCTGGCGATATAGAGCTCCGCTAGGTGACCGGTATGAACCTTGGTTCTGACCTGGTAGAAAATGGGCCACATTAGTCGACACGAGGAAACTTACCAGGTCCAGATATAACAAGGCTTGACAGATTGAGAGATTCTTCTTGGTTCCAAGGGTGGTGGTGCAGGGTCGTTGTTAGTTGGTGGAGCGATTTGTGCAGTTAGTTCCACTAACAACGGAATCTCAGCCTGCTAACCAGCTATACGGAGTCATCCCTCCGCAGCTAGCTATCTTAGAGTGACTATGGTCTTTCTTAGTTGGTGAAGCAAATTGTCTGGTTACTTCACTAACCAACAAGACCACGGTCGGTTAACTAGCTATACGGAGTCATCCCTCCGGAGCTAGTTGATTAGAGGAGCGGCGGCCCTTTGGGGTCGCTGGGATTTGAGGCAAAAACTGGTATGCGATGCTCTAGGATAAAAAGGGAAGGAAGAGTACCGCTTAGTCAAACAAATGACGACATCCCGGAAGGTATATTGGGGTTTGAGATAGATTAGCAAGACCTTTCAAACTAGGGAGATACCGAGAGCACGGATAAAAGAGTGAAACAAATTCCACAAAAAGCGACAAAAGATGGGGATAAAGGGAATGAAATGCTCGAATTGAATACAATAGTATTAGGGTAAGGGCTAAGAAGTGTACCTTACACGACGCCTGGGTACCTCCGAGCTTTCCCAACAGAGATAGGATTGACTTGAGCACGACGACCCTCCACCACGATGTTTCGCCGGTGCATGCGATCGAATCACAGGCCGCGAAAAGAATCGAGGGGTTGCTGCAAGCTCCTTAGGACAATTAAAAGCATAATGACCCTGGAGTTTGCAGCGGAAACAAGTGACTTCGGCTAGGTTACGGAGGCCGCTCTGCTGACTCGCAGGTGCCCAAAATCGAGACACAGCCTTCGGAGGACAAGGGGTGGCTGCACTCTCTTTAGGACAATTTAGCGCATAGTGACCCTTGTTGTTGCAAAAGAAACAAGTGACATCAGCCTATCTCACGACGCTATGCGGCGATCCTTTAGCTTTCTCTTTCTAGCCCCAAGAACAACGGATCTTCGACCACAATCTGAAAGTCGGGGAAGGTATAAACTGGTAATTTGTCCCGCAGCTCCGTAGACAAATCATCCAGGAACTTCGTTGGTTTGGAGGCATTGGCGGTTGCTATGCTTACAGACGACCGAAGAAGCAGTCGTTGAAGTTTTAACGACTTGGAGATTACCTTGTTCAAACTACACTCTTTGGGATAGTGATTGTTTCCCTCGCAGAGGAAACAAGTGATTCGGGCAATCGGACAATTTCCAGGCAAGTGGTCTTCGTCACAGTTTGGGCAGGCTGTAGTACACTCGTTGCTGTAGTGTCCTTCCTCACCACAGCGCTGGCAGACCTTGACCTTCCCCAGATTGCAACCTTCGTCAACGTGGCTCTCATCACCACAGCCTAAACAAAAGGGAGGTAACCGCCGTTCCTCGGGGCCACGTGACCAAAATCCGCCACTGCTGGTCTGTCCCAACATCCTCGCTACGAAGGGATGGGTTAGCAACGCAACCCGAAACTAGAAGGTGAAAGGTGCGAAAGAAAAGCCAAGGACTAGGAGTTCGCAGAAAGTTGGAGTGGGGATAGATCCTAAGACGGACAAGGATTAAACCCAAAGCTCAAGGCAAAGAAATAATAACTCATTAGGAGATGAACTCTAAAGGCCCAAAAACAACCACAAAATCAGCACAAAGTTTCAATCACAAGAGCAACTTCCCGGTACGACTAACTCGTATGGAAAGAACGAGCAATCGGTTTAGGAATGCAAATTTCAGCACACCACTTAAGTCTTATCATAACTAAATAACAGGGTAAAATCACTAATAAGGGTGTTAGATACTTAGCCAACTAATATCACATCTTACCCTTTTATTCCACAAGTTTTAGTTGATTATCCTCTCATTTTCTACCCTATTTAGAAACCTTTGAGCTTGCTGTCCGGAAGCGAATGATCGCTGTCCGATTTTGCATCCAAGCCTCCTAGCCAAAACCTTCAACTCGGAAGCTTCAAAATCTTGTAGAGGGCGGCTAACATTTCAATTTGCCAAACTCATTGGTTCCCAAAACCCAATTTAAACGATAACACTATCTTTTTAGAAGAGGATGAGAGGAAAACAATTTTTAAAACTCAATTAGAGCAAGATGAGATAGAAAGCTAAGATGGATAAGGAATAAAATCTGAGAACTTACTTAAGCTTTCATAAATCATTTGATACTTTGAAATTAAGTTTTCCAAAATATCCTAAAGACGATCAAGCTTGGGTTACTACGGTGGAATGGCTCGATACCAACTTTGTGAGGACCCGGTTTATTCGCATCTTGCTTAACCATCCACTTGGTCCTAACAAAGTACAAATCAAATAAACCAAGCCTCGAGATATGTATACTTCCTGAAATGCAGATACACACCCGCTACAAAATCATGCATCAATTACATTCATACACATAGAGCCAAGCAAAAGCAACAATCGAAAGACATAGATAATATAAAGAGAGTTATTACAAAGAGAGGCCGACTGCCAAAATTCATAAAGATAAGTAAATACACAGCTGAAGCAAAATGGCCATAAGATGGCGATGAACAAAAGCCAATCGGTGTGCCTTTACCACAAGGCAACCAACCGACCGCCAAGCTAATCGTCCCAAAGCAGTGCAGAACACGACCACAAAAGTGAGGCCCTTGGGGCTCACCTTCTTCCTCTGTGACAATTAATATTAAGCAGCGGATGAGTACAAAACTTGTTTTTGTACTCGCAAGACCGACGTGTGAGATAACAGAACTATAATTAACTACATGCAAGCTTTATTTAAGTGGATGAGGCTCGACTTATTTTCGACATAAAGCAAGTTTTCATTTACAATAAGGTAATAGATTCAAAGCAAGTTTGCAATTAACTTTTATCGTTCAAATAAAAGAGAGACAATAATAACATAGATAGAGAACAACACCAACCTAGAAGTGACTAACCCATAGTCACCACAACAATAGCATGAAGTACCCTTCATACCACCCATGTCAAGTTTAAGTTTTAAAAGGTTGTAGTCTAGTTCTTGCACGACCTTACCAAGCATGTCCATAACCTGGGACGAGGCTATTCGAATAGTTTTAACCTGCGGGGTGTACCAATGTACCCACACGATAGACCGCCTTTCCACCACCACGGTTAGCATACTTCCTTTGGTATGCGAGGCACGGCTAAGTCTACAAGACGCTTTCCAATGGACGATGCTAATTAAGAGCCGCAACCCACGGGAGAAGGATACATTAGACGACCTAACCGGACACTAATGCTCCCTCAGACACCACAAACACACACACGCACACACCCACCGACCAGCTCATAATTAGCACCTCCCAAAGTACTTAGTCAAGAGAGGTCCCATATCCCCTCGTGTGGTTAGCACGCAATAAGCGCTTGGCTTAGTGACACAAGTAACTCGGTCCTTGGGACTTAGGCACCATTCACACACCCAGAGATCACATCAACATACCATTGTGCCCAAGTCAAGATATAGTTTTGTTTTCGTTTTTTTATTTGTAAATCAATAAAACACAAGGGTTGGACATAATGGAGTAGTATAAGTAGTTGTGTGATCAAGATCACCGACTAAGTCGATGATCGCCCAATACTACCGATACTAGGCATGGCTAAGCAATATTTATTCAAATCTACTAAGTGACAAAAGCTCATCCAACGAACTCTAATCACAAACAAATAACCTAGGCTCGTAGTAGAGGATAATTATTTACCTACAGATTATGCAACTAGAGGATTAACTAATCAATTTAACAACAAAATAGCAATGCATACATAGAAGTTAAACAAAATATTAGACTTTAAAAGTAATGGGATTAATGGAAATGATCAAACGCTTGCTTTGCTTGTCGTTGCTCAATTTGTTGCGGAGGGTCGTTCTCGGGATTACCGCAAATATCGAATCCTAAGCGAAAGAGCGAAAACAACCAATAAGACGAGCAACCCTTAAACAAAAGAGCAAGCAAAAATTATCCAAATGTGACGAAATTTATACACAAGGTAAAATACGAACATACCTAGACATAGAAACTGGAAAAACTTAATTTGGATTTGTGGTGCAAAAGATATTCTCTAAAAACCTAATTTCGGCCATAATTAGCACTGTAGCAAAAATATTTTCTAGAAAGATTTTGAAGCTGAAATTTTTATGGTAGCTACCCACTGGTATAGTGGTAACCCATATAAAATTTCAGGTCATTTGGAGTTAAAATGATTTAGTTATGATTTTTCTAAGTTTTAAATCTAAGACATGATTAATTTCAGTATTAAAGATTACTGCAAAACCTATACTAAGCTAAAGTACTTTAACAGATGCATTTATCGAATTTTAGTTTGTTAAATTTGGAGCTCTGAGAAAAAGTTACATAATTTTGAAGTTTAAAACAATTAATATGTGCAAATAAAAGCTTTTGGACTAAATCGAAAACCCATAAAACGGGAGGTCGTGGTCGTTGATCAAAGATCGCACGGCTCACGATCTCGATGCTAAAACCCAGACGAGCACCGGGCGCAAAGACCTCATCGCGCCAAGGAGGTCTTAGCCGTTAGATCTAGACTTGATGGTCCGAATCTAACGAGGAGGTCCTAGACGGCAAGATCTAGCGAGGAGGTCTAAGCCGTAGATCTTGAATCCAATGGCTACGACCGGTGCGCGACAACAAGACGCAAAGGAGGTCCTCGCGCTTATCAGAGGTCGTGGACCGCCGATCAAGATCTGGCGGTCCCGAGCACTAGGGAGGTCTAAAGGTCAACGATTGATCGACGAGATCTTAACGGCCGATCTCCCATAGGAGGTCCTGGACGGCTGAGATCTACAGAGAGGTCAGCCCGTTAGATCTAAATCTAACGGTCCGTAGTCGGCGAGGAGGTCCTAGACGGTCACGATCTCCGGTGGGAGGTCCCGAACGGCTAAGATGAAGCGAGGAGAGGCCGGGACGGCTAGATTTCACCGAGGAGGTCATGGATGGCCATGATCTTCGCGGGGAGGTCCTACGCGACAGTGTTCAACGAGAGAGGTGCGGACGGTTCGGATCTCCGTGGGGAGGTCATGAACGGTCCAGATCTGAGCGGAGGGAGGTCCTACGACTTCTTCACAAAGGGCCAGAGGTGGTCTTTTTGCAAAGAGGACCCTAAACGTAGTTTTGAAGGTTCTCTTTACAAATGACCAGGGGTGGTCTTTTGCACAAGAGGACCTTGGTGGGGTGGCTCAGGGGTGGTTTTTTCGAAAACGACTAAGGAAGGACTTTTTGCAAAGAGGACCCCAAGGAGGTCCAGAGAGGCGGTTTGACAAAACGACCGGGGTGACCTTTTCGCACAGAGGACCTCAAGGAGGTCTTTTGCAAAGAGGACCCCAAGGAGGAGGGTGATCCTAGCGGCTGGGATTTAACCAACGGAGGTCTTTAACGGCCAGGATACGGTTAGGGGGAGGTCCAGAGACTTAGGATTTTTCGGAAAAGATCCTAAGGCCCAGATCTGAACTTGGAGAGGTCGGGGACGGCTAAGATTAGCCCGAGGAGGTCCTAGAGTGGTTTTAATGGTGCAGGATCTCCAGACAGTGGCGGCTAAGACACTTTAATGCATCTAATGATTGACCATAAATGAATCTAACGGAACACTTAATGACTAAGGCCCTGGCCTACACGACAGTGACTCCACGGCACAAATTAGGACACAATTAATGCACCAATGATGAGCAATGATTTGAGCATTAAAGTGGTCCTAAGAAGATGACGAAAATGGGAGGTTTTGAACTGACAAAACCCGAGCGTGCACAGCGGCTTGCCGCCGGCGACGTGGACCTCGTCGGCGGAAACCAAAGGCACGAATGAGCTCCAAATAGGACGGAGAACCTAAGGGTGCCAAAAACTACACCAACAGCACCACCAACCGGCGGCTAACCGGAGATAACCGCCGGGGACTAATGCGGCTAAAAATGAAAACCGAAGAGGTCTAATGGGATCGGGTTTTGAATCAAGTACTCACCCGGATTGAAGGAGAACCGAGGGAGTGGTCGCGGTAGCTCGGTGACAGTGGAGGTCGCGGAGATGAAGAAGACGGCCCCGCCACGCACAGCAAGCGCCCACCTCGTCAACCTCTGTGAAGGTCAAACAAAGCGAGTTAGGGAGGCTTGAGGTGACCAAGGGAACAAGATGACTGCCACTATTGCAATGTTGAACCACCGGCTCTGAGGTCGCCGGGAGCTCCAAGGTCGAGCAATGGTGACAGAGGCTTTCGGGTGACTTGAGCTCAAGAGCAGAGGAAGAAACTAGGGGTGCAAGAATGGATCCAAAGAAACTTAAGGGAGAAGCCCGGATCCATATATATCCGAGCGCCAAAAATGAAAACAAGGTCACACCCACTGGGTGCACCGAGCTAGGCATCAACGACATGATGGGAGCAGTGTCGGGGTGACTTTTGAGCAAAGGTGCCGCGGACATTTAATGTTGGCAGACATAGCCGTTGTCGACCTTAGAGTTGACAAGGCACCGCTCTCTCTCGCCATGCACAAAAATTGATAATGCCTGTGCCCACCCGACAAAGTGAGAGAAATAGGGAAGACGGTCAAATGAACTCAACGGCTAAATCGCTGAGCTCCACCGGGAGGTCGTGAGTCGTTGGATTGAAATCCAAGGCCCGATTTTGGGCTAAGTATTAGAGGTCCTAACACTTAGGGAGGTCGAGCCACAGATCTCAAGATGGACGGCCAAGATCACCCAAGCGCTAGGGTGGTCGTGGAGGGTCGAGGAGGTCGCCTGAGGTGGTCTTTGCAAAGGTGCAAAGGAGGTCCGGGGAGGCCTCGAGGTTGTCTTTGTAAAAGAACCCGAGGAGGTCGTGCGGGTGGGAGGTCCTTTACAAAGACCCGAGGAGGTCTTTGAGCGTCGGATTTGAAAATCCAATGGCCCAGACCACCTGCGCCCAACCTGACCGAGCCCGACACGGCTAAGCGGCTCGGTGTGACCAAGACCTGGAGGTCTGAGTCCAAGTCTGACTCGGACCAGGGCTTAGGGTTTAATTTTGAACTGGGATCTTGAAGGGACTTTTAGAGCTAGCAAACTAGCTCCAAATTCTATGAAATTTTGACAGTGGCTTGCTAACCTTGAGATGGATCTTGTATAAAATTTTCAGAGGTTTTTATGCTTGAGCACTTTTTCCAGAAATTATACAATGCTTTGAGCTAGGGTTTGACTACAAGTCAAACAAGTTTGACTGACCCTTAAAAATATTCGAACAATTTCTAAAAATTGTGAAATTTTTCAGAGGGGTCACATACCAACCCATGATCATAGGAAAAAAAATATTTCCCAGGAGATGGTCAACAGACTTGTGACTTTGTATTTCCATACCCTGGTGCAATAATTGTTTAATACACACAGGAAACACATGATGTAAGAAAAAGTTTTAATTTCTACTCATTTTCTTACACTTAAAACACAAGTCGAAAATGGGGATGTTACACTGGAGGAGACGATCAACTATGACCACTTCGTCGACGAGCTCTTCGTTGGATCAGGCTACTCCAACTCTTCTTCCGCTACACTGCGTGTGTGGTGGTAATGATCTGTGATCATCTACTTGCTTGGCTTCCTAGTTTACGTGGTAGAAATTTTGAATTGTTGCTAGCATAGCCTACCCGTATCCCTTCAGTGGCATTAGAGCCATCCTGCATAGTTTTTGATCTGGATCGGTCGCGTATACTTGATATGTGACCGTTGTAGATTGGATCTATTACTGGCTTGGTCTGATAACCTAGATCAGTTCATATGGATGGAACGATCTGGGCACTGGTCGATAATATCGATCAGTTTTTTTGCGATAGTAGATGGCTTTTTTGAGGAGGTACAAGTTAAGAGCACCAGATGATTTACTCGACTTGTTTTTGACTGCCTTGCGTGATACTCCTACCGGTCGGAATTCCACCATAGAAGTATGCCGCAGTGCGTGGTCGTATCAAGGCAGTGATCAGATTGGTTCGGAATAGGGTTAATATGATTAATCCGATGACTTCCAAGGCTGCCCCTTCGAACCCTACCCGCTAACCAGCTAGCGGGACTGCCGTGCTGGGTAATCATACCGCGCGTTATAGGTTGCGTGTTCATGTCGCCCGATAGAATTAGATTCGATGTATAACTCGTTTTTGTAGGGTTTGATGTGAATAGTATGGCCCATTGTGTATGTGATACATGAATGGATTTTCATGGCCACGTGTCATGCTGTGAGATAGTCATCGAGCTACATATTATTGTATAACGATCTGCGTACCGACATGTGATGCTTGATATTATCCTATGTAATTCATTACTAGCTTTTAGGAGTAAATGCTTAGTAGATGAATGCAATCGGAGATGTCAAGCATGGTGGCCGGAGAACAGGAAGCATGCTGATGGAGATCGACATATTAAGGGCCATACTATTTCACAGATTAATTTGATTATCTATGAATGTTTGTGTTTATTCTCGTTATGCTATTTTATCATGTTTTATCGTTAGATGTTTTGACATGATAGAGCAGTATCCCTCAGGAAAAATTAAGTAAAATTGATGTCTTTCCAATTGATGCGCATATCACGATTTTGATCGTTAATTGGTAGGCCTACCAAAATAGGGTGCCATTAACTATCTTAATAAGATGGGGTGGGTGTCGGACACCAACATGCATAGTATTGTTTTGACTTAACAAGCCTATCAAAATGGTTTTGGGCCTTAGGGCATGATGTTGGTCGTCGGGGCATAGAGATGTCACCCAACAAACAAGAGTCATATGTGATATGATTAGCAAGAGGTTGCTTACCTTAAATCACTAGGTTTCTAGCAGTGATGCCAAAGCTCACTAGGACTCAATGATTTTTGGATCTTGAACTCACTATATGATGTTTGAGGGAAACATGGTTTAGAATATTTAGTGGGAGTATCTTTTATTGACTGTTGATTATTAAGTTCGACCAGATTTAGACTAGTCGTATGGAGATATGACCAGATGCGGACTAGTCGTATGCTGATACGAGCTGGTCGTAAACTGATCGAACATAACTATGGCGACCCAACCAGGGGTCACCCGAGAGACCCTCCAAGAGCTCCCGAAAGGTCCACCAGGGCCTCCCAGGAGGTCCAGCAAGATCACTCGAGAGGACCTCTAGGACCACCCAGGAGGTCCATCAGGACCACCTGGAGGTCTGGAGACCTGACCCGAGGAGGTCTTGAGACCCAGGACCTCCCCAAACGCCACGACCTGACCTGAGAGAGGTCTAGAGACCAATCTCAAGGAGCTTGTGGGACTTGGAAAAGCCCTAAATCTCCTGTGATCTGAACTAGTCCCAAGGATCAATGGCTAGCTCACACAGCACACAAGTGATAATCATACATCAATACAAACTTTATTAACAACAAAAGAGTTGATTACAAGGTTAGCTTACAAGCCAGCGAAAACAACTTTACACAGCGAAAGCAAAACGGCAAGTCCACCTGTTACACCATAGGCAAACGGCTGGATGGCACAGCCTAGTCATCCAGGACCTCTCGGTCCTCAGCATACATCTCTTCACCTGCTCAAAAGATTAATTCAAGCAAGAGTGAGCACAACAACCGTGCTCGCAAGTCACACCCGTCGAATAACAGATTCATGCATGCAAGGATATCACAAAGGAGGGCTTATATGGTTGTTTTGCACAAAGCCATGTTTCTTTCAATTACAGTGTAACATCCCAAAGTGTTGTTACCAAAATAAAAATAAATAAAGTTATGGTCTTATTGGATTTTCTGAGTTTCAATAGTGTTTTCTTGGTTTTCTTAAATTTATAAGATTTTAAAAGTCAAAAATAAAATTTATTGAGTTTTATGAGTTTTTATTGGATTTAAAGTGAAAAATAAAATTTTAAGTAATTTTCTGGAATTTTAAAAGCATTTTCCTAAATATTTTAAAGCCAAAATAATTTATTTTGCACAATTAATAGCCAATTATAAGTTGTAAATATTTTAATTAAATCCAAAATAACTCTAGGAATTTCTGTGAATTTTTCTAGAATTTTTGGATTTAATTTGCTATTTTCTAAAACCAGATTGAATTATCAGATTTAATTAAATTACTAAAATCAAAAGAAAATCCCTCCGTTGCTTTGGGCCGAAACCTCCTTGGCCCATTCCTTTTCCTCTACGCATTCGGCCCGCTTGGCCCATCGCAGCCTGCCTCAACCCCGCATGCCCTTTCCGTCATGACCGTCGGATTAAAATCCGACGGCCATCACAACCCACGCGCCCTCCCTCTCTCCTCTCTCTCCCTGCATGTGGGTCCTGCCCGAGCCTTCTTCCTCCTCCTCTTTCTTCTCCACTCGGTCGCGTCTCTCCCGCTGCCATTAACGCCCACGGGGAGCTCCTCAATCCCGCGTATCCCTCCCGGATTCTTCGCGGTTTTGTGCGCGTTAAGACCCCCACGTCCGGCCGCACTCATTTCGGGCATTAACCCTTACCTTAAACACTTAATTGCGCAATCTCTGCTGTCGGTGAAGAAATGATCGCGTGCCCCGATATCCTCCTCCCGTGCCCCTCCGCCCCTATAAGAAGGAGCACCGGGTGCGCGTTCTCTCCCTCATTCCACCCCCATCACCCATTTCTTCTCTCCTCCGCTATTCTCGCCGATTTTCATCATTGAAGACTGGTGGTCAGAGCTCCTCTCGCCGGTGATTTCACTGCCACCGAAGGTTGCCCGTCGCCGCCGCCTACATCTCCGACACCGTGATGCCGAGGGCTTCTCCGTGCGGACACCCTCTACCTCTGAACGTCACTAGATCGCCGCCGCCTCGTTGACCCCGACACCGCCGCCGCCAAAGCACTCGCCGCCGGCGATTTCTTCGGGTCCAGCCGTCACCGCGGTAAGCCCCGAACTCCCCGTCGCCTCCTCTCTCTGTTGGTATCACCCACTCCCGCCACCGCGCTGCCAAACGCCGGCAAGCTCACAACCGAGCCGCCGCTGGCCATGTCCTCCGTGGCCCAGCCACGTGGCTGCCACCTCATCGCCACCTTAACCGCCACATCGGCACCGCATCGCCACTTTTGCCCGCGTGGCCGCCACATCATCTCGCACAAGCCACCCCATCCCGCGTGCGCTGTTGCGGTGGACCGAGCCGACCGTGGGCGTTTGACTACACTGTGGACCTAGTCCATTGACTAGGGGCCCACATGTCAGTGGCCAATTTCATTTTTCTTTACAAATTTAATTCGGCCGAAAACCCTTTATTAGCCGATGACGTCACATTGCACAATAATTCAATTTTCCTTTAGAAAAATAATTCCCAAAATTCAGAAAAACCATAATTCTATCATTTCATGTAAATTCAATCTTCCAAAGCCCATAACTTTTGCATCCGAACTCCGATTGAGTCCATTCAAATTTCTAAATTTGTCTAAATTCAAGATCTAGCCAAACAAACCAAAATATTTCAATTTGGAGTTCATTTGATTTGTTATTTGAATTTTATTTGAATTTGGCTTATTTCACGTATAGATTTCGACGACTTCGGAGAGTCGGATTTCGACGCTGTTGTAAGAGCTTATAAGAGGATTGATTTTGACTGTTTGATCATCATGATTGTACACATAAACTACCTCGAGAAAGTGCTTATGAGTAGTAGGTGACCTGTTAAGGAAAACAACATCACCTCAGTAATAGGTGACCTGTTAAGGAAAACAACATCACATCATCAAGCAAGGCAAGTTATACGCTTGATCATATTGATCCCATTATTTCAAATTATTTATATTCTGTTTTAAATTATTACTGCATGCTTATTTATATCAATAATTTAAATTCCTGCTTTAAATGTATAATTATGCCTAAAATCCTTTGTATGGTCAATTTTGATAATTGAAGCAAACATATTGTCACCATAGATAAAACCTAGTTGATACGATAGTATGAACTAGAGCATTTTGAGAAAAATCAGGCTTAGCCACGCTTATAGACCAAACATATTTATTTTGGGGAATTTCAGTCAGAAATCAATTGTTGTTTAAATTGTATCCATGGCATCGGTATGTTATGGAAGTTTATGACTTTGAAAAATGAAATAAATGAAAATGGTTTGGACTTGGGCATAATGGATGTTTGGTGGGTGCAAGTTTATGCACAGGCTCAATCGGGTATGGTTGAGGCCCATGGGTTTTGTTGGAAAGTTGCCCAAGTCAGTTAAGGACTGGCCTTCGAGCGTTCCTTTGCTATGCCTATAATGGGCTATGCCTTACCGTACCACCACATGTCCTCAGTATGGGGAGTAGGATCTGGCAAATTAATCTGCAATGTTCCACCGTGGTCGTTCCCTACAGATGAAATGGGTAGTCATGTTACGACTAATGTTAGTCCCACCTAGCGCAAGAGGGGGCCCGAACCCGGAGGTCTTTATTCCAAAGGAGGTGGCGAAACCTTAGCGAGGGGTAACTGCGGTGGAATGACACTTTGTAAAGGGCTTGACACGTGCTCTAGACCGCTTACCAAAGGTAGTAAGCGGTGGCATAGATATATGTCGGACAAACTAGAGAAGTCTTGTCATGTGGGTAAAGCTGTACAACCTCTGCAGAGTGTAAAACTATTCGAATAGCCGTGTCCACGGTCATAGACATGCTGACAAAGCCACTCAAAGTTAGACTTTGGTTTTGTTTGAAAAAGACTTCTTCAAACTGGTTTATCCAAATTGGAATTGGGCAGGAAGCCATGTGATAGGAGGGTATCCTTCACCACTCATGTGTGAATATTATCTGACTATAAAACTGAGAATTTATAAAATGATTTGTAGTTATAGAATAACTGCTTTGGAACTTAGTACCAGTATTTAAAGAAAATGCTGCTTTATGCAAATCAACCAATAAGCCATCATTTGTTACATCCATGTATGCATGTCATTCTGTTATTTGACGGGTGTAACTTGCGAGCACGGAAGTTGTGCTCATCCTTGCTTCATGCAAATAAATTTCAGAGGAGAAGGACTTTTCTACCAATGTGGACCTCGACGGCTAGGCCGCTTCCCCAGTCGATTGCCTGTGGCAGATTAACTGGACCCTACTACTTCTTCGTCTTCCGCTGTGTTTATTTTATTGTTGGCCTGTAAGTCTTCTTTGTAATCAACTCTGTTGGTATTTATTAATAAAGTTGTGATATGATTTTGTTACCATATTTGTTTATTGTGTGAACTAGCTACTGATCATGGGACTAGTTCAGAAATGCACAGAGGATTCGGGAGTATTAATTCCTGGGTCTGACATACGGGTACTAAGTTCCACAGCAGATCAAAAAGTACGTACAATTTATTTTTCAACACAGTTTTGATTGATTAATAACAAGGTTAAAAGGGTAAAGGATAACCTCCTATCACCAGGCTAACCGCCAGGGCTCCCCGCCCGAAACCCATTCGGATAGAGATCCAAAACCAGTTAACAAAGGCATTTGAAAACACAAAACCAAAGTCTAACTTGGAGTGGCTTTGCTAGCATGTCCATAACCGTGGACAGGGCTATTTGAATAGATTTACACTCTGTAAAGGTGTACAGCTTTACCCACAAGAGATAACCAATTTATACTGTCCGCTCACACACTTCCGAAGGTGTGCGACTAAAAGGTTATCACAAAGCCTTTACAATGATCCTTCTCACCATAATCCCCCTCGCTAAGATTTCACCCCCTTTGGGCTAACCACCCGTAGGGTTCAGGCCCCCTCTTGCGCCAGGTGGGAATGTGAAGAAGCAGGTCATGAAGGACCACCCACTCAACCAAATGGGACAATCATGGTGAGACATTGCAAATTATTCAACCAGGTCCTACCCATACAAGACATGTAGTTGCACATTGGGGCATAGCAAAGGAACGCTCGAAGGCCGGTCCTCAATTGACTTGGGCGATAAACCACAAAACCCTGGGCCTCAACCTATCCAGTTGAGCCCGTGCATAGACATCCACCCACCACACAACCATTTCACCCAGGTCCAAACCCTTTTTCCAACATTTGCCATTTGAAAACAATAACAGGTTTCCATGACAATCCAATGTCAAGGTTAAAACATTTAAGACAAAATATTTGTCTTTGGTAGTAAAACTTCCCAAATCAAGATTTTGGTCTAAGCATAACTAAGCATTTCTTTTTAAAAGGTCTTATCATACTATTGTATTAACCAGGTTTTAACTATGGTGACAACAAGTTTGGTTGTAATGTCAACATTAGCCATACAAAGGGGTTAGGTCTAGCTATGAATTCAAAAACTGGTATTGAAATACTAAGCAAAATATGCATGCAGTACTTAGTTTGAAACAGAAAGTACATAAGTTGAAGTATTGGGTATCAACATGATCAAGGGTATGACTTGCCTTGCTCGAAAGCTTGGGTGTTTTCTTCTTCAAAAAAACTCGGGCTCCTCGACATCGTTCCAATCTACACGAGAGAACAAAACCAACTCAAAACAAAGCTCAAGTAAAACCAAAAGAACTCCAAAGAGAACACCGACTAGAACCAACAAAAGAACTCCGGTGGTTTGGAGGAGGTCCGACGAGGTGGTCGGAGGAGGTCCAAGGAGCTGGCTGGGAGAGCGAGAGAGCTGAAATGAGGAAGAAGGTAAGGATAGAGGGCTGTCCAAGCTTATAAAACTAGGGCTGCTGGGAGTTTCAAAGGCATACGTGTTCAAGGGTAAGTGAAGGAGGATATAGGAGCAGGTAAGGAGGAGACAAGAGGGAAAGATAGGTACCACAGAGGTGACAACATTTAATGCGCTGCAGCAGCATTTAATGCTCAAAGATTTCTGCAGCTAACATGTAGAAAGGATAAAGTAAGCAGGACCAGCTCAACAAAGAGGTCGTCAAAATCAAAGGGAAAAGGTTGTAACCACAAGAGAGGTCCAACCAAAGGGGTGGTCTTAGGAGGAGGTCCTACGGGAGGAGGTCCCGCAGAGGGCAAGGGAGGTCCTGTCCCACCCGGGTGGTCTTTGCAAAAAGACCGCAGAAAATGGTCTTTGCAAAAAAGACCAGAGGTCCTGACCACAAAGGGTGGTCGTAGCCAAGAGGGTGGTCGTAGCAAAAAGACCAGAGGTCATGACCATAAAGGGTGGTCTTGACCAAAGAGAGTGGTCTTTGCAAAAAGACCAAATGTTGTGACCACAAAGTGTGGTCTTGACCAAAGAGGGTGGTCTTTGCAAAAAGACCACAGGGTCGCGAGGAGGAGAGGTCCAAAGGACAAAGGAAAAGGTACAGCGAAACAAAGCCATACGATCTTGATCGGGTGGTCCAAGGAGATAGGAACGTTCAGACCACGCGAACGCGAACTTACATCGGACCACCCAAACTCAATCGGACGCACAACAACGCAATAGAACGTTCGGACCATCCGAACGCCTCCTCTCAATCGGGCCATCCAAACAAGATCTGAGGGTCCTCAAGAGGGGAAAGCGCACACAGGTTCAGACCATGTGAAGGGATAGAGGAGGTCTGGACTCAAGGGAGGTCCAAAGAAAGGAGGAGTTTTAACGGATGAGATTCAAAGGGAAAAGGATCTAAGGGAGGAGATCCAAGGAAAGATGTCCTAACAGTCAGGATGGAACCAAAAGAGGTCCTAAGGGTTAGGATGAGACTAGAGGAGGTCCTAACAGTCACAATGAGATCAAAGGAGGTTTGAAACACAAACCCGAGCTTAAAACAACTCGAGGGTGGTTGTGACCTAAAAGGGTGGTCAGAACCGAGGAGAGGTCTGGACAAGAAGAGGTCCAAACACAAGGGAGGTCTAGACCTGGGGAGATCTAAACCCGAGAGAAACAGAGAGGAGGTCTAAACCTGAGGAGGTCTAAACCAAAGAGGAACACAAAGAAGGTCTAGACCTGAGGAGGTCTGGACGAAGGGAGAACGAAAGAAGAACAGAAGGGGAGAGAACACCAGAGCTCCAACACTCCAACAAACCCAACAAACCAACAGGAAATTTAGTTGAAGTTCGAGTTAATCAATTGGAAACCATTCCAAAATCTCAAATTAAGCATTTACACTTCGATAAAACCAAATGGTTCATTTGTTTTCAAACTTTCAAAAAGGCTCCAAAAACTAGGGTGTTACAATAACCATCGACATGAATGTCTAATAGAAGAACTTACATAAACATAGTGCTGAATCTTTGCATATTTTTCTGTTGTAGATCATGGCACCTACTGCTTCTTCTGCATCTACCTTTAATTTTCGATCTATTCTTGAGAAAGAAAAATTGAATGGAACCAACTTCATTGACTGGTTTCGTAATATGAGAATTGTTCTCAAACAAGAAAAGAAGGAATATATTCTAGAGGGTCCCTATCCCGAGGAACCGAGTGCCGATGCTCCTCATGCTGGAAAAAATGCTTATGAGAAGCATTGCAATGACACAATCGATGTGCACTACCTAATGCTTGCTACCATGAACTCTGAACTTCAGAAGCAATATGAGACCACGGATGCTTACAATATGATTGTGAGTCTGAAGGGTATGTTTCAGGATCAAGCAAGGGTAGAGAGGTTTAATACCTCTAAGACATTGTTTTCTTATAGGCTGCTAGAAGGCAACTTGGTCAGTCCTCATATGATCAAAATGATTGGTCTCATTGAGAGCTAGGAAAAGCTTGGTTTTCCCCTTAGCCAAGAGTTGGCAACTGATGTGATTCTCCAATCGCTCCCTACGAGCTTCATATGAATTTTCATATGAATGGCATAGAGAAATCAATGACCGAGTTACATGGCATGCTTAAGGGTGCTGAGGAGAGCATCAAGAAAAGTTCTAATCATGTGATGATGGTTCAAAAGACTACTAACTTCAAGAAGAAAGGTAAGTCAAAGGAAAAAGGAAAAGGCAAAGGAAAGACTCAAGATGAGATCGAGAGTCTCAAGGCTAAGCTTAAGAAGCTCAAGCTGGGTCCTAAGCCTTACACATAATGTTACCATTGTCATGAGACTAGACACTAGAAGAGAAATTGCAAGAAGTACTTGACGAAAATGAAAAAGAACAAAGGAAGTATGACATCCAATTTAGGTATAAATGGTATAGAAATTAATATTACCACTTCTCCGACCAGTTCTTGGGTATTTGATACCGGATCAGTTACTCATATTTGCAATTCGATGCAGGGACTAATAAGGAGTAGAAGTTTGGCAAGAGGAGATGTTGATCTTCGTGTGGGCAATGGAGCAAGAGTTGCTGCATTAGCTATTGGCACTTTACCATTAGCTTTACCCTCATGATTAGTTATGGAATTAAATAATTGTTATTATGTTACAGCCTTAAGCAAAAACATTATTTCTGCTTCATGTTTTGGAGCAGAAGGTTATGAGTTCAGAATAAAGAACAATTGTTGTTCAATTTATTTTAAAGATATGCTTTATGGGCATGCTCCATTGGTGAATGGATTGTATGTTTTGAATATTGAGGATGAGCCTATCTATATCATTAATGCTAAGAGAGTTCGACCTGATAATATGAATCCTACTTATATTTGGCATTGTCGACTATGTCATATAAATGAGAAGTGCATGATGAAACTCCATAAAGATGGTCTTCTAAACTCATTTGATTTTGAATCATTTGAAATATGTGAATCTTGTTTACTTGGCAAGATGACAAAAGCACCTTTCACGACCAGAAGTGAGAGGGCGAGTGACCTGTTGGCCCTAGTACATACGGATGTATGTGGACCAATGAGCACTTCAGCCAGAGGTGGTTTTCAGTACTTCATAACCTTTACTGATGACTTTAGTAGATATGGTTATGTCTACTTAATGAGGCATAAGTCTGAATGCTTTGAAGAGTTCAAAGAATTTCATAATGAAGTACAGAATCAACTTGGCAAGACAATCAAATGTCTACTATCTGATTGCGGAGGTGAATATTTAAGCTATGAGTTTGGTGATTATCTAAAGAAGTGTGGAATTGTTCCACAACTTACTCCACCAGGAACGTCTCAATGGAATTGGGTGTCTAAACGACAGAACCGAATATTGTTGGACATGGTTTAGTCAATGATGAACCAATCTAATCTTCCATTGTAATTCTAGGGACACGCTCTAAAAACAACAGTTTTCACTTTAAATAGGGTTCCATCTAAAACAGTAGAGAAGGCACCATATGAGATATAGATCGGGAAGTGTCCCGGATTGTCTTTTCTCAAGGTATGGGGTTGTGAAGCATATGTCAAGCGTTTGGCGTCTGATAAGTGTTTCTTTGTGGGACATCATAAGAAAACTTAAGGATATTACTTTTATAGGTGAGATGATAACAAAGTGTTTGTTGCCTGTAATGGTGTCTTCTTGGAGAAAGAGTTTCTTTCCAAAGGAGTCAGTGGGAGCAAGGTGCAATTCTAAGAAATTCGAGAACCATCTAAAAATGTTTTAACTCCTACTGAACCTCTATAGGATGAACAAAATGTTGTTAAACCTGTAGATGAAGTATTAGCCCCACGTAGATCGAAAAGGCCACGTCAATTCAGTACTACAAAAAGGCTAATACTGGACGCTTGCTCATAGATGGTTGATCAAAACCGTATATATTAAATACAATCACAGACGATTTTGGTTCACCGACCATCTGTGTTATCACAAACGGTTTATATAAAAACCGTCTGTGATAATCTCATTTATTGCAGACCCGACCCTCACAGATTGATCTATCTTAAATTCCAGCTCTGTTCTCGATCTGTCTTAAATTACAGCTATGTTCTCGTTGTTGCTGCTGGAGGTGGGGCTTTGAGGCGATTTGGTGAAAGGTGACCACGGATTTGGATGTACGTAATTTGTTCCTTGCATTATATTCTAGATCTAGCTTGGTAAAGAGAGAATTGTAGATGGTTTAGATCTAGCTTTTTGTGTTGTTTTGCAAGTGTTGGCTTCTTGCCATCTGAAGTTGGGCATGGGCTATCTATAATGTGTTTGCGATGAACAACCTGACCCTAGGGTGCATTGCTGTTTTTTTGGTTCATTAGAAATACATATTTCAAAAGACATATCAAAAGTTGCATCTATAGTATACTAATTAATTAATTTAATATTTAACACCAAATTGTTATATGTGTCGGGTAGATGGGCCGAAACTAGATGTACGCTGAGAACCATGTGAGTGAAGAGTACATTAATGGTGTGTCTGCTTTTACAAGAGCTGCTGAGGAGGATATGGTGAATAAGGGGGCGGAATATATTGTCCATGCATTGACTGCGAGAATCTGAAGATGTTTAAGAACCGAGTGTAGATCGAAGCGCACTTGATTCGAAGGGGTTTCAAAAAGGGTTATACACGTTGGACCAGTCACAGTGAAGAGCAGATTATACAAGAAGGCAGTAATAACGACATCACCGACGAAGTCAATGATATGCCGCCGGATGATGTCGATTGTGGTTCTGATTCGGATAGGCTGCACGATGACAATCTAGATCAGATGCTTCGCAATGCAGAAGGGAATTGTGATGAGAGAGAGTATGTTAAATTCCGGGGCTTGATGGAGGACTCGTAGAAACCTTCGTTCCCGGGCTGCAAGTCGAAATACACAAGGTTGTGATCCGTGCTTGAACTGCTAAAATTGAAGGCAAGCAACGGTTGGTCCAACAAGAGTTTTACGGCGCTGTTAAGTCTCTTAGCAAACTTGCTTCTGGAGGGAAACGAGTTGCCCAAAACCACCTACAAAGCCAATAAATTTCTTTGTCCATTGGGAATAGAAGTAGAAAGAATACATGCATGTCTGAACGACTGTATCCTCTACCGTAACAAGTATGCAAACATGCATGTTTGTCTGGTGTGCAACGCGTCCCGATACAAGCGTAAGAATCAATCAGATGATGGCGAGAGAATCGAGGTGAAGAAAGGACATCCTGCTAAGGTGGCGTGGTATCTTCCTGTAATTCCCCGTTTGAAGCGGTTTTTTGCGAACCCAAAGAAAGCAAAACTGCTGCATTGGCACTCGTAGAAGCTAAGAATGACGGAAAGCTAAGGCACCCTGCTGATTCCGCCTAGTGGAGAAACATCAATAGGAGGCTTGCAGACTTCGGTGCGGAACCGAGGAATATAAGGTTTGGATTGAGTACAGATGGAATGAATCCTTTTGGTAACATGAGGAGCCGACATAACACTTGGCCCATGGCGCTCTATATCTACAACCTTTCCCCTTGGTTGTGTTTGAAGCGGAAATATATTTTGCTGTTGATACTTATCCAAGGGCCGAAGCAACCTGAGAATGATATTGATGTGTACCTAGCACCATTGATGGAAGATCTAAAAATACTGTGGATTGAAGGGGTACAGGTATGGGATGCGTACAAACGAGAGAACTTCACTTTACGCTTCTTGTTATTCTGCACCATAAATGAATATCCTGGCCTTGCTAACTTGTCGGGCCAGAGTACAAAAGGGTTCAAAGCCTATACTCACTGCTTAGATTATACTGAGAGTGTGTGGCTAAAGCACTCGCGCAAAACCGTGCACATGCATCACCATAGGTTCCTTCGGATGGCTCACCCATACCGTAGGATGAAGAGACAATTCGACGGAGAAAAGGAGGATAGTTCAACTCCAAGACATTTATGTAGGGATACGGGTAGGCTACGCTAGCAACAATTCAAAATTTCTACCACGTAAACCAGGATGCCAAGCAAGATAGATGATCACAGATCATTACCACCAGACGCGCAGTGTAGCGGAAGTAGAGTTGGAGCAGCCTAGTCCGACTATGAACGCGCCGATGTAGTGGTCGTAGATGATCGTCCAACGTCCTTGTAGTCGATCGTCTCCTCCAGCAGCCTCCGCAGTTCCTTGTGAAGATCACGGATCGTCTTCAGCGCAACAGCGACCGCAGTAGCGCCTCTACGGTATCCACACGTCCAGAGAAGGAACAACCGTACGCCGGTGTGCTAGCACCAAGTCGCACGGGAAGGCTCTCTCAAGAAGATGGCGACTAGGGTTTCGGTGGAAACAACTCACGTGTCTCTCTCCTCCATCCCCACACTAGCTTCAAGCATCTCCTTATATAGTGCCCCGTGTCGGATCCTATCCGAACACGTTTGATGAATCGTATTCGTACTGGTTTGTTCCATCCCATTAAGTGTGTGACCCGTTAGGTTTATGTGTAATCGGTTGTGACTCGAAAACCCTTTCCGACCACGAGTCGTAGCGGTCCCTAGCAGGACATAACAATTCCCGAATACACACAAATTATATCGGACGAATCTTAATGCAATATGATCTATGACTAGGTCATCATCACTTACAACCAGGTCCTATCTTTATCGACGATTCGCTTTTGGTCACGCACGATTCGTAACTCCTTACGACTGTGTTTCGACTACTCGTGATTTCGTTCGATCAGTCTACGACTTGCTCGTATCACCATACGACTTGTCTGGATCTGATCAAACTAAGCGACTTACTCTAGTATTCTCCCTTTGTCTCACGATATCTGGTTTGAACTCTAGGTGAGATAATATGTCATCCATGGACTATTCAATACTTTCTCGATCGAGTTGTCGGATAACCTTATGTGGTCGAACACTTCGACTACTAATGGCATGGCCATCCACTTTCATTATCCGATCACTTCGAGGGGCCCAGAGACATCTCTCCCATTATGTTAGGAGGGGCAAATCCTATATCCGACCAACCACATCCCTCCGCATGTTTCATAGTGTAACACCCAACTCACAATGAGCCTGGAATGCTACTGGAATTAAATTAAACTAGAACAAAATACAAATTTTCGGCAGAACCTCCCTTGTATAGTCAACTATACCGAGGTTCCAACAATTAATCACGCCATTTATCAATATCTTCATAATCAAGTTCACTCAAGCATGCAAGATAATTGTAAAAACATAATCAAGACTTGTTATTCTCATTATTACAATTATTCTGATACTTAATAAAAAACCATCTATGAGTGACTCTCAAGCAGTTACTTATTCTTGAAATGAAACTAAATGGCAAACGCCTTACGGTTGTGAGGTAGTGAGTGCATCCAACATCTACTCCCTCCCATGCATGTCGTTCCTACCAGATGTACCTAAAACATATCAAAGCAAGAGTGAGCCCAAAGACTCAGCAAGTATCAACAAGGCTAAAACAAGATCACAGTCATAGCATCAATAATCCACAATAACATTCACTAATCATAGCTTTCATACTTATAGAATGTGACCAATGCAATACACCTTTTGAACTTTATCTCTTTTCGTATTTTACTGGTAATGCGGGGTATACATCCGTCAATGTATACCCTTGCCTGTGCCCTCTGGCACAGGGACCAAGAGCATATACACCACATGTATAGGGACCTTTGCCTATCATCATAATGATGGGGACCTCTTTACTCATTGCCCACATTCCATGAATGTGGGGACCTCAAGCCCGTCATTGCATGACGGGGACCTCAACAGTTTATACTTGGTCACCACATAACCAAGTTTCAAACATGCTCAAAACATGCATAAGCGCTATGACAACATCTTTCATGCATAAGAATTCAACATGTACACAATAACATGTAAGTATTAACAACATATGAAGGAAACTTTAAACATAACTTGCAGTCATCAAGATAGATGGAAGCTCATCTCATTAACATGTATGCATGGCTATTATGAGCAAGACACAACCCAATCTCAGCATGCAAACATAAATACGCTATAACCCGAATATTGCCTCAACCGTGTGAGAACAGCGGACGCGAAGAGGGTGCTGCCCCTGGAATCACGCTCCCACCTGAACATAAAGATAACCCCAATCTAAGACCAACATACTGGACCAAAAGCATAAGTAACAACACAAGTAAACTCGCTAAACTCCCCAAGCGTTTCCAATCTTCTATTTTCTAGCGATCGACTTGGTGTTCACTGCGGATAGTCAACTTATAAAATACGTAACTTTCTGCTCAGGAGTCCAAATAAGATGTTCTTGGACTTTATGGAAAGGTAATTAAATTACCTAAATAAACTTAGTTGGGGAGCCCTTCTGATTCTGCCAAATACTGCCCCTACCAAGCCAAACTACAGAACATTAATTATCACGTCGGTTTCTCTGGACAGTACACTAAAACCACCATAACTTTTTCTACGAAAGTCCAAATATTGCGTTCTTTATCTCTCTGAAAAGGTATGGAAATTACCTACATTTTTTGTTATATTGATATCCCCTTATTATCCCTTTAATTAATAGTTTCCTCCAGTTTTCTACAGACTGTCCAAATGCTGACAGATCAGCAGGACAGCGATACTAAAAAATTCATAACTCCCTGACCGTTAATCGGATTTGAGCGTTCTTGGCAGCCATTGAAAGCTAAGAACATAACCTAAATAAATCTAGGAGACCAAAACTCCTAATTCGGCCTCTAAACACACGAAATTGGCCACGCAACAATCTGGACTGAACGCAATCCAACAGAAATCGGCGACCGATCCACCAAACGAATTCATAAACGCATCTAATACAAAAGATTCAGTGGGGAGGGTCTTCGTTACCCTTGGAGAACGTGGGACGACGATGGATTACCCCCACAAAGAAGGTCTCCTCTCCTCACCTCCTTCTTCCTCCTAAGGCCGAACTCCACCGGGAACCTCCTTCTCCTTCTCCACTTGGTCGGCAGCGGGAATGGGGAAGGCTTGGCCGGCCAGCAGGGGAAAACCGTGGAGGAGGGGCTGCTGGAGGGGAGGATGCGCAAGGGGAGATGGGGATGGAGGGAGTTGCGGCCACAAAGGGGGAAGGAGGGGAGGGAGACGTGGGGAGTGGGGGGAGGTGCGACTAGGGTTTGGGGGGGAGGAAGTGGTGCCCCCCCCCTTTGGCCGGCCACCCTAGAGCCCACATGGGCCGGGGTCCAAGCCCAGGTTGGGTTAAAATCAGAAATTTCCCTTTTCTGTTGAAATGAGCATTTTCCAATTGGTCCTTCCCGTAATTCCATTTATTTCTCTCCCGAACATTTAATCTCTCCCGACTATTTGCTTGTCACACTATCGGGGTATTACACATAGCATACCCGAAAGCTACCTTTATAACTACCCAGTTACGAGCAGCGTTTGGCAACCCCTAAAAGTTCTATTACACATGTAGGGAACCATGCTGATCTCAGGTCTAAGGATTATACATCATCTTTGCTTGAGACCAACTAATGACAAATAGAATCATAACAATCTCTATAGTGTCTCAAGGTGGGTCAATCCAACCCCATGTTCTCAAGGTGACGACTCTATGTGATCTTGAGATGTATTTCCCTCCGTCGTTTTTCGATATCGTGGTCCATCTCATTGTTCACATTGTGAGAGAGATAAAGATATGTGGGCCTGTGTTCCTATGTAGCATGTACCCGTTCGAGAGGTTTATGGGAATTCTCAAGTCCTATGTACGGAATCGATCTCGGCCGGAGGGCAGCATTGTCGAAGTTTATGCAACCGAAGAGGTCATTGAGTTCTGCGTCGATTATATAGCTCAGGTCGAACCGATAAGTGCGGCTCGATCTTGCCATGAGGGGAGCCTCGAGGCTATCGGGACCATCGGAAGGAAAACAATTACTCCAGAGATGAGAGCGTATGCTCAAGCCCATTTCACGGTCTTGCAACACATGACTGGAGTGTCCCCGTATATCGACCAGCACAAGGATGTGCTGTGGCAACAGAATCCAGAGCGACCAGATGTTTGGATCACGAGACAGCACAACAGTCGGTACAACCAATGGTTGAAGGAGCGACTTGGTAGGAGAAGTGATATGCTGACATGGTTGGCAAAAGGGCCAACATTTACAGTTGTGACATAGTAAGAATACGACATAAATGGGTAGATAATCTATACACACGCTCAGGATATAAAGAGCACTAACCAGAACAGTGGTGTCCGCATAGATGCGTTCAGTACCGATGGGCTGAGGAGGTCCTACTATAGGCTCATAGAGGAGATATGGGAGCTTGAATACGTGCTTTTCAAAATCCCCTATTTCGATGCTATTGGGTCTATCTCCCATAGGTGAAGGTCGACAAGTACTGCATCACTACCGTGGACCTTGAACGTGTCGGATACAAAAATGAACCATTCGTACTCGCTAATCAAGTTGTTCAAGTCTTCTATGTAACCGACCAAGCAAATAAGAAGCGCCATATAGTTCTTCATAGAAAAGGAGGATTGTCGGAGTTGAGAATGTAGTAAACGAGAAAGAATACAATCAATTTGACGAGTTGCCTCCTTTCGGAAATGACATAAGGGTCGAGGAAGAACAACGTGACGAAACAAGTTACATATGTGTCAATCATCATGAAGGGCTAATTTTTAAAGATTGAACAATGTGTGTGTATATGTACATTCTGAATGGTTAATTTTAGTTCATTTGAGTTAATTGATTTATACTGTGAAATGGATGTGCTTTTTTCTGAAATAAATGTGAATTGGATGTATACATGTACTTGTTGTATTTTCTGCTTGTTTCGGAGGGCATGGCTAGCATTTCCTGAAGCTAGCCAATAAACAGAACTAGATTAAGCAATATAAAATAATATCACAGATGGTTTCATCCACAAACCGTTTGTGATACATAAGCTATCAAAGACAGTTGCTTAGCATAAGCCATCTGTGATGCATCATATATTACAGACAGTTATTTATTGGAACCGTCTATGATATATCATATATCACAGACAGTTATTTATTGGAACCGTTTGTGATATTATTTATCATAGACGGTTCGTCTGTGATGTCCATCTCTATTTATATTCGTACTCTAGGGTTTGCCCGCGCCCCCACTCAAACGATTAAGTTCCTCCTTCTCAAGCCCAGTGCGACTCCTCCCCCGAGCCCGTTGCCGCCGTCCTTGACGTCGCCTCCTCCTCGGGCCCGACGCGACTCCTCCGTCCAGCCCATCGCCGCCTCCTCCTCGAGCCCAGCGCGCCTCCTCCCCTGAGCCCGCCACCTCCTCCCCTCCCCTGAGCACGTATCGCCTCCTCCTCCCTTGAGCCTGGTGCGCCTCCCCTTCGACGCCGCCCTACCGCTCCGGTACTACTCCCTGCTCTTCCTTCTCCTCGACGCTCAAAGGTAACCAATGTCAAACTATCGACCCTGACACCCCTCTTCCTCACTCTTTCTATCAATAATCTGTCATGCTGTCATGGTCCTCATGGACTCATGATAATTGCGTTGGTATCTGGTGCAAACACTGAGTAGTATGAGGTGTTGTACTTGTTTTAGGAATTTGTATTTGTTTTAGTCAGTGATTTATATGGTATTTGTTTTGATACTGCTACTGGAATATATTGCAATGTAGTGTGGTGGGCTTGAGATGAATGCTCTATGATGATAATAGTCTTGTACTGAAATTGTTTTGATAATTGGGTTTGAACTTAAGCTTTAATTGGAATACTTGCTCTACATTTGAGAGCAATATATATATCAAAATGTTAAATCTTAGATTTATGTTATTTCATTTGTTCACATGATGTTTGTGTTGAGCATATTATTCCTTTTAAATGACTTGGAGGATTTACATACTTATGTTAATTATACGCCGTTCATGAGAGCATATTATTCCACACACAGAGAGATCGAATCTTATGATAATATATTCACGCATGTCAGAACTTCTATTTATTTTGAAGATATCTTTTGCTGTAACAGCCCAAATTTCAAATTCCAGTTGAAAATAAAATTTAAATCATTTTGGTGGTTTTTCTAAAAATTTTAAAAGCCTTTACTTAATTAATTTAAAGCTAAACAAATTTATTTGCAAAATATATTACCAAATAATAGTTGGAATTATTTTATTTAAGTCTAAACTGCCTCAGAGAATTTCTGTGAATTTTCTCAAAATTTTTAGACTTAATCTGCTATTTTCTAAAGCCTATTTGAATTATCAGCATTTAATTAATTAGAAAATCAAAAGAAAAACTTAAATAGGGTTTGGGTCGAAACTCTCTCGGCCCAATCCTTTTTCCCACACAAGACGAGCCCAGCCGCCGCGCGCCTCTCCCTCTCAGCGGCAATGGGGCATTGTTAGTCTCTTTCTCTCTCTCTCTCTCACGCGCCCGCATCAACCTCTATCAGCCGTTGGATCAAAATCCAACGACCATCTTTCACGGAACCTCCGGAACGCCGAAGACCCGACGCATGTGGACCATCCGATCTAAATCGTACGGCCCACATGGAATCGCCACTTTCCTATTCACCGCACCGCTTCAATCTATCGCGACCGTTGGATTAAAATCCAACGGCTACGCATCAACCGATACTTACCTATTCACTCCCACCTTGTCCACCGTTCGATTAAAATCAAACGCACATTTGTCGTCTTCTCCCTTTCCATCTTCAACCTCGCGACCTTCCTTTCTCGCCCGCGCATCCGCCATTGCCGCACTTCAAGAACCTTCCAAAACCGATCAAATCCGGTCACATCTCCTATGATTCCGCGCACATTTAAACCCTCGATTCTCTCCGCCTCCAACACGGCCCTCACTTGCCATCCTCGTGCCCTTAATGCCCCAATCATCGCCAATAGCACCGCACGGACCTTCGTGCTCTACACGCCATGTTGAGCTCGCCCGCACCCTATAAAAGGGCCCCCAAGGATCGCATTTCTCCACTCATCCCACCACCGCTCTCCTCCTCCCTCCTAGCACCCGAAATATTGAAGTTTCCGCCGGCGGCTTAGCTTTGGTTCTTCTTCGATTCCGGCGCCACCGTCTCCGCCCAGGCCCCATCGTCCACACCATCGGGATCACCGGATCAGCGCGAAGCCGGTGCGCCCACCCATTTCCTCAGAGGACCTCCGGAGCTCTTCTTCACCGTCGACCGCACGGCGCCGCTGCTAAAGACCTTGGCACCGGCCACCTCGTCACGCCCCTCCGCCACAAGGTAGTGCACTAGCTTCAGTACCACATCAGCTTCATTTTGCGCGCACCAATTTGGCTCGCCGCGGCGTAGAACGCCGGCGAGCCCGAGGCCGTAAGGTCGTCGCTCACCGAACCTACGTGGCATGCCCACGTAGGCGCCAGGTCAGTGCCACCTCGGCGCCAAAACCCATGTGGCTTCCCACGTGGCGGCCACATCAGCCGCGCCAGCACCACCCTCCCGAGCCAAAAGCCCGTAGACTTGGTCCATATAAACCGTGTCTATGACACGTGGGGCCCACATGTCAGAGAATTATTTTAATTCCTGCAAATTCCAAAAATTCCTCGCTGACGTCAGCCTTGCGTAGTAAATAGATTTTTTAGAAAAATAAATCAGGAAATTCATTTGATTTGCAGATTTAGTTTTAAAACTTCAAAAATTCATATCTTTTGCATCTGAACTCCAAATTGGGTGATTCAAGTTGCAAAATTTGTATAAAATTATAATATAACTAACTAAACCAAAATATTTCAATTTGGAGTTAATTTGAGTTGTATTTTTGAATTTATTTGAATTTGAATTGAATTTATCGTATTTTCGCGTATAGACTTCGACGACTCTGGAGAGTTTGACCATCCCGAAGACCTAGATTTTTAGGGCATCAGCAAAAGCAAGTTACACCATTGATCATGTTGATCCCATTACTTTAAATTTATTTTTAGTTTTTAAATTAGTTAATGCATGCATATGTTTATACAATTATTTCACTGCCCTGTTTTTGTATGTAGTTATTCTAATCTTCATTGTATGGCCAATTTGAGTATTGAAAGTCACCATTAGACCAAATACTAAAATTAGTCATATGCTTAGTCATGCTTAGATCATACGTATGAATTTGGGAAGGTTTAGCCAAATCTTTTACAAACTTCTTTTAAATTTGACACTGTGGTATTGTTTTACCACAGAAGGTTTACAAAGAGAGTTTTACTCTAAATAAAATCAAAAATGGGTTTGGACTTAGGCGAATTGGCTGAATGGTGGGTGCAGGTTCATGCATGGGTTTAGTCTGGTTAAGACTAAGGCCCAAGGTTTCATTTAAAAGATGCCCAAGTCAATTGAGGACCGGTCTTTGAGCCGCTTTTTGTTATGCCTTGCCGTACCACCACATGTCCTGTATGGGCAGGATTTGGCTAAATAATTTGTGGAGTCTTAGTGCTATTTGTGCTATGTTGTTGGTGTGGGGGTCGGTTAGACATTAGTCCCACCTAGCGCAAGAGGGGCTCCCGGAGGATGGTTAGTCCAATGGTAGCGAAACCTTAGCAGGCATAAATACATTAAGATATTGCATTGTAAAGGCCTCATGATAATTGCTTAGTCACACGCCTTCGGAAGCGTGCATTGGCCGACATTAAAAGCAAATTATCTCGTGTGGGTAAAGCTATACAAACTCTACAGAGTAGAAAACTATTTGAATAGTTGCGTCCGCGATCATGGAAATGCTAGCAAAGGCACTCTAAGTTAGACTTTGTTTTTGGTTTATAAAATGATTTCAACCTATGATTTTAGGATGGTTAATCCTATGGTAAAAATTGGCGGTTAGCCAAGTGATAGGAGGGTATCCATCACCATTCAAATAATGGAGGTTATCCACTATAAAACTGTCATTTAAAATCTGATTTTAGATATAGTATAAAAATTTGCCTTGGAAATTAATATGTGTATTTAACTGAAAATGCTATTTATGCAAAATGAACCCTGCCATTATCCTTTGTCTACCTTATGCATGCATTATCTCTCAATATTGGGTGTAACTTGCAAGCACGGAAGTTGTGCTTACTCTTGCTGAATAATCTTTATTTAGGAGAAGACCTCTACCAGGACGGTGAGGATCTTGACGACTAGGCCTACGCTCCCAGATGATTGCCTGTGGCAAGTCGTGTGGTCTACTACTATTTTGCTTTCCGCTGTGTTATTTATCTAATTGGCCTCGGGCCCCTTTTTGTAATAAACTTTGAGTTATTGTTAATAAAGTGCGAGATATGTTTGTGCTATCACTTTTATTTGACTGTGTACACTAGAAATCTTGGACTAGTGTATGAACACAGAGAATTTGGGATCCTTCGTTCTTGGTTTTGACATTTGCTCATTCTTCGCCATCATCGCCTCATGTGTTTGATACGCCGTCCTTTATAATATCCAAGCGCGGTAGAAGAAGAGGAATATCAAAAAGGCCCGGGGGCTGATTTACCATCACGGAGATCCATGAGTCTGCAGCCCCTTTCAATCCTCCCGAGCAACGTCCGCATTCCGGAGAACGGTCGGAATAGTTGCATGACAATGGGTCAACATCACCTATGATTTGTGGAAGGAGTTGACCAAAGTTCAGAAAGGTGAGCTGCTGACGGATATTTTCCAATCGTTCGAGATCCCAAAACAACACGAGGGCTCCGTGCGATGACATGCATTGCTACAGGCGTGCAAAGCATGGAAGAACTTCAAGAGCACGCTTGTCAAGAACTACGTGGAGAAGGATTTGAGGCCCTTCGACAAGTATCCATTCTTGGAAGAGTGCTAGAAAAACTTTGTGGCGAAGAAGATCACTAAAGCCCTTGGAAATACCTGAATGGAAATGGGAAGATATCTGTATGGATTTCATAATAGGCCTTCTGATGCAGGTGGGGTGCCCGATCTTTCGATAAGATTGGTAAAAATCGATTTTGGTGGAGGTGACTCTCGCGATCCGACTACAGTTGTACAACGACGCTTGTGTCTTAGCAATCGTTAAATCAACTCCGAGACATTATTGACCGTGCTGGAAGCGCGATCAACCTGAACACGAGGTTCAATTCCTGCGAGCAATCGAAGAACTAGCAAGAATAAAATATAGGCAATCTGATATTGCAAATAGGAAATATAGTGTAGATGGTATTGAAAAACAAATGTGAGATCCCGAAGGCTGTCTTAACAGGTGGTCGACCGACACAAGTGAAGAACATAAGTTTGCACAATGGCTAAACCTAAACTCAACGAAATCCGAGTTCTTGCAAAGGGAGACGGCAGCTCCTATATGGGGAGATGACTAGGGATGGCGGCCATGGAAGTGGACTCACGCCCCTAGGGTTACAAGCCCCATGGGCCCAAGTGGAGGTGACGCAACACCCTTTTGACTCAAGCTCAAAACTAGACACAGACTCTTTTAATGATTGTGGCCGGCTCGGATGGAATTTGAAGATGAGGTTGGATCCATTGAAAATTAGACTTGCTAAGATTTCAATGAAGTCCAAGAACGTTCCAAACGGAGTCCGTATGAAGAAGTTATGACCTTTTGAACTTAGTGCTATCGCAGTAGTCCGAATCTGAATCCAGAACGAGCCCAACTCGAACTCGTTGTTGACTCGGACCCAAAGTGACGTGGTGAACTCCATTATGCCTTCCTTGCATGTCCTTGACTCCACATGTCTCTCCTTGGTTCTTTCCTATGTTTCTAAGTATAATTAAATCACTTGCATTAGGTAGCGGTCTATTCTCAGTAATATATAAACCTATGAATTAATTCACTTGGTGATTAAGTTGGCAAGCACGAGCTCGAGTAATTTGTCCTTGTAACACTGGTTGTGGATTAGTTGTGTGTGTAGGCGCGGTTGTATCCAAGTTAGGGATGCCCTCATCATCCTCCCCTTCTTGCATTTGAGTCGTCCTCGACTCAAGCTCATCCTCTTCTCCCAAGTATGGCTTCAAATCTAAAATGTTAAATGTGGAACTAACCCCAAAATATGTAGGCAGTTCAAGCTTGTATGCATTATCATTAATCTTTCCTAACATTTTGAAAGGACCATCAGCTCTAGGCATCAATTTTGACTTTCTCAATTCAGGGAACCTATCTTTTCTCAAGTGCAACCAAACAAGATCTCATGGTTCAAAAGTTAAATGCTTTCTCCCTTGACTACCAGTAAGTTTATATTTAGCATTCATGCGCTCTATATTCTCCTTAGTTGTCTCATGCATTTTTAAAATTAATTCAGCACGTTGTTTAGCATCAAAGTTCAATTTCTCCGAAGATGGAATAGGCATTAAATCAATAGGAGCACGAGGCACAAAACCATAAACAACCTCAAAAGAGCATGTCTTTGTAGTAGAATGCAATGAACAATTATAAGCAAACTCAATATGAGGTAAGCATTCTTCCCATATTTTTTAATTCTTTTTCAACACACCCCTAAGCATTGTAGATAAAATTCTATTCACAACTTCGGTTTGTCCATCAGTTTAGGGATGACAAGTAGTACAAAATAACAACTTAGTCTCCAATTTAGCCCATAAAGTTCTCCGAAAGTGGCTAAGAAATTTAGCATCACGGTCTGAAACTATAGTATTAGGCACACCATCCAAGCGAACAACTTCACAAAAGAATAAATCAGCAATATTAGCAGCATCATTGCTCTTATGACATGGTATAAAGTGGGTCATATTAGAAAATCTATCAACAAACACGAATATACTATCGCTCCCCTTCTTTGTTCTAGGCAATCCTAAAAAGAAGTCCATCGAAATATCTTCCTACGGAACGCTAGGAATAGGTAGAGGCATATATAAACCACGAGGATTAAGTCTTGACTTAGCTCTTTGACATGTAGTGTAGCGAGCAACGTAGCGCCCGACGTCCCGTCTCATCTTTGGCCAAAATAAATGATCAGCAAGTATATCCTCCATTTTCTTCATGCCAAAGTGTCCCATCAGTCTGCTTCCATGTGCTTCCTCTAACAACAACAAACGAACGGAGCTAGCTGGAATGCATAGCTTGTTAGCTCTAAACACAAATACATCATTAATGATAAATTTGTTACATGTTTTCCCTTCTGTACAATACAATAATATATCTATAAAATCAGCATTATGCACATATTGCTCTTCAATAGTCTCCAATCCAAAAATTTTAAAATCAAGTTGTAAAAGCATGGTATATCGCCTAGACAAAGCATCAGCAATAACATTCTCCTTTGCCTTCTTATGTTTGATGACATAAGGAAAAGACTCAATAAATTCAACCCACTTTGCATGCCTATGGTTCAGTTTACTTTGACTTTGAATATGCTTCAAAGATTCGTGATCAGAATGTATAACAAATTCTTTGGGCCATAAATAATGTTGCCAAGTTTTTAAGTTCGAAATAGTGCATATAATTCCTTATCATAAGTAGAATAGTTCAAACTAGGCCCACTCAATTTCTCACTGAAGTATGCTATAGGTTTACCTTCTTATAACAATATACCACCTAAACCAATTCCGCTGGCATCACATTCTAGTTCAAAAGTCTTATTAAAATCAGGGAGTTGGAGTAGTGGTGCATGTGTTAACTTATCTTTCAATGGGGTGAAGGCGTTCTCCTGTGCGACGCTCCAAACAAATGGCACACCCTTCTTGATGAACTCATTCAATGGTGCAGTGATGGTGCTGAAATCCTTCACGAAGTGGCGGTTGAATCCAGCAAGTCCTAGAAAGCTTCATACCTGTGTGACCGTGTTAGGAGTCGGCCAACTCTGTATTGCTTCAACATTGGCTTGATCAACTTCAATTCCCTGTGAAGTAACAACATAGCCAAGAAATGTGACTCGATCGGTGCAAAAGATGCACTTCTTAAGGTTACCAAATAAATATGCACCACGTAAAGCATTAAAAACAACACGTAAATAGTCAAGATGTTCCTATAATAATTTGTTGTATATCAATATGTTAGCAAAATAAACCACCACAAATCTACCAATAAAAGCACGCAAAACTTCGTTCATTAGTCTCATGAAGGTGCTAGGTGTATTAGTTAAACCAAAAGGCATTACTAATCACTCATATAATCCGAACTTAGTTTTAAATGTTGTTTTCTATTCATCGCCTAATTTCATCCGAATTTGATGATATCCACTACGCAAATCGACCTTCGAGAATACAACAGAGCCACTCAATTCATCAAACATGTCATCTAACCTAGGAATAGGATGATGATACCTAATAGTGATATTATTGATTGCTCTACAATCTACACACATGCGCCATGATCCATCTTTCTTAGGCACTAAAATGACTAGAACAGCACAAAGACTAAGAGATTCACTCATATACCTTTTAGCAAGCAATTCTTGAACTTGGCGTTGAATTTCTTTAGTTTCTTTTGGATTGGTCCTATATGGTGCGTGGTGGGGCAGTGATGTATCGGGAATTAAATCAATTTGATGCTCAATCCCTCGAAGCGGTGGCAACCCCGGCGGTATGTCCTTCGGAAAGACGTCGTTGTACTCCTGCAAAATGTTAGTGACAGCAGGAGGCAAAGAAGAAGGTATATCCTCAAATGAAAACAAGGCTTCTTTGCAAAGTAATGCATAAACAGAATTACTAGCATCCAATTCAGTCATATCATATTTGATACCAAGAAAACTAGTACCTTTAAATTTAATTTCTTTACTCTTCACATGAGTAGATTTAGGTTCTGTCTTCTTATGTTGCTCAAACTCTTTTGCTACAATCTGATTTTCGCTCTTAGCATTCTCCTGATTTTTCTCTCTACTAGCTCTAGCAAGTTCATCTTTAATAATTTGTTCAGGAGTCATAGGATGCAGCACAATTTTCTTTCCTTTAAACATGAGAGAGTATTGATTATTTCTACCTTGATGCACACAATCGGTATCATATTGCCAAGGTCTTCCTAATAATAAAGAACAAGCTTGCATAGGAATAACGTTGCAATCAACATAATCATGATATTAACCCATAGAAAAATATACTCTCACCATTCGTGTTACCTTCAACTTACCACTATTGTTGAACCATTGAATATGGTATGGGTGGAGATGAGGGTTGGTCGGCAAAGCAAGCTTCTCTACCATATCCATACTCGCTAAATTGTTGTAACTCCCACTATCAACAATTATGCGAATCGAGCGTTTCTTGACAACGCCCTTGATTTGGAACAAATTATAGCGCTAATTTTGCTCAGTATGAGAAACATGAGCACTTAGTACGCGCTGCACTATAATGCTCAAATACTTGTCAGCATCTTTGACGCTAACATGTTCCGTCTCATGGTCAGATTCATCATCATTTCCTGCAGGGTCAGTTGCAAGCATAGCATATGTTTCATCATCAAAATCACTAGCAGAGGAATACCCACCATCGTCGCGTATAATCAGTACGCGCTTGTTTGGATAGTCCCGCATCATGTGTCCATAGCCTTTGCATCGATAGCATTGATTATCCTTAGTTCGTCCTGTCGAAGCAACCGAAGATGAGGTTTTTGCAGAAGCTTGCGGTGCTGATTTGGCTGCTTCAGAAACTCGTGGTGCTGAATTTGAAGTAGTGGGGCACGGCTTATTGTTGAAGGGTGGCGGTGGGGGTGCATTGGTGGCCGGGACAGTAGAGGTGCGTGGTGTCCATGAGTTTGTGCGACCTGCAGAAGAGTTAGATCGTGTCCTCGTCTGGCGTCCCTACAATTCACGTTCAGTTTTGCAAGCAAGATAAAACAATCTAGTAATGGAGTTGTAATCTTTATAATCAATGATGTCTTCAATTTCTCGATTCAACCCTCCCAAAAACCTAGCCATTAATGCCTCCTCATTCTCAACTAAACCACAACGCAACATACCAAATGTCCGCCGCATTTTTCCTCTCCTTTTTGGCTCCATCTTGCTGCCTGGTTCTCCTTTCTCCTTTTCACTAGGGAGCCTTTGCCCTCTTGTTTTCCCCTCAACTTTCCAACTCTCTCTTTTTCTCTCGCCCCGTTTTGTCGTGCTTCAAGTTTCACACTCGCCGGCTGGAGTTCGCGCCATTGCCTCTCGCCGCCACCGCCAAAGCTTCTTCGTCGATGTGGTCTTCACCATTGGCTTCACAAGATCATGGTCTACCCGGAGTGCCCGCACCATCTTCAACCTACCCACCGCTGGAGAGTCCACTGGAGCATGCGTCAAGTTCAACCTCCCCGCCGCCGATGAGTTCGCTCGAGTCCGCGTCGTCTCTGACCGCCATTCGCCGTCCTTTCCTAGCTTCCTACTCCGGCCTCTTTCTCTGTACTGGTGAGTTTATCTGTGCCCTGTTCTCCTTCTTTCTTCTTTCAACCGCGTTGAATAGTCGAATCCCTCTTTCTTCTTTCGACCGCTGTTGAGTAGTCGAATTTTCCTTCTCTTTCGACCGCTGTTGAGTAGTCAGATTTCCAGTTGTTGTATCCCGTCTTACGACCACGTTGAGTAGTCGTATTTCCTCTTACGACCACGTTGAGTAGTCGTATCCTATCTTCCGACCAGCTGAACCTCCTTTCGTGAGCTCGTTCGAGTTCCGATTCGAATGATTCAAGTTTCTAAATCCATCTAATTTCTGTACCTTTCTTTTGGTTCTAGTTTGGTAAGCTTTTTGGATTTCATTTGGAGTTGCCTTATTTACTTGGCTCTTTTCGCATGTACAGATACCGGCTTCTCCGAAGAATTCTTGGAACCATCTGTAGAAGCCACTCAAGCCTTCAACAAAGGCAAGTCGTAGATCTTTGATCATGTCATACCCAGTTTACAAAATTATATTATTTTATATCAACATGCATAGCTAGTTGTATAAAAATTGTTCTGGGAGCAGTTAAATACCTACTTGGTAGTATGACTCCTTGAATAATTGTGAACGACATGTTGACATGTACCCTTGGACACCATAGGATGGGTAATCCTAGTTGGACATTATTGTGCTACCAACATGGGTGCGTATTATGCTTAGTCTTGCTTTAGTTATATGATGTCTCTCGATCACATGATTCAATGATGATAAATTTGACTAAGTGAATATGGAATTGTGGCATGTGTTGCCTCTAATATTAAAATTTGTTATACCATGGCAAGGGTTTCCATTTGGTCGGGTTGAACCAAAAATAATTCCATACTCAGGCGAATGATCGTACAGTAAAGGAGGTGCGGGAAGCACATTGGGATGAGGATGTTTCGTCTAAGTAGTCACCAAGGACTTAACTTTGTGCGCTATTGATCTGGGCCATACCGTACAACCACAAGTCCATTTATGGGGTGGACCTGGCTGAATAATTAGCAATGTTTTGAGTCGGTTCTGTTTGGGTTGATGAACGGCACAAGAGGGGGCAAGAAGGTGAAACCTTAGTGAGTAGAACCGAGTCAAAACAGAGCATTGTAAAAGCCTTGTGATAATCTCTTAGTCGCACACCTCGGAAGTGTGTGGGCGGACAGCACAAGATGATTATCTTTTATGTGTCAAACTGTACAACCTCTGCAGAGTGTAAAACTATTTGAATAGCCATGTCCCCGGTTATGGACAATGCTTGGTGATTTCACACGAGTGGTAGATTTTCTCAAAAATGTTGTCGTGGGTGTTCACGAGTTAGATGGGAAGTGAACAGTTCACGAGTTGTTTCAAAGAAACTTGATTACCTATGTATTAATCTTTGAAATTATGCTTTCAATATACTTACTGTCAATACTATTTTCTGTAAAATAACCATAAATTTATCCTTGTCAAGCCCTACATGAATACTATTTGCATACATTTCCCTACGAACTGTTGAGTACATTCAAAGTACTCACGGCTTTATGCCCTCTGGTTGATTAGTTGTCGAAGAAAACCCAGAGAGCACCGAGTTCTACGAGGACGACTACTTCAAAGACCTTGCGAGCTAGGCCATGTCCTCCACTCGATTGTTTGTGGGCACATCGAGAGGCCTCCACGATTTGTTTTGGTTTCCGCTGCGAGTTGTATGTTGTCGTGAGCCCTGCGTAGCAAACCTTGTAAGACTTGACCATAAGGTCCTTTTACTGTTATGTATTATTAATTTGTCTACTTCTTTAGCCATTCTGTTGTATGGATACAATTTCATCTATGTTGCAATTGTGCGAGCTAGCTACTGATCTAGGACTAGTTCATAATGCAGATGGTCCCGAGGTTGCATACTCGGGGTCCCGACACTTAGCCACCAAACTTAACTTCAGCATAGCCTATCACCCGTAAACTGATGGCCAGACTAAAAGAGTAAACCAAATCTTGGAGGGCATGCTAACATCTATCTTTGGCGGAGTTCGCATATAACAATAGTCATCAGTCCAGTATCCAAATGGCTACGTATGAAGCCCTCTATGGCAAAAAATGTAGATCACCTATCTGTTGGTATGAAGTTAGAGAAAGACCATTATTAGGCCCTGAACTTGTAAGGGAGAATGACAAAAAAATTCGAGAGTGTCTCAGAATTGCTCAAAGTAGGCAAAAGGGCTACGCAGACCAACAAAGAAGAGACCTACAGTTCGAAGCTAGGAATATGTGTATCTAAAGGTATCACTTATGCACGGGGTACGCCGATTCGTATTAAAAGGAAAACTAAGTCCACGGTTTCTCGAACCATTTTGGATCCTAGAGCGTAAAGGCACCCTAGCGTATAAATTGGAATTACCGAGTCAGTTATCAAGAATTCACGACGTATTCCATGTCCCACAACTCAAAAAATGCCTAAGGGAGCCCTCACAACACTTAACCTCTCTCGACATACCACTACAAGATGATTTAACCTACGTAGAGCATCCGTTGAAAATCCTAGAGACAGAAGACCAACAGTTAAGAAACCGGACTATACGTTCTTGCAAGATACAATGGAAGAACCACTCTGTGAGTGAACCTACGTGGGGGAAAGAGGAGGAACTACGCAAAGCTTACCCCAACCTTTTCAAGTGAGAAGCTAATTTCAGGGACGAAATATTCCTAAGGGGGGAGGATGTGAGAACCCTAAAACTTAAATTAATCTAAATAGCAATAAACGATAATAAGCAGTGAACTACATTCATCTAAATGATAATAAACCCTAAATTACAGATTGATATCAAATGCATCACAAAAACAGTTTAATATAAGATTATATCATCAAGAATTTACAACAAGACTTCTAAATCAGGGGAGTAAGAGGAAGGGATAGTGTCATCAGAGCCCATCGGCATAAAAACCGAAGGTAAGGTGAAGCTCATCGAGGCTCCCCCGACTGTCCAGGGCCAGTTAGCGTCCTATCACTAAGGTGGGCTTCATAATTCGACAATAAAAAGAAAACCAATGCCCACTTTTCTAATTTACCTCAACCATAGAAAATTCGAAGCACAGTGTCTTTTGGATCATCAGTATATACCAATTACCCAGCAAAACCATGAAGAGAGCTCAGAGTAGCTATAGGTAAAGTGGCACAAGCCTACGCAGTGCTATATAAAACCATGAATTCATGCCTGTCTCCAAGATTGGAGTCTACGGTGACCGCTAGGGGTCTATCTTCTCATCGAGTGATAAGTAGTCTTTTCAGAATTAAAACTTGCCACTTAATTTTTGATGAATTATTTTCCAAATAACGAGATGAGCTAGAAAATATGATAACGAACAGAGAAGAGTCATACAGTGCATCTTTGCTAATAAGTGCTTGCTGAGTACACTAGTATGCATTGTTGCTATTATTCTCCTTTGTTAGATCCTAGTTCAACCGGGGATTATCCCGAGTGGGATGAAGGATACGTAGGTACCAAGGAGGCCATAGGAGGCGAGGGTGTTTACTATGAGGACCAGGGTGAGGTGGACACCCTATTCGGCGAGTGGGACGAGTAGACGTCCAGTGGAGCAGTAGAGCAGGATAGGCAAGCGAGGGGATTTCTTTTCCCGTTGTAATTAAATACTTGTATTAAAGACCATAGCCTTGCGTGGCTACTTGCTGTAATAAAGTACAGTTTCTATCTTATTGTTCTGTTGCGTTAACTTTGGTAAGACTTATTATTCATTGGAGCGATGTTCTACCAAGCAAACGAATAATAATCCGTAGGCCTAAGTGTGTTTACCCTCGGGGTAATAACACAGGGCATCGCAAGAATCATGACATGATCCAAACTTGAACCATGCCCTTCTCCAATGTCGTGGATCTATCCTCATGATTGCATTAGCACCTTCAAAGGTATACTTTGGAAGGTTTGCCCTATGATAGTTGAAAAGATTAACACATGGAGCTTTGGCACACATCCAGAATTTCTTATGCCAAGCTTTGTCCTTGTAAGTCTTTCTGAAGTTGGCATAGATGTGTCTTGCACGCATCCTATGCTCAGCCTTAGGTACCCAATACTGAACATCCTTTAGCAATCCTTGCAACAAACAAACAAACAAATGTTAAGTACTACTCATGTGACAAATTGGATGAATAAATTAGCACACTAATGCCACTTACTTTCTGTTGATTTGAGATGATAACCCATCCTTCACCATCTCCAATTTCTATATCTCTAAAGAAAATCTCACGGAACTAGTCCCATGAATCATTAGTTTCCTTCTCTACTACAGCCCATGCTATGGGGTACATTTGATTGTTTGCATCTATGACCATTGCACAAATTAGCGCACCATTGGTTGGACCTTTGAAGAAACAACCATCTAAACCTATAACTTTTCTACACCCAGCTAGGAAACCTCTTCTGCAAACATCCAAACATATGTACATTCTATGAAATATTGCTTCTGTGGCGCGAGATGAACCTTAACCACCACTGTGCTACTTGGATTGCTCCTAAGAAGCTCCATTTGGTAGTCAAAGACCCTACCATACTCCCCCTTCTTGGAGTCTAACATCTTCTACATGACAAGGGACTTAGCTCTTTTACACTTAGCTATGCTCACATCAGCATGCATTTGTTCCTAAACTGTTTGCTTCATGTGCTCAAGCTTCCAGGTTGGGTTTGCCATGCGGTACTCTCAAACTTTTTAAATATTCTCCTGGAAGTGACAAGGTTGTTGTCCCTTCTTGGGGGCATGTGTGCTCATCTTTAAAACGACTAACTTGCCAGCTGTCTGCCCTACTATTATTTGACAACAGGATGAACCAAGGACACTTGGGCCACTCACATTTAGCCCTAACTCTTATGTTATCATTCTTAGGAAATTTAATGGTATGCCTTCTAGCTAAGTCCATACTGCCTAACAGCTTGAATGAAATGGTCCTTTGAGCTAAAGGTCAAGGTCAAGCCCAAGCTTAAATGTAGGGAGAGTTGCTTTTGGATCATACCTAAGGTACTTGGGTTTCTTCCTCATGAGCTCACCATCACTGCCTCCTTCCTTATAGCTATCCTCTTCCTCACTCTCAAAAAAGTAAGAAGTGTCACTGCTCTCTTGTCTTTTTCCCCTTCATCAATGACCACCAATTGCCCAGCCTCACTACAAGGTAATGGATTTTTTATGACAGGCTAAAACAGTCGAAGAAGCCCAGTTTCTAGTTGGGGATGTCAATCTCTAACTAGGACCTATCAGAGATCTTCCGTCAGGGATGAGTAGTAGGGAAGGTCATTGATCTCCAACTAGCCTGTTGTAGGCATAAGTATACCCGACATGGTGTGCTTTGTCGGAGATTTGTTCCACGTGTACTAGCAAACCACGTAGCACTTTAGTTGCACATCTAGCCTCTTGGGGATAAATTACTATTTATTATAGGCCTATCGGAGATGTGCTTTTTTTAATTCTATGCTAGGGTGTCTTATATGTCAAGCTTGTCAAGACCTTTGATAATTTCATTTAATTTTATGAATTTTATTTATTTTGTATAGAGCACATACATGCATATATAGACTTGTGATGACAAGTGCATCACATATTTAAATCTCAGTAATTTTTCCAGCACATAAATAAACCAATATCTCATATTTAACAGAAAAGCAACAATCAACTGACTTTTGTTTTTTTAGGGAACTACGTACAAGAGCTCGTCACATTTAGAGTCGAGAAACCTACTTCTAATTATCCACAAGTACCCCATCAAAAAGTTCAGAGACAAACCTACAAAATGCATCAGCCCAGCTCATGCTCTCACTTGGATCCTTGTTTGCCTTCTGTTTTATTTAAAAAAAGCTGGTGTAGAACAAGAAAATTTATCTACAATTTGTTGAATCTTGACCTCAAAGGAGTCTTGCATGCCCCAACATTAATAACAAAAAGGAGTAAGCAAATAAACTTCTTAATGCCGCTAGAGAGATTAGAATGAACCATGGAGCAACAAATACATTGTGTATGGAAATATGCTAGAATCAAGAAAGCTTCAACCAAATTACTTCTCAAAAAGAAAAAAGAAAACTCCAACCTAAATGTGCACCGAAGTTTGATGGGAACAATTACTCACTCTATCTTTTTGTTGAAATACATCCATCTCCTGTCTTTTCTATTAGCTGCAACAATATTCAGAACCATCACTTCTCTTCATCCAATCCTGAAATCATATCAGAAATTTTAAAGCCAAGATATGCATTAATTACTCAAATAGAAATGCTTCATATACCTAGTAGAAACTTCTCATATCTAAACTCGTCATATTAGAGTCATGATGGTTTAGTATTTTGCTAGAAAAGGGAAATTGAGACATGCCAGATCAAAGAGCTCTTAACTTTTGATTACAAGAACATTTGGACTAAAACTAGGAACTCGTTCACTTAACTGCTCACCTCAACACCAACAGGAGAAATGTTCCCATGATGGCGTCCTCGCAGAGAATAGCGAAGGTGAGAGGGTTGTCATTGGATGTTGCAGACTTGTTCATCAGGGTGTGTTGTGGCTCCGGCTTCTCCTCACCAGCAGATGATATAGCCTTGTCATCGACATTAGGGCTACCATTGTACTAGTGAATCGACAATTGGGCTGCAGGGTCTATAGATTTGTGCCTGCGGCTGGATCAGATGTGAGCAAACTGATGGTGGATCATCGAAGATACAAAATGTGCATGATCGGGAATATGGGAGGTCCAGAGGATAGAATTGGGAGATCAGAGCACACGTTTTGTATTGATTCTTATGGTTTGTGGTTCACGTGATTTGTGGAAGGAATTAGCAGGACTTAACCCAACTATCAAGTCAAAGGAGAGATTAATGGTCATGCATGCATGTCTGGCTAGTCAGGGATATAATTTTTATTTGCTAGTTTTTTCAAGGTATATGTAACACCCCAGCCCAGCATGAGCCTGGAGTGTTACTAAACTAAAAATATAATGAGATGAAACTAAGACACCTTACTAAAATTTCGGCAGAACCTCCTTTGTATAGCTAACTATACCGGGGTTTCCAACAGGTACGAATATCATAATTAAACAATCCAACATTCAGCATAATCAATAAGCATTCAAGATATGCTAAATGACTAAAGCATAATCATAGGTATCCAAAATATGTTACTCATCATTATTACAAATAATCCAGCGCGTAAAGCATAGCCATAATAAATCCTTTAAGCAGTTTGCTCGCTTATTAAGGCATGATCTAAAATCTAAACAACTATAAAGGGTTCATGGCAGTGTGTGTGCGACATATGGCTACTCCCTCCTATACATGTCGTTCTTTATTGTGTACCTAAAACAACAATAGCAAGAGTGAGTCTATAGACTCAGCAAAAACATATAAAAAACATTACAATACAAAATTACAACATCAACATCCACTTCCAGAAACTTTACATTAAACCACACCATATGCATATGCAATGCTCAATGCATCATTTCTCTTTAACTCTTTTTGCATTTTACCGGTAATACAAGGTATGCAACCGTCGCTGCATACCCATGCCTGTGCTCACAAGAACAGGGACCAAGAGCCCAATACTCCACAAGTAATGGGGACCTCAAGCTTACACTCCACAAGTGTGGGGACCTCAAGCCCGTCATATACATGACGGAGACCTCAAAGATATACATGCTTGGTCACCACGTGACCAAGCCTCAACATGATCTCAATAAGCACATGCACAGTTACTCTATTCATCATCAACATGCAATAGCAATAACATCATACATGAATAGAACTTAATCATACTTTGAGCTTTTTACCATTATTAATACGCATATCATGCCAACAACCATGCATTGCTATCACGTATCAAATACATGCAATCTTGATCAAGCATTCACAATTAATCTATCAATCAATGTACTTGCCTCAACCGTGCGAGAACGAAGGACGCGAAGAGGGCGCTACCCCCGGAACCAATCCCCCACCCAAATTAAGTTAAAAAGCACTCTAAGATAACAATACTAGACCAAAACAAAGCTAGAAGCACTTACGAAAAAACTATACTCTCTCGTGCAACCCCAACTCCAAAATCCTAAATAGCAATCCGTCCCCTCGACAGACAGTCATAATAAAAAATTCATATCTTTTAGTACAGAGATCCAAATGAGGTATTCTTGGACTTTCTGGAAAGCTTATCAAATCCTCCATCTAAACCTAGTTGGTGAGCCTTCCAGATTCAACCATTTACTACCCTCGATAAGTTGATTAACAGAACAACTAATTCATGTAGGGCTTTTGGACAGTGATATTAAAACTATCATAACTTTCAATACAATTATCCAATAACTATCAGAATTATATACATCTTTTGTTATAGTGAGACCTTCCGAAAATTCTTTTAACTATCCTCTTATGACTGATTACCAATAACTGTCAGAATTATAGGAGATTTACCGAACAGCAGCGCTACGAAATTCATAACTTTTGAATCGCTCGGTCAAACGATGTGATCTAATACTCTACAGAAATTTATCGACATCGCCTACAATTCTCTAGGAGACGTCCTAGACAGATTCTGCCGTTAAACTCCTCAAAAATATCGGCCAATCCTATCTGCCCTAAACCGATCTAAAGATCGACATTGCTACTAATCAATTAATCAACTAATCGAAATGGGATCGGATCTTACCCTTGAAGAACCGCCGCTGAACACGATGAACACCAACCCTAGGCCACGATCTCTCCCTTTCCTTTCTCTCTTCTTCCCCTTCCTTCTTCTTCCTTTCTCTTCCTTGGCCATCAGCACCCGAGGAGGCTTCTCCCTTCCTCCTTTTTGGCCGGCAGCGAAAGCTAGGGGTGGGAGGGCACGGTAGCACGGTGGCGGTACTGTAGCCATGTTACTGTAGCAACCCTAGGGTTGCCCCTCTCCTTATGTGGCCAGCTACCCCTTCCCCTTGGGCCTAAATGCTGTGGGCCGGAAGCCCACAACCCAAATTGTCCAAATTATGCATAAACCCCACTCTAATCTCTTGTTAAAACACTTTTCTAATTGGTCATTCTCTTTAATTTATTTCTTCTCTCTCGAATACATTTGGGGTATTACAGTATATGTACTGGTGAGTTCTTCGGGCATGTTTGTACGGCAGTTGACTTTCTCAGCGGCTTCCACCGGATCATGCAATTTGAGCGGATGCGGGGCTGAACGGATGAGCTGAAGAGGTTTGATGTTTGGCTGTTTGGCTTTTAGGTAGGCTAGCTGCAGTTTCTAAGATGGAAAATGTTTGAAATACCCCTGAGACTGTAATTAATTGTTTGATGTTGTTTAACAACAATTAACGTAATTGACGATAATTAATGACAACTAACACAATGAGCGATAATTAACGTAGTTAACGACAACTGCAGCAATGCACAATAATTAACTACAATTAACAACGACTACCGCAATTAACGACGATTACCACAATTGACTGCAATTAACGACGACTACCGCAATTATCGCATTTAATGAAGCCATTAATGCAACACACCACAATTAACGACAAATAAACAACAATTAATGTAAATGGACGATAATTATTATAATAGAAAATTATTACATAAATAAATACAACAAATAAATAAAATAAATAATTATTACAACAATCAATTATTATAGAAATAATTGCAATAAAGAAAAAATACATAACTAATTTATTTACAATAGAAAAAATGGAAAAAATAAAATGAAACAAATAAAAAAAATGGAGGACTGTTGCTGGTGGCTAGGGCTGTTGTCGACGGCGGCAGTGGCTGGAGGAGAGAACTAGAGGAGGAGAGGAAGAGGGAAGAGGGAAGAGAGGAGGTGCTCAAGCCCGGTCGGATCCAGAGGAGCAGAGGGAGAAGGTGGGCGACGGCACGGGCGGAGGCGCCGACGAAGGAGTGTTACACCCCAGCCCAACACGGAGCCTAGAATGCTACTAACTACACTATCAATTTTAACATCATTTTATAATAAATTACAACAAGTGTATCAACGATAAAACCCACCCACGGGTCACAATGACATAAGCATACTGATACGACAACCATAGATAATTTACTCCTAGGAGCATAGTAAGGTAATAAACCAAGATTAATGCAAATCAATTGATTAAGTCTATTGAATAAATAATCAACTCTATCTAATCATCTAAGGTTATTCAACACCATTATGTCCGAAATATAAATCATCATGCTATAATAAAAAAATGTCTCATGTCCAATGAATTAAGTAATTGGGTGTAGGTTGTGATTCCAAGTGCGCTAGCCCTTCCCGAGTGAAACGTCATCAACGGTCATCTAAAATCAGCAACAGAGCAAGAATGAGTCCAAGACTCAACAAATACCTAATAAAGTTGTAAACAAATAGTTTATTAACCATAATTAAGGTTATTACCATCATCTATCTATTTAATGCTATTCTTGTGCTCAAACAAACAAGTCATATTCCATATAGGTAAAGTTGCACAATTTAATAATTTACTCATATATGCGAATGCACCATCATGCTCATGCTCATATGCATCTCATTAGCTGATACCGGTATAGCAGAGTATTCACCCGTCGATGAACCACTCTATCCTTCACTCCTGTGAAGTCCCCACCGAAGTAGGATTTTATCTAGAGCACTCCGGACTAGTTATGTATCTTTCTCACCAACCTCACCGGATTAGTTATATAACTTTGTCACCGACCTGGCTCGTGCAACTCCTGTCATGATGAATGTAAATGATACGACATCTTTAATTATTCATCAACATAATCCATCCCATTAACTCAACATCTCATCCTCATTATTTCAATATCATAATCTCATTCACTCAATGTCATCAATATCATGTATAAGAATAAGCTTAACGAAAGCATAATAAATAGCATGATAAGTAATATCAATGCTAATAGCGAGCAACCCGTTGTTCATCACTCTACCATGTACTTCCCTCTTGGCCCTTCAAAGCTGGATGACGAAATTGTGATACAACGCATGAGGTCACAGTCCCTGAACAAGCAAGTAATAACACACACTCAAAAACATCATCAAGATCACATCGTCACAGCACCAACCCGCCACACTAATCGATCTCGTATGCTTACGCCAAACCGGCCGAATGAACCCAAATCAGCCGGACGCACTACCCACTGTCCCAGTAGAAAAACGTTTCTAACTTATTCATCCAAACTCTAAATTCAGCCAACTAGGACTTTTTTGGAATCTTCACGAAACAACCTACATTTTCCTAGTTGTGATGAAACTCTGATTCTACAGTTTTCTACCATGTTTCTTTACCCGAAGACAGATCTATTATCTTCTAGACAGCAGACTTCTAAAATTCATATCTTTTAATCTACTAATATAAAAATTGTGTTCTAAGACTTTCTAGAAACCTTAAGAACTTACCTACAACATTCATGTTGACCAAATTCCCAGATTAACTCACATACTATTTTTAATCTACTAATTACTACAGACTGTCAACACACGATAAACTCTACTTGACAGCAGAACTATAAAATTCACATCTCACAAATAAAAATTCTACCGAAAGCTATCGAAATTCTCTACAACTCTTTAGTTGATGAAATTCTCCAATTATGCCTCTATACTACCTTAAAAAAAATAGTAGAACAGTACTCCGATCTACTAATTGTTTCCCTAACGAACATTTGCTACTTCCCCTCTAATCCATACTCTGATCTCTACTAAAATAATTGGAAAATAGAGAGAAAACCATATCGTTACCACATGACGACGCCAAAACTCCGATCTAATCCTCACTTTTCCCTTCTTTTCTTCTCCCTTCCTCCTTTCCTTTCCTCTCTCCTTCCTCTTCTCGCTGGCTTCCTTGGCTTGGCAACACAGGCAGTAACAACAAACGGTTGCACAAATGATCTTTCCTTGCTTTCTTCTTTCTCTCTTTGCTATAGCAAAACTCATGGACAAGTGCAAAACTACAAGCACCAATTACCTAGTCGGAAGAGCAGCCAGCAGCATGCAATCAATCCACGTGCCCAGCAAATAGGCAACTTCCATCCCCTAGTCAATTCTCTCTCTTTGCTGGCCAAAAGCTGGAGCATGGCAAGGCTGCATGCTAGCTCTGTTGGCGCAGGTAGCTAGTGAAGGGCTAGAGAGGACACACGCAACATGCAAGAGAGATAGCACATGGCCATGCATGCTGTGCACATGCAATGTAGACGGCAGAAAGCAGAGGGCAGGCGCAAGGAATTTGCGTCGCAGGGGCGGCGCGCAAGGGAGAGGGCTACGGTGTCTAGGAGGGCAGCAGGGGCGATTGGCCAACTAGGGTTTGGGGAGGGGCCCACCCCCTGGCTCCACTTAAGTGGCTGGCTTACTCCTTTGGGCCATGGGCCGAAAGCCCACTTCTCTCTCTAAATTCTCTAAATTTCTGAATTAGCTCTTGATTATTTCCTCTAATTCATTGATTACTTATTTAGTTAAGTGGGGAATTACAAGGAGAGAGGGAGGAGGCGGCATGGGGTAGAAACTCTAGTGGGGGAGAGAGGAGGGAGGAAGGTGGCAATAGATCTGGTCGGGGCTGAAAGAGGAGGAGGAGGAGGCGGCGAGGGCAAGCAAAGGCGGTAAATGTGGAATGGGGGCTGCAGGAAGCCATAGAAGCTCCCTACGGACGGCTTCCGGCTTCCGCACGTTGTAACATGAAGCGGCTTCGGGGAAAAGTGGGGAAGAAAAACTAGATGTTTGGAATAGCTTATGGCTTTTTCGAGCGAAAGGCCGAAGCTGTTCTAAACAGGCCCTTTGAAACATGGACAACGATCTAGTTAGAGAAGAATCAAACACGTAGCATCCTAGCATATAACTAGGACTGGCATGTTGGTGATTATTCAACTTACCCGATTGTTCTATCTTCTATGACAGGACTTTGGGCCACTATTTAAGAATATGTGACGGACTAGTTGGTAATTATTTTTAGTCACAAAAAACCTGAAACCTTGTAGTGACTGGACTAAAGAGTCTCCTAACTTCAACATCTTGTTTAATTCTTTGTATCTCTTCTTGTTCTCAACAGCTTCCTCATCACCCTTTGAGGTCTTAGCATCTCCAGAGAGATAGTCATTGTCAGAATTGGAGTCATCCTCATTTTCACCATCTTTAGGTGCTGCTTCAACTGTGCCAACCTTTCCCTTCCCTTTCTATCAAGCTATGCATTGTAGAACTTTTGCTTGCAGGCAATATGCTTTCCTGTGTCAATTGGTGACATTGGTATCACCTTCACCTCTTTGTTATCATCATATAACACAGCCTCATCATCATCTGTCTACAACCAATCACTACATTCATCTTCTTTGCCGCCCACACCATCTGAGACAATATCAACTCCCGCTGCCTCAAGGAAGATATCCACAACATCCCCATCAATGATACAGTCAGCCATGGTCTGGCAGGCCTTGTCATCTATTAGCACCCTCAATCCATTCTTCAAAACTTTCCTAGGAAACAACTAGTGCATAAGTACCAATTCCACATCCTCACAATGGTCCTTCAAATGTCTTTTGACCTTGAGCAGCTATAACTTATCATGATCTATGTAAGACATACGTCTCTTCCTCCACAATAACGCAATCTCTTCCCATCACCAAAGAAATCACCATTGTAATGGAACATAACCGCTAGCTTGTCCAAATTATCCATTGCTAAATCAGAGGATACCTACATGCAAATTAACACCAAGCATTACTACACAACCCTATCCGCAGCACTAAACAAACTTGTTCCTCGAAACACCCAAAGTAATTGTGAGGACCCCAATTTATTTGGCTTGTAATGCTTAACCAACCACCTGGTCCTAGCATCACAAATCAAATAAATTGATCCTCGAGATATGTATACGAGCGATATACACACCAGTTACAAAATTAGACATCAACTCAGTTCCAAACATAGAGTCCAAACACCACACTACCAAGCGGAAGATAAACAAATAGTAGAGTTATTACAGGACAATGGCGAGCGGCCACAAAGAGATACACAAATAAGCGAGAACGGCGGCGGAAGCAAAAGTGTCATAAGATGGCTATAAACAAAGCCAATCGTGCCTCCAACCCCTGAGGCATCGACCGGACCGCCAAGTCTAGTCGTCCACGAAGCGGCAACACTGACTCACGAGTGAGGCCCTTGGGGCTCACCTTCTTCCTCTGCAACAAAACATTAAGCAAAGCAGCGAGTACAAAGATTGTCTTTGTACGCAAGGCCGGCGTGTGAACTAGCGGACTGTTCATATGCTACATGCGAGCTTATTTGGTGGAGGCCATATGTTTCATTTGCACAAAGCTAGATTTGTTTGCAATAATGTAATACTGATTTAAAGGCAAGTTTGCAATTCATTTTCTTGTTGAAATAAGCTGCGAAATAAAGATAGATACAAGCAACCACCTAGAAGTGACTATCCCAATAGTCACCACAATATATACACGAATCCCAGTTAGTACCACCTACAAATTTTAATTTTAAAAGGTTGTAGTCTAACTCTTGAAAAGCTTACCCAAGCGTGTCCATCACCTAGGGCGAGGCTATTCGAATAGTTTTAACCTGCAGGGTGTACCACTGTATGCACACTTGGATCGCCTTTAGGCCAAAGCACACTCAGAAGGTATCTTTGTACAGCTAAGTCCTCGAGACTTTTTCCAATATTGTGTATTAACTACGAGCGCTCGTATGGATAGGAATCCATACGCTTACATGGTAAAGCCGAAAAAGACAACTACCGCTCGGGATAAAGCTTTTGGACAACTACCATGCTCCCAACACCATCCCTCCTGCGACCTCCTGCGACCGGGCCAATACACGCCAAAGTACTAGGTCAAGAGGTCCCATATACTCTAGTGTGGTTGCACGCGAAATGCTGGATAAAAATTCACTCACAAGATGTTCGGTCCTTAATTGACCGGGCACCTTTCGATCACACCCAGATCACACCAAACTTACCATTGTGCGGCGTCTAAATCGTTTTTGTTTTGAGTTTAGTTTTGCAATTAAACTTAGCAAAAATCTTTGAAACATAAAGTTATAGAAGATGTTGTGTGATCAAGGTTCAAACTAAAGTCGATAACTTGCCAGATTCTCTGATAGCTAAGCATGTCTAAGCAAGTTGACCGGATCTACTAAGTGACAAGAGATCATCCAGTGACCTCTAATCACGACAAATAACCTAGGCTCGGTAGTAGAGATCAATATTTTGTCTACGAGGATATGCGACTACTGGATTTAACTAATCAATTTAACACAAATTAAGCAATGCATACATATAATTTGAAACAAAATATTAGATTTTAAAATCTTTGGGATTAACATGATCAAGCGCTTGCTGGTTTTTGTTGCTCAATTTGTTGCGGAGAGTCGTTCTGGGGTTCTTTGCAAATATCGAATCTAACGATAGAACAAATAACGAATAAGGCGAAAAACACCGACAAAACTCAACCATACAACAACATCAAAACATACCAAACTCACACACAACCTAAGCATGATATAACAAAATTTTAGAAACAGAAGAACAAATCATTTTAAGTTATTAAGAATTTTCCATGAATTTTCTAAGCTAAAAACACATCAAAACACTAGTTAATCACTTAACAAATTTTTGTGCACAAAAGCGATTATCTAGAACCTATCACGAAAATTAGTATACTAAAATGAAATTTTCTGAATTGGTTTCACTGGATTTGGACAATTATTGAAAGAGAGATACATTTTCTAATTTAGAAGATACATAAAACAACAATTAATTAATTATGATTTTTACTCTGAGATACAAGGTTGAAACTAATTTTAGTAAATACCACATTTAAAATGAAAATTAACGAGACTTGGATTCATGCGATTTAGATAAAATTTGAATTGGTCATGCATTTTCTAAGTTTAAATGAATTACAGTGCAACAGGAAACACATTCTGAAATACTAAAGCATTTAATCCTTTTTCTACCCACGGCTATCTAGCCCCAGACAGCGACAGCGGGGCGGGCGAAAGTCTTGACGAGCAACCTTGCAGAAGTGGCGTCGGCGTATTCTAAGAATCGCGCTGACTTATCAAAGTGTACTTCTCATATACTCGCAGAGAAATACGCTTCAAGCGGAGAAAGCGCGTACGAGCTACACAACCTAAGCGGCGCGGACCCATGGCGGCGACTCAAAGAACAAATAGCGGTGGATTAAAGATTCTCGCGTGATTAGCAGCGAGGCCCGAAGTCGAGAGACTCAAACTAGACATGATTAGAGTTAAACTAATCATCACCGCTCACCGGCGCGCGCAGAGGGCAGCGGCGCGGCGCGCAGGTGATCTAGCTAACGATGGGTTTAGGCGAGAGTGGAACCCGGGTTCGCGAAGATCTCGCGAACACGATGGCGGTGACGCGGACCACGGGGATGCGGTGGTGGCGGCGAGGCGGAGAAGAAGACACGGCTCGCACGGAGAAAGCGTCTGAGACTTCTAGAAGACTCGGAAGGTGTGCTTAAGCCGCCTCAACACCGGAGCAAGAAGCACGATAACGGCGAAGCGAAGAAGGTCAGAGGTGGCGGAATTTCAAAGCGGCGGAAGCCGATCTTGGAGAAGAATTGGTCGCGCGCGCAGCGATGCACCAAAGATGAAAATGAAGACACCGTTAGACTCGATTGCATCGGTGCGATCCTAAGGGACTAGGTGACGAAGCTAGAAACTCACCGGATCGCAAGCGAGCTCACGAGGCCGAGATCGCCGGAGGCGGGGCAGCGATCACCGCCACGGTGATTCTTTGGACTCAGGATCGGAATGGGCAAAATGGGCGCGGCCGAGTGTGGATCACGATGGTGCGGTCGGCCCTGCTCAAGCGGCGCTAATCTGGCGGCGCTACCTTCGACCGACTCGTAGAGACAAAAAGCGGGCGAAGCACGAGAATGCGCGGGGCGAATGGGTGACCTAAAGAGATAGGTGAGCTCTGGCGATTCTCGGAAGCGAACACGCGTCCGGCGTGGCGGCGGCGAGCTGCGTGCGTGCGCATGCGCGATCGCCGGCCCGAGCTCCGGTAAGCGTCGGTCGGCGGAAGAACGGCAGTGGGGCCCACGTCGGCGGCGGTGGCAAAGCGGCTCGAGGCGAGTGCAGTGCGGCCTGATGGAATGGTTTGACTCGATCGATATCACGCCGGCCGTTGGATCTAAAGCGGACGGTGAGATCGATGTATGCATTCGGACGGTCGCGAGACAAGCAACGTGGACCGTTCGATCTTCATCGGACGGTGGCGACCATCGGGCTCGCCGCGGTGCAACTAGGCGGTGCGGCCGAGTCAAGTGGTGCGGGTCGGACTCGAGCTGAGTTGGGTTGGGCACTGAGGAGCAGTGTTTTGAATTTGTTTTAAAAGACAGAGAAGGTTTGATGAATTTTTAGAGGTAGTTCCAGAGCTCAAAAAATTTCGAAATTTTTATGGTAGCTTCCTGGGACAGAGGACATATTTGTATAAATTTAACAGGAATTTTCATGCATTAGATTTCTCCCAAGAAAATTCACAAGCTGCTGCCTAAGGGTTTGACCAGATTTCTAAACTGGTTTGACTTGGGCATTTGAAATAACAACTAAAACCTAAAAATTGTGAAATAATTCAGGGAGGTAGATAGGATGATCCAGATGATAGGAAAAATAATTTCAGAGGATGATCACAAGTTTGAAAGCTAAGAATTCGTTGACAACAAATTCCATTCACAAGAATTTAATTCTAGAAAATGGAAATTGCTAGGGAAAATTTGGAAAACTTCCAAATGATTTGATGAGACAACAAAAGTTTTTATTTCTCCTCACAATTTTACATTTGAAATACAAACCCTAAGTTAGGGTTGTTACAGTAATCGTGTAAGACAAACCTAAATCATGCGAGATCTAAGATTGAAGAACTCACCTTTAGCCCTGTTCTTTTCATTGCGAGGGGGGAACTGTTGTTGCCGGCACAGTATGTCCACTGGCCCTGGCATCTATCCTCTTCGGCGAGGGGGAATCTAGGGGTAGGGAGCTCGGGAGGGGAGAGGGATTTGGCGATTTTCTCATCGGCGTGGATAGAGGGAGTGAGTGAGGTGGGAGAGAGAGTGGGGCGTTGGGGATTTTCTTGTCGGCCAAGGACTTTGGGGATTTTCTTTTAATCGAGTGACTCAGTCAGCGGTTCGTGTCAGCGTGGACGCCATGTGGGATGAAACAACCCTCAAATGGATGACTGGATTGATTTTGCACGGTATTGAGACTTTGAGGATGTGTTTCATCGGTAACGTGAAGAGTTGGGGGATGTAATATGTACTTATTCCAAAAAAATTAGAAAGAACCTCCGACTTATATTAATAACTCGTATTAAAGTACACGAGCACTCTTACATTGAATATTCTAAATGAACAATATGTGACCGTCAAGTTCTTGAATCGATGAATGTACTGGACTTCTTTATCTTCCTCGTCGGAAAATCCAGATCTTGCAACGACATCATCATTGATGATGATCATGGTAGCGAAAAGTAGTAAATTATCGATGATCTTCATTGATGTGTAGGACATATGCCTTAGTTGCATTGTTGTTCATCGAAAGAAAATCAAATGACATTTATTTATACCCAACTCGGCCTGGTTTTGATCTCCGGCGTAGGCGTTGCCGTTGTTGTCCAAGTGAGTTGGTCTGATAAAACCCATCATGGGTAAAGAAAATCCGGCTAAGAACTCGTCGGTAAAGAATAAACTAGAACAATTTGATCTAGTAAAAAAAAAGAAGAAACTACAGAGTAGATTACTTCTAGAAATCAATGAGTCCCCCACCCACTCAAGATTGGCAAGAACGCCGGAGAAGAGGGGAGAGGGACCGGTGGTAGATCAATGGCGTTGCTCTCCTTGACAGCTAGGGTTCCTATAAGAACAAGTAAGTTGATGCCACTGGAGATGGAAATTTGGACGAATGATTCGAGTTAAAAAAAAATGAAAACCATTCGAGTTAAAAGCATTTAGTGGAAACATATTATTTAGGCCTCGTTTGGAGCGCGGGAATTTTTCTAATTCCTACAGAAATTAAATTGTTTCTGGTGAAAATCCTATGTAATTCTTACGGTCCAACACATGCCCTTAGATTGATATCCAGCTATTTTAAGTTTGCAGAAAAAATATCCAACTAGTTAGTTAATTATTGCCCAACTAAGATCGTACGTGAAGCGTCACCTACAATCAGGGGAGAGCTAAAGGCGAAGTGCAAATGTGCCTTCAACAAAATCGCCAGCTCCACGCTGAGGCTTGATGGTTACCAATGGAGCGCTTTGATGAGATTTATGGGAAGGGCAAATAAACGGACGAGGAATGGATTAACGAACAGTTCCGAGCAAGAGATGTGCGCAGGCCCATCGGAGAAGCTAAAGTGATGGACAATTCATTTGGTCTCGAAGAAGATGAAGATTAATTAGTTAGTTACCACTGTAACAAATTATTAGATATGTGAGAATGAGTTAGGGGTGAATTCCTTTGAGATATATGCTGAAACGTGGCAAAAATCTTGTACACTGATAGTAAAGATTGAGTTTGCGCTCTTTGGGACTCTTGCCATCGAGAGATAACTGATCACTTGATAATCTCCATATTGTGTGTGATTTGGGCAGAACCATTTTTGTCATCCTTGGTATTTATATGAAATATTTACTATTAGTGATGTCGTTCCTTGAAGAACGAGCTAAACAATGTATTATCATCGAAAGCACATGATTTCCAATTTTGAACTTACTATTATTACACCACCCTTCGGCAGAATCATGTTTTTTTCTCTAGCACGTGTGTGTTTAAACTAATGTCGTTTTGACTTCATGGAATATCAGGTGAAAATACAATTGTGGCGGAAAATCCATAAGTCAGACATGGAAGTTTCCATGATTTCACAAAAGAATACCGGATTTAGGGGAAAACATGTTTGTATATCTCTCCAATATTTAAAGATCAAATTCAGACGTGTTTTTTTAATGAAAAAGACACATATAATTAATGAAATAGTGCGATTGTTTGTCTTTTCGGTTTTGCTAATTCTTAGTTGCCTTAATTTTTCTCATCTTTCCGTCACCTAAAATTGCATATGACGAAGCCTAAAATTGCAGTGCTAAGTAATATGAAATTCTAGCAATGATTTACTGCAATTTTTAGTTTTTGGGGTTCACCTGTTTACTTTATTTTTGTCTAGGTTAGAAATTTTAACCTTGTATTTTTTTGTATTTGTATTTTTGTTGGGGCCACCAAACTTTATCTTTTTTTGTCTAGAAATTTTTATCCTTGTATTATTTGTATTTGTATTTTTGTTGGTGCCACCAAACTTTATCTTTTTTTTTTTTTGTCTAGGTTCGAATAATTCTTTGTTTAAGTGTTTGTCTTAGGAGAGAGGGTTTGGCTTATATAGAAAGTGAGGGGAGTGATAAAAGTAGTTATATCTTCATCTAGAGGCTAAGAAAAGTGAGCAAAGCCATCGCCTATTTACGTGGTGCCTCAATTGTGCCTTCTTGTTGCCGCCTCGTATGCCGTTGCGCGCCTCCTGTGACAGAGACAATCCTCCCTCGACATGAAAACTCAAGAAAACTAAATCTACATAGGAAGGGGAATGCAATGGAGGTGGCGTTCGGTGAAGGACAGTAGCGCTCACTAGGGCCAGAGACAAAGCTAAATGCGTATGATTTTTTTAAGCAAATCCAAATGTTAGAATTTTGACTAGAATTGGAAGAAGCGTAAATAATATATAGACTAATATATAAAATCATAATAGATAGGATGAGCAAAGACAATAAACAAAGACCGGTCATTCTAGGGATTACTCTCGAAGGTGTATGCGATTCATGTTCGCCTGACTACATCATAGGAACTAGCACACCGATAGCATAAGAAGACCAGGTTGGTGCCTAATTGGAGTTACTAATAGTTAGAGCATACATAGAAGGTATTAAGAGCTACACTGCAAAGGTCAGTGTCTAAAGGCATCTCTAATAGTTAGAGATAATCTTGTCTTTAACATAAGCTGCATCATCTTTGGAGACAATATATCCAATAGATAGTCTTTAGCACACTCTTTAATATTTATATTTTATATTTTTTTTAAAAACTGACCTATATGTCAACTAGAGTAGATTAATGTATCATATCTTGTTTCGCGTGCACGACAATCTCTTCAAGAAGAGCGATCTGTGTACTCTCCCCTTCCCCTCTTTTCTCCATGTAGAATTTTATTGATGTGATATTGTTAAAAAATAATAATAAATACATTATTAAAAATGCCCTAATGGAGACATGCAGTGCATCGTATGAGAGCGAGGAGCACGATGCACGATGCTGCTGTTTGAGCCCCATCTTTGGTGCGGACAGCAATGGATCCTCTATGGCACATTATTTTGTGTGGGCAAATAAAACTAAGCTACTAAATCACTCACGTAACCACATATTCCCATCCTCAAAGAAGAAAAAGCAAAATAGAGGGAAAAATGGCTACTTGGAGAAGGGCAACCTATCCAATGGAAGCACAATGTGGAGGCATAGCCAATCAGTGAAGGAAGCACAAGAACACGAAACAAACAAACAAACAAAGAACCATAATAGGGAGAGAAACCACCTTGAGGGTTATCAAATTGGAGCTTGCTGGGAAGGCGCAAATGCAACACCTTGAATAGCGATCTCAACAATGATAATGTATAAGCGGTTTAGACTCCTTCACCTTATACAATTTTATGTGTTGACGTTAGGTCAACCTCGTGTCCACTGTACCGAGGTCAAGAGTGGTGTTCTACTACATCAAAGTGAAAGCACATGACAAGGGACGTCGATTAAAACTATTGTTGGAATCTATCCCATAGGTTGAAGGTCCAAGCATGGAACGCCAAACCCAACCAACGACTTATCCAACCATGAGAATGGACATACATTGATAGACTACAATAGCCGACCCAAACACAAAACCATTCGAGATGCTGTAAAATAACATCTTACTAGGCACTAACTCAATCCCAATAGACATACTATCAACACCAATACAACCAGTTTATCGTCCCTCCAAATCGCTCATTGTGCTTCCGTTGGCAGAAGACCGAGAATAATGCTTAATTTAGTAGCAAAAGGGAAAATTTTGTTTACAAAACCGTTTGGACATTTCTTTCCTTTTTATATTTTTTACTGTGGCAGAGGAAAAAGTATTTTATGGAGCGGTTTTAAAAAAAGCGAGGTGGCAAAATCAGTGCGCCACAAGTCTTACCGGGCGGTCGAAGCCGCTAATCTTCAGCAGTGGTCTGACCGCACCGCACCACCTCTCCGTGTCTTCCTTCCCCCGTTCCCAGATCCTCTCTCCACCCAACCTCCGAACCCCCAAACAACTCCAGATCTCGCGCCTCCCCCGCACCCTCCCCCGCACGGCCTCACTTCGCCGTCGGCACGATGAGCCGCAGCAGCGCCCGCCGCGGCATCTTCGACGGCCTCCCGATTCCGGCCGACAAATCCGTAAGCCCCCTTTCCCTTCCCTTGCGCCGGATTCTTGATCCGAATTGTCATCGGAATCTGAAATTTTGGGCTTGGGTGTGCAGTACCTGAAGGAAGGGCTGTCGCGGATCGACGAGGGATGGGCGGCGGCGCGGTTCGACTCGCTGCCGCACGTCGTGCACATCCTGACCTCCAAGGACCGCGAGGGCGAGATCCAGTTCCTCAAGGAGCAGAGCGACCTCATCGAGGACGTCGTCGACGAGGTCGTCCATGCCTACCACCACGGCTTCAACAAGGCCATCCAGAACTACTCCCAGGTCCGGTCGGCTCACCAGGGCATTTGTTTTCCGTGGCGGGTGCTTCATTCTTGTCCATTTGTGGAGTGGAGCTGTTAACTGTAATGTTATCTTTGTGCGGTGTGGTGGCAGATCTTGCGACTGTTCAGCGAGTCCGCGGAGAGCATCACCGGACTCAAGGGGGAGATGGCGGAGGCAAAGAAGCTGCTTGGCAGGAAGAACAAGCACCTCGGACAGCTGTGGTACCGGTCCCTCACGCTGCGCCACGTGCTCTCCCTTCTGGATCAGGTCGAGGTTGTTGCCAAGGTCAGTGTGTACGCTTCACCAGTTACAGTTGTGTGCCTCTTGTTAACAATATTATGTCAAACATAAAATGGAATTTGGACATTAACTGCCAGAAAAAAAATCTTGTTTGGTTGCTACAGATAGAACTTATATAACAAACTATGAATTAGCTACTTAGCTTTTAAACTTTAAAAGCGAGTCTTGTGAAAAACATCTTTTACATGTTTTTCACAAAACGTAAAAAAAAACTTGTTTCAGTCAAACAGTGTACACCCTGATGCTAAGGTCAGTGTGTACGCTTCACCAGTTACAGTTGTGTGTCTCTTGGCAACAATGTTATGTTAAACGGAAAATGGAATTTGGACATCAACTGCCAGAAAAACAATCTTGTTTGGTTGCTACAGATAGAACCTATATAACAAATTATGAATTAGCTGCTAGCTTTAAAATTTAAAAGTGAGTCTTATAAAAAACAGCTTTTACATGTTTTTCATAAAACAAAAAAAACTTGTTTCAGCTAAACAGTGTACGCCCTGATGCTATCCTAGTTGACTAAGAAAATAAAACCATTTTTTTCTTCTCAAAACACCCACCAAAACATGTTTTGGAAGTATAGTTTAGCAAATACACCATACAAAAAGCCATTTAGTGTTCTTGATGTTGTTTGGTGTTGGATGTTTGCATGTATGTAAGTTGGGTGGAGAAATAACTCCTATATAAATACTGATGGATAAGTCTCTGTGTTGGCTTTTGCCGCCCTTCAAGGACAGCATCCTTGACTGGCGGTTAGCATCTCTTTGGATGAGCATCTTGGACTAGCTTTAGGACTAGCTTTAGAGGACAGAGCATCTAGGATGAGCATCTAGGACACAACATCTAGACAGAGCATCTAGGACAGAGCATCTTAGACTAGCATATGCTTGGCATATGCTTGGTGAAGTTAGCCCTATAAATATGTATCCCCAACCCTCAGTTGGCATGGCATTGTGAAGAGAAATATACAAGAGAAAATTGCCCCATCTCCAAGTGTCATCTCTCCATGAGAGTAAGGATCTTGCTATCACCAATAGTAAGAGTCCGGTGACTAACAAGTGGTATCGAGCTATACTATCCTCAGAGCCTGAGCATCTCCCTGCTCATCTCCTTCTCCGATCTCGCGGCAGCCCAGTGCAGAGCGGCAGCGGCTCTCGGCGGTCCACGCCACCCTCTCCGGAGACGGCAAGAACTCGTCGGCGGCTCTCTCCACGCAACACCCCCGAGCGCGCCATGTCCGCAGAGCGATCTCGGCGTTCGGCCGCCTCGAGCACGCGGCGTCGCCGACGGCCGAGCTGTTGCGCAAAGCGCATGGAAGGAAGCGGCAGCAGAGACCGCTGTGGCGCAAAAGCGTCGGAGGGCGGGCGGCGAGGCGGAGGCGGCGGCGGAGTGGAGTGTGCGGCGGCGGCGGCGAATCGGCGCGTCGCGGCGCAGCGAGAGGTCAAGGTCTGCGCGGCGGCAGCAGCAGCAGCTCCATCTGCGATGAGCAGGCGGCGCGGACCTTGAGCGGAGAGAGGAAGCGGCGCGGCGGCAGCGCGATGGCGGCCGCGCCACGAAGCAGCGGCAATCGCACAGCGAAGCGCGATGCGCGGCGATGGCGCTCTGGAGGGCGCGCCGCAGCGGTGGCGCTCCGGAGGAGGCGCGCTGGCGGTGGCGCTCACGGAGGAGGCGCCGCGGCGGTGGCGCTCTGGAGGAGGCGCGCCGGCGGTGGCGCTCGAGGAGGCGCGCCGGCGGTGGCGCTGAGGAGGCGCGCTCGGCGTGGCGCTCTGGAGGAGGCGCTCGGCGGTGGTGCCCCGAAGAGGCGCGCCACGACAACGGCGGCAGACGGTCGATAGAGCGCGGCCTTCCGCGAGCGGCGTGGCTCTCTCCGGGCCGTCGTGGTTACCACGAGTTCGGTATTGTCGGGGCCGCCCCGGCGGTGGCCTACCTCGCCCAAGGCCAACCACGTCGAGTGGGCGCGGTGATGAGGTGAGGCTCGAGTGCGGCACATGTGGGAGGCGCCGCAGACGGCGGCGTCGACTACGACCGGGATCGGCGGCGCTGGATGCCTCATCGCCGCAGATCCGCCCGAGATGCGATTCGCTCTCCAACAAGCGGATCGCCAGGAGGCTTGGGACGCCATCGCCTGCGGCACATCGGCGGCGCGCCGCGCGCAAGTCCACACTGCGAGCACTTCGCGCGGAGTGGAGACCATGGCCTTCAAGCCGGTGAGGCGTTGATGACTTTGCTCTCCGTCTCAACACTCTGCTGCGAAGTTGGTAAAGTTCGGCGACGACACCTCAGGCGAGGAGAGGCGCCGAGAAGCTCTTCGCCGCTGCCCCCAGAAGTACAAGCGGATGGCTCGGTCGATCCGGTCTCTGTGGACCTCTCCACGATGTCGATCGAGGAGGCGATAGGTCGCCTCAAGGTCGTCAATGATGATGAGCCACGATCTCTCGGGACCCGTCACCATTGGCGGAAGCTCCTCCTCACTCGGGAGGAGTGAGTGCCGCCCAAGGTGACAGCGAAGAAGAAGAGCCTTCTTCCACGACAAAGCGGCGCATGCGTGATAAGCGCGGCAAGCGCGCAAAGACGCCAGTATGGCGCGAGGACGTCCGAGGGTGATGACCGTGGCGGCGCCGAGGTGGCGCGGCCCGGCAAACAAGAGCCGACGCGAGGCGACTCTTGCTACAAGCTGCGGCAAGCACGGTCACTGGGCCAGGATTGTCGGCGACCACGACGCGGCCAGCCCAGCGTCGCGCGAGCGAGGAGGAGGAGCATCCGGCTCGTTCATTGCTCAGCGAGCATCGAACTACCTCGCGGCACCGCCGCGCGGCTCTCCTCCACCTTGACGAGCCAAAGCACACGCCTCTTGGCGAAAGTTAAAGCACAAAGAAGACCGACGGGTGGTGCTTCGACACCGGTGACACCCACCACATGACCGGGCGGTGGGAGTTCTTCTCCGAGCGTGACTCAGGCGTTCGAGGCTCTGTCAAGTTTGGGGACACCTCCGGCGTTGAAATCAAGGACGACGCTCTGCTCTAGGATCGGGATGGCTCAGATTCCTCCAAGGAGACACACAAGACTTAGGGGGAGATTGATGGATAAGTCTCTGTGTTGGCTTTTGCCGCCCTTCAAGGACAGCATCCTTGACTGGCGGTTAGCATCTCTTTTGGACAGAGCATCTTGGACTAGCTTTAGGACTAGCTTTAGAGGACAGAGCATCTAGGACACAGCATCTAGGACAGAGCATCTTAGACTAGCATATGCTTGGCATATGCTTGGCTGGTTAGCCCTATAAATATGTATCCCCAACCCCTCAGGTTGGCATGACATTGTGAAGAGAAATATACAAGAGAAAATTGCCCCATCTCCAAGTGTCATCCTCTCCATGAGAGTAAGGATCTTGCTATCACCAATAGTAAGAGTCCAGCGACTAACAAATACAAGATTGTGCTCCAAAAATGTTGTGTTGAACATGCACCTCTGTATTGCCCCTACATATCCGTTGTGTATGTAGTATATGATTATGTGCTACAAGTAGATTCTGTCTGTATTATGTATTCAGACGTTGACGGTAAGAACTTATAAAAGACTATTTTTCACATTTATGGGAAGAAAAAAGATTTCCTATTTTACTATGTGGTGCTATTTTATGCATGGTTCAAAATCAGTAATTCAGTATGCAAGTTTATCTCAAGCTAAACAGATGAGCCCCAATTTGTTGCATACTCTAATTAGGCAAAGTTTAATAATCATACTGGGACCATTTGTCTGATCTATATTCTACAAAGTTGTAGTCTTTATAGGCTGCTACATTTTGTGGATTACATATTCTGAGAAAAATCTTTGACCAATCGCAAAAGAAAAAGATTGATTCTAAGTTTTTTTTTTAATTGTAAACTGCTTATTTTGTTGAGAACGCTGCCGAATCTTCTTGAATACTATGTGTATGTCTTGAAGAGACATCCCAAGGAACTATAATATTGAAACCACATGAACAGTGACACATTTGGATGCGTTTGAAGTTAAGTCAGAAGTGTGTGCAATTGAAGTCTTTTGATGAGCGCGCAGATAATTTTGATGATTTCTTTAATCAACTGGAACACAAAATCCAGGGGAAAAATGGATATGGAAAGAAACTTGTATCTTTGTGGTGGTTTGTAACTTTGTGTCTCCTTATATGATATGCTAGCCTCAGATGTTATCAGTATGACTGCATGAGGCATGCACTTCTTCATGTGTAGTTTCTACTGAAAGCTTAAAGCTTGCTAAAGTGGAGTGGAGATTCAAGTGAATATGAATTCTCCGATACAACCTTCTACACAATTGAATCACGTGAAAACTGTGATTCTTTGCAGTTTTAATGAAATCCAAGGTTCTAAAAATTGGATCTAGGCGGAGCTTAGGCGCCAGCCGTCCGCCGCGATTTCGGCAAAGTTGGCAAGCTAGGCGGTCCAAGGTGGGTCTGGGCGGAGCTTGGCGCGGCGGTCTAGGCGGGCAACTAGCTGGCGCTGGGCGAGAGAGAGAAGGGGGCGCGGGGGCAGAGGAGGAACCGGCTGGTCGTGGACGTGGAAGGTGGCGGCATGCAGTAAGAGGAGGTGCAGGGAGCCGTAGTCGCTGCTAGAGCCGTCGCCGTCGCCATCACCATCACTGCTGTCGTTGAGGAAGGTGGCAGCGCATTGGGAGAGGAGGCGCAGGGAGCCAGAGTCTCAGTGGGAGAGGAGCAGGAGGTGGCGGCGCCGCAATGGGAGAGGAGCAAGGAGGCAGCGCCGCAATTGGAGAGGAGGAGCAGGGAGGCGGCGACGCAGCGCGAGAGTAGTTGGGAGGTGGCAACAACACAATGGGAGGAGACTGGAGGAGGCTGCCTGCTGGGTAGGAGGGTTAGGTTAGAGCCAACAATGACTGGCCCATGGTCTCATCTTCTCTTTCTTATTTCTTTTTCGAGCTAGGATTTTCTGTGGCTGTTTGCTTTTGCAAGACCATGGCTGCTGTCTTATGCTGCTAACCTACCGTCGGCTGCTCTACACTGTAGCCTAGTTATATATCACTGCAAAAGAGAGCACATAAAATGCCACTCCAAAGCATGAAATATTCTTTATGTCACTTCAAAATTGATAAAACTCCCTCAATGCCACTATAATAAATTATCTCTCAATTATTAATCTATAATATTTGTTAATTTTAATAACTAGTCAGACATCCCATGTTGCTGCGATCTACCATAAAATCCCAGGTTTTAGTGACGTGATCATATAAGATATGATGTAGACTTGTAGAGATAAGGATGTAAGTTTATTGAGATTTTTATCTCAAGGAGGATTTTGTTTGGGGATGGGTTCCTTTCTGTTTATTTTAATCTCCCTATTAACTTAGTGAATTCTGCAGGTTCCTGCTCGAATTGAAAACTTGATGGCAGAGAAGCAGCTATACGCTGCAGTGCAGTTGCATGTGCAGTCAATGCTGATGCTAGAGCGAGAAGGCCTTCAAGCGGTTAGTCTTAACATACAAATCTTTTGAAAATAGGCTAGCATTATTACTTGCTATATGCCTGTCTCAATCTATAATGTCTACAATATGTCACTATATGCTAGAGTTTAGCAGAATATGCAGTTATGGTTGGTAACTGGTTAAAAACAAAATACTTTTTGTGGTGGTGGGAGCTACCTTTTTATGTTTCAATGTGATGATATTAACAAAATTTTAAAGGTAGGTGCTCTTCAAGATGTTCGCTCTGATCTAACAAAGCTGCGAGGTGTACTGTTTTACAAAATTTTGGAAGAGCTGCATAACCATCTATACAACAATGGAGAATATAGGTAAGATCTCATGTCAATGATTCCTTTTGGTTTGCTTTGATGATTCTCTCTTTTTTCTGTAACCATCTTATTTCTTATATTTATAATCACATGCTTTCTGTTACATATGTACTTGATTATAATGGTGTGAACACCAGTGACTTTGTGTTGTTAACTTGATTATATGGTCATCATATGCGCCAAGTGATTACCTCTTTTTAATGTTGGCTTCTTGTTAACTCTTTTTGCAATGGTCACCATATGCGTCAAGTGGTTATTGCTTTTAATCTTGGCTTCTTGTTCAACTCTTTTAGTAATGGTTAGCATATGCTTCAAGTGATTATTTCTTAAAATTCTGTCGTTGATCAACAGCTGTTTACTTCCAAGATTTCTTTTGCAGCTCGGTGACTTTAAGCATGGTTGACAGTGAGGAAGTACCAACTTCTACAGCCACTGGCCGCTTAGTAAACAGCATGCAACCTCTGTCCAGGAGAACTAGGTCAGTTAAAGGTGATAATCACTTTGGCGGACCAGCTACTGCAGATGGGATTCCTAAAACTAGTTCTGTTGATGGAGGGTAGGTTCAACTCCCTATCCTTCTTAGTAGTAATTGGGGCTAATGATATTTTTCCATCACATAACATAAAAGACAGCTTCGGTGACTTCATCCTGTGCTTAAAGGTTTTGATGCATTATATGATAAGTTGATGTTACCTGCCAGATGTGACTAATATTATGCTTCAAAGTAATGCTTGTTAAACTCATGTATTGTTACCTTGAATCACTTCCATTCACGTTTAGTGAATCTATTAGAACAGCTGTATGCATATAAACAGGTGCAAGAAGTTGTTGTTAGTGTTAGATTTTGGGAGAGATAATTTTGCTATTCACAACTATTCATCTTATTTATTATTGAGATGGTATATATAGACATGAGTTACATGGGTCTCACGGGCTACATGGGTCGAGAGAGAGAGAGAGAGAGAGAGAGAGAGAGAGAGAGAGAGAGAGTGTACAACTCTTAACACCCCCTTCAAACTCAAGGTGGATCAGGAAGATATGATGCACCGAGTTTGGGTAGATGAAGCCGATGCTGTTCTCGAGTCTAAGCTTTAGTGAAGAAATCTGCAACTTGAAGCTCTGAGGGTACATGCTTGAGGTCGATAGTCGACTGCTGATAATGAGATCGTGTGAAGGATGCATCAACACTAATGTGCTTTGTCTACTCATGCTTGACTGGATCACTAGCAATCTGAATGACACTTGTATTGTCACAAAACAGAGGTGTAGGATTATCACAATGAACATTGAGATCAGCTAAGAGCCATCGAAGCCAAATGATCTCTGAGGTAGTAGCGGCAAGGGCTCGAAGCTCAGCCTTTGCACTAGAGCGTGACACTGCAGTCTGTTTCTTGGACTTCCGGGCAATGAGCGAAATACCAAGAGAGATGTAGGAGTCAGTGATAGATTGACGATCAGCAGGATCACCTGCCCAGGTGGAGTCAGAGTAAGCGTGGAGCTGACTCGAACTGGCATAGAGCAGACTTCTAGACACAGTCCCCCTCAAGTATCTCAGCACACGAAGAACATGACAATAATGGACTGATGTGGGAGCACTGACAAACTGGCTAAGCATATGAACAACATAAGCAATGTTTGGCTGGCGACAGTGAGATAAACAAGGCTCTCAACGAGCTGGTGATAGCGGAAAGGATCTGTCAGTGGTACACCATCTGTAGGTCGAAGCTGCAAGTGAAGCTCCATGGTTGTGGTAGCATTGCAAGTATCAGTCATTCCAGTGCGAGCAAGCGGATCATGAACGTAGCTTTGCTGAGAGGTAATAGTCATCACCATCAGAATGAACCTCAATCCCTAGAAAATAGCTCAATAGTCCTAAGTCTGACATCATAAACTGTTCACTCAATTTCTTCTTCACAAAAGCCAAATAGTCCATGTCATCTCCTATGATCAGCATATCATCTACATATAGCAGAAGCAAAGTACGACCTCGCTGAGAAGTGTGAATAAACAAGACAGAGTCATGCCCACTTGGAGTGAAACCAGTAGCTCGAATCACAGAATTGAAAAGCTCGAACCAAGCACGAGGAGCCTGTTTAAGACTATATAGAGTACGCCTAAGATGAAAAACATAGCTTGTAGGAGCCTTAACACCGAGGGTGGCTGCATATAGACCTCATGTAGATCACCATGAAGAAAAACATTCTTGACATCAATCTAAGATATAGTCTACGAGTGTACCGCTGCAACAACAATGAGAGTATGAACTGTAGTCATATGAGCATCCGAGCATCTGGAGCAAAAGTCTTATCATAATCTCGACCATAAGCTTGCTGAAAACCTCTTGCAATAAGACGAGCCTTGTATCACTCCACTGAACCATTTGACTTGGTCTTTACTTTATACACCCATTTGCAAGTTATAGGAAGAGCTCCATCCCAAGTGTTTGTAGACTCTAATGCTTTAAGCTCCCCAATCATAGCCAACTGCTACTCAGGTGTACTGGCTGCCTCCTGATAGGTACCCGACTCAGATACCGCACAAGCACAATGAAAACCCCATCTCTTTGGTGCTTGGAGAGAGGAACGATCAAGTAGGGCATACCGTGATGTAGTAGAACGATCGTCAGAGTCTGTGGTACTAGCTGGAGGGTAAGTGGAGGGGGAGGAGGACTAAGGACCAGAAGGTTCAAGAGGAATGGAAATATGAGGATCAGAAGGAACTCTCTGTCGGCGACTATAGTGAAAAGGAAAGTGCAAGTGTCAGAAACTAGCAGAGATGCAGGAGGAGATACACTAGAAGGTGAAACTGGTAGAGAAAGTGTATCTAGAGAAGACAAGTCCTGTGAAGGAATGGGAGATGGACACAAAAAAGAGGTGGAATCTGTGGAAGGAGTGGAATATATAGAAGGATGATAAAAGAAGGGTCGACCTTCATTAAAGGTCACATCACGAGAGATGCATATGCGACGCGCTGAGGGACCATAGCAACGATAGCCCTTATGCTCAGGACTATAATCCAAGAAGACACACTTAATTGATTGAGGGCCCAACTTTGTGCTCCCACGAGGTGCTAGAAGGACATAGCAGGCACAACCAAAGACATGATGATGAGCATAGCAAGCAAGTGCTCTGTACAGGACCTCACCAGGACACTTGCCCTGAAGTTTGGAAGAGGACTGGCGGTTGATGAGATAAATCGTCGTAGAGACCGCTTCCCCTAGAAGCGAGAATGAACAAATGAGGAAATGAGAAGAGTATAAGTAGTCTCAATGATGTGACAGTGCTTGTGCTTAGCAACATCATTCTGAGCATGAGCACTAGGACACGAGAGCTGAGGAAGAGTACCCTCACATGGAAAGAAGCCCTTGAGTATGAACCATCTGAGCAAAAGACTAATAATCAACTATGAACGGTGTTTCATGAAGTAGATCTAAGTGTATTGAGTGTGGTCATCAATGAAGATGACATAATAACTATGGTCACCCTTCAAAGCAAATGAAGGACCCCAAACATCTGAATGGACCAAATTAAAGGAACGATCAGATCTAGAAAAGCCAGAAGGATATGAGAGTTGTACTTGCTTGCCAAGTCTGCAATCCTTGCACTGAAAATTGGTGTTAACAGAAACAGGACCAAGAACATCTTGATGAATCAAAATAGAAAGGCGTGAGCCATACAAGTGCCCCAAGTGATGATGCCATTTAGGAAAATACTTGCAAACAAAAGTAGATACATAAGGACATAGAGTAGATGGATCACCAGCAAAAGATGAAATGGCAGGAGCAATACCAGAAGTAGAGGAGAAAGGGAGACTCAGACGATCAAAAACATAGAGGGCTTATACCAATGATAGCTCTTGTTTGGCGATCTTGTACAAAGTAGGAGCTATCATCAAACCCAACAAAATAGTTCATATCTGTGAGCTGGCTGACGGAGATGAGATTCATGGAGAGCGTAGGGACAAGTGAGACATCTAAAACTGTAAAGTGAGGCGAAAAGATCCCCCTCATGAGTGATCGTGCATGGTGTGCCATTAGTCGTCTGAATCTTCATACCTTTTGCAGCAGGACGACATGATGTGAGCTGAAATGTGTCAGATGTCACATGAAAAGAGACCCTTGAGTTCAACACCCAAGGGAGAGCGTTACTCGGCGCAGGGCATAACATTGGACCAGAATGGCCAGTAGATCCACTAGAAGATGACTGCAGCTGACACAACTGAGCCTAGGAGCATGGTTATTAAGGCGGTAAGGTGAGGCGAGGCGACCCACCCCCTCACACCTTTTAAGCGCTAAGGCACGAGGCGAGGTGACGCCTTACACACATCCTAAGGTGCTAAGGCAGCAAATAAAATGAGCATTTTAGCAGCACATATGTACCTTGTTGCCAATTCTTGAGCCCATGTAGCACAGTAGCAATGCAGAGCATCTTGCTAATTTAAAGCCTGATAGCAATGCCATTGCGAGGAAGCGAGCAACAAGATAAATGCAAAGCGAGCCACAGAGCAAAGCATAATTCAGCCTGACCCCTCCTCCCCTCTCCTTCCGGTGGCGACGGACTACCCCTCTGTTTGGGCTCCCTCCCCCAACCCCTCCTGGCGGCAACCCGACCTTACCCCTCCCTCCTGCCTCCCCGCCTCCCTCTCCCTCTTCGCTGCGGCTGCGCTTTCCCCTCCCTCCCCACTGCGTGTCCCTTTCCCTCTCCGCTGCGGTGCGCCTGCAGGCGGGAGGAGGAGCCGGATGGAGGGGAAGCGCAGTGAGGAGAGGTGGAGGCCGGTCGCAGGGGAGAGCACGGCGGCGAGGAGAAAGCGGAGAAAGCGGGCGCTTACTTGGATCTGGAGCGCAGCAGAGAGGCACGCCGCGACGGGGCCGCAACGGGGACGGTGGCGTTGCAGCACATAGAGGCGCAACGGGGATGAAGCGGCGCTAGGGTTCATCGGCAAGGCGGGGGCGATGCCTTGACCTACGGTAGCGCCTTACCGCTTAGGCGACGCCTACCATGCCTTGGAGTGGCTCATCGGAGCCTGAATCTAACCAAACTGAGTTGCACAATACTCCAAAGCACTGTCATTCATTATTGAGAGGGTATATATATACATAGGTTACAGAAGGAACAATACCAGCATCATCTCGATGAGATGAAACACACAATGACAATCTCAGCTACGGATGTAACCGATCTTCTAGATGGCCATATCTCTTGCAATGAGAACAGATAGGCTGATGCCAAATAGGTCAAGAACCAAGAATACCTTCAAATGCCATGACAAAGCAAAGCACTGAACACCAGCAGTAGTAGGGCACCAATAGTGGCAGAGCACCAGCAGTAGCACTAACAGTGGCAGAGCACTAGCAAGAGCAGCACTAACATCCCCAGCAATTACTAGTAGAGCAATAGCAGAGCAAGAGTAGAGTAGTACTGAGCACTTTCTTCGAGGAGGTCGTTGCTCATGATGGTGTCGATGTCGGAGCTGGTGCGGGAGGTGCTCAAGGAGCATGACCAGCAGCTTGCCGACCGGTCGTGGGAGCTGAGGATGCCGAATCCGAGCCGCTCGATGAGAGGACCGGCAACGAAGGCGACTAGCGCTGGATCCAGAGGAGGTCCCCACTGACGGTGGTGGTGTCGACGTCAGAGCTGGCCCGGGAGGTGCCCAAGGGGCACGACCATTAGTTTGCCGATCGGTCGCGGGAGCAGAGGACCAGCGATGAAGGTGACCGGCGCCGGATCCAGAGGAGGTCCTTGCTGGAACCAGGTGAGGACGACAGTGGGCGATGCGGCAGCGAGGAGGTCGTTGGATCCAGGCGCGCAGGCTGGTGTCGTTGGGGAGATCCGGCCGCACGCGAGCTGGGGAAGTTCGGTCACAGCGTCGTCGGATCCGGAGGAAGTCGGGGTAGCGCGCGAGCTGGGGTCGTCGCGGAGGTCATCGCTTCGCCGGATCAAGAGGAGGTCGGGGTCCTCGCTTGCTGTGGAAGTCGGGGAGGTCGTCACTTCGCCGGATCCGGAGGTCAGGAAAGCGAGGAGGTCGGGGATGGTCTCGTTACAGGCAAGAGGGAGAGGGTGGCTAAACGATGGTAGGGTTAGGGTTTAGGTGGAGTGGCTCTGATGCCATGTTAAACTTTGGGAGATACAATTTTGCTATTGACCACTATGCATCTTATTCATTATTGAAAGGTATATATAGACATGGGTTACATGGGCCTCACGGGCTACATGGGCCAAGAGAGAGAGAATGTACAACTCTTAACAGTAAGCTAATGAGTTTTTTCGACGAATTATGTTAAGTCATTTATTGTGTTTGTGTCAGAATCAAGTAATCATAAGCTCATTCTTAAATGAATGGAACACACTGACAACTGGTGTTTGTTTCCATATTTTGGATTTTCTGATTTTGTTTTTTGTATTTTCAGTTCTTCATTTGATGGCCCAGATGATGATAGTAGCTTAGACATGCGTGAAAGTGATGGTGGACGTAGTCGGAAGGATTCCAAAAGCATTTCTCGTGAAATCCCAATTTTTCTTTCTTGTGCTACACCAGATGAGTTCCTTGTATGGCTTATTCTGTTTCTCAGTACATCATGGTATACCATTTCTTTTTTAGGTAAAGTTCCTGATCTTTATATTTATTTATTTAATTTCAATGCTGCTTAAGGAATCAATGACAAAGGCAGACGCTCCCCTTAATGTGAAATACTTGAGAACATTGGCGCAGTGCTTATCCATGCTTGGAAAGGTTGCAGCTGCTGGAGCTGTGATATGGTATTCTGATTCTATTTTGTTTTATATTTCTCATACTGAATAACTGCACTTAGTAGGCATCGGTTTTCGTGCAAGTATACTGGATAGATGTCTGTCTTCCAAAGAATAAGGTCATCCTTATTTGTGACTGAATTCACGGAAATATCATAGGATTGAAAGTTCAGTAGCAGTATAGTATTCCTCTCGAAGTTTGAGATCCACTTTTTATATTGTTGCAAAAAGGAGATCTTAGGGGAAATAAGGCTGGTACCAGAACAACCCCCCTTTCCCTTCCTGAAAATAGCACTTTGAACTATAGATATACCAAGACAATAATATCGAAGAACATCTTGTTTGCTAGTGTCATAAAGATTGCTTTAGAACTCCAGTTGGTGGTTCAGAGCAAGAGAATATTGCCAGTGCTATTCCAGTTTACCTTTTGGTGATTTGAACTATTTGCATTTTCATAACAGCCAACGAGTTCGCCCTACAATCCACGATGTTATCACCTCAAAGATAAAAGCATATTCCGAAGAGGCTTCAAAGTCCAATATAGATCAAGCTGCAAAAAGAACATCTGATGTGTCACATTCAAATGGATCTGTCGCCCGTTACCAATTGCTCAAACAGAAAACGAAGAATGGCGCATCACTAATGGCAACACAACTAGTTGTCAGTCCCATCTCTCCAGCTATGGCACCCACAGGAGATGCTCAGCGTGCAGCTAGTCAACTTCTTGGCTCAATATTTGAATGTCTAGTAGACATACTTGGTAGGTACTCTGTCTGTTCTCAGTTTCTTGGGTTGTACTTACAAAGCTAAATCTTGTGGATTATGCAAACATAAAAACATTCTTGCACTTGTCAGAGAACCATATTACTGTTGGAGATCTTCTTGAGCAAAAATCATCAGCTGAAGCTGACAATGTAAATACACCTCACATAGCAAATGGGGACGCAAGCTGGAATCCAGATTCTGAATCCTCCCAAGCTACTGGTGGTTTTAATGTTGCATTCTCTCTATCAGTTGTGCAGGTAGCCTTAGGCCCTTAACTTTTCTGTTGTTTTAATTATGATATATTTTTTTGTTTATATATCATCCACATTTATTTCCTTTTCAAAATTTAATGGAACACCATGTGTCCCCTTCCTGCCATGAAATTCAATACAACAACATTGTTTTTCCTTTGAAAATGTTTTGTAAAGTATGCTAATCAGCAGTGGGCAATATGCTACCAGCATGATTGGTCCTTATGCCATGAATTGTGTTGTTCCGTCACTGCAATATTCTCTTATTGTTCTAATGTCTTTTATTTTTCTGTCCGTATTGTTTTTTGTTAGAGCGAGTGTCAGCAACTTCTGTGTGAAATCTTGCGGGCAACTCCCGAAGCTGCTACTGCTGATGCAGCTGTTCAGACAGCTAGGCTTGCAAATAAGGACCCAGTGAAGGAAAAGAGGCAAGTTTTCACCTATCAATGACCTATATAATGATTTACTATTTTTTATTACATGTTTAAAAATTACAATATTATAAGCCAACAATTTGTTAATGTCTTGAACAATAAAGGAAATTTTGTTAATGTGATCCTTTTTTACCTTACGTAGTTTTTCACATCTGTAGTTGCTCTCTGTTTTCACATACAAGCGAATTTTGATAATCATAAGCATTTCTGATGAACAAGCTTCAATTTTAACAGTTTTGTAGGCTACTAATGGAAATAGGTTCACTGACTAGTGATGGATGTATTTTTCCTGGCAACACGAAGGGAAAGAATAATTAGTATGGATTTGACCTTTTAGCAATGTAACTTAAAACTGATGCAAAATATGAATGCCTGTTCGTAATATTACAAGAAATTAGGGTACGGTTCGCATTGTTGTTGGCCTTTTCAAAGCATTTCTATTTCACAATTTTGGTGTATATAACTAATTTTGAACCTCTTTGTGAGAGTTATTGCTAAATTGTCTATAGGGTTGATTACAAGGCCTCTTTTTTGGTTTTTGCATAATTAGTAAACACAAACATGTAATAAAAGTCACTCCGACGGCTAAAACAGCTAAAAGAGTCCTCATACTCACCTTTTGGGAGCTCTGGAAAGAGCACAACAAGCACATTTTTCAGCGCAAAGAGCCGCCACCTCAAGGTGTCCTCGTCGTGATGAAAGACGATTTCTCAGCTTGGACCCAAGCCAGTGTGACGCAACCTTACCCTCTGTGCTTGTAACCGTAGTGTGTAGTTGGGGGTCTGCTTAGTAACCCCTGTAGATCCCCGGGTTGTAGTCCTGCTTGGGCATCAGCCCTGTCGCACCGCTCTTCACTTGTAATTCTTGTTTTTTGTTCCCTTCTATTTAATGAATAAGCAAATCTCCTGCTCGTTCGTAAAAAAAAGTCGCTCCGAAAAGGAAAAAGTCCACTTTTCAACCCTCAACTATTGTCTGAAACTCTGAATCCATTTTTCAACCTCGAACTATAAATCGTTTGATTTGGGACCACCAACTATTAAAACCAGATAACCCCTCGACCCATCCAACCCTGGTTTTGGCGTGACGTGGCGCATTCGTGGCATTTGTTTTGACACTTGGCAATGGGGCCACTCGTCAGCTCACACTCAGGTGCGGTGCGCCGAGCGCAGTCGGTTTGGGCTATGTGGCTCGGTTTGATCGCATATGCAGTGGCGCCTTCTCTGGCTAGCAGCGAAAATAGAGGAGGAATAAAATGGGCAGCGACAAGCTTGGGCGGGGATACGACGAGAAGGATGGGAGCACCATGTATTCCCAGACATGGGGAACCCATTTGAGGCGGTTTGTGATCATGGGGAGGACGAAGGTGGCCGGAACGGGTGTGTCAAGGGTGGTGGCCGTAGATGGGAAGAGCTCACCAGTGACGAACCGCGATGGCTTTTCTGCTTGGGTAGTTAGCGAACAGGCACGTTGTGGGCAACAAAAACCTTCTGGTGGTAGCGGCTTGGCCCAAGGAGGTGCGAGCAAGGCTAGCGTCGGCGACGGCCATGGCGAGGCAGTGGGAACTCGATGATGGCGAGCTTCGGCAGTGTTCTAGTTTGAGTGTTAGCATGAAGAGATTCAAGAGGGGTCGGCGGTCATGATGCCGCGGTCGGTGTGGCTAGGGAAGGCTCGAAGCTCTAGGCCGATAGGCATGGCGGTAAGGACATGGCTGAGGCGGAGGAGCGGTGGCGAGCTCTGGTAGCGGTCCAGCTAGGGCGTGGGTATAGGGATGAAGGATCGGTTATGGCGACTAGAGGGGGGGTGGTGAATAGGTGCAAATTAAATTTCTCCCACTCAAGTATTTCTTCTCTTGAACTCTATTGCTATTAGGAAGACACTAGGTTCAAGAACACCAAGAGTATACTAAGAACATAGTGAATCAGAACAAGAATTTCAGAATAGCAATTTCAGAAAATCTGGAATTTCAGAAACTTAGCTGCTAAGAAACCTCAAGAACTCAATATCTGTTCAACCAAAATTGATGAAACTTAAACCATAGCAAGATGAGGTCCTCAGGGTTATGATTCCAAAAGGAATTGCAAAATAAAGCCCAAGGGAGAGATCTTTCTTGCTTAATGTTCACGTTGCATCAAAACAACAATTTCAGCAAATCTGGAATTTCAGAAACTTCACCACTAAGAAACCTCAAGAACTCAAGATCTACTCAACCAAAATTGATGAAACTTGAAACATAGCAATATGAGGTCCTCAAGGTTATGATTCCAAAAGGAATTGCAAAATAAAGCCCAAGAGAGAGGCCTATCATGCTTCAAGATTACGTTGCATCAAATCTGGAATTTCAGAAACTTAGCTGTGAAGAGACCTCCATAACTCAAGATATACTCATCCAAAATTGATGAAACTTGAACCATGGCTAGGAAATGATCTTGGGGCTATGATTCCAAAAGGAATTGCAAAGATATTCCCAAAGTTTCAACCTTTCATGCAGATAGTTCAACCTGCATAAAAAACAACAATTTCAGCTCAAGAACACGGTTAATGCAAACACAACTTGAGTAAGAACGAATTCTAATGGATCTTGTTGGGTTGGAACATGTTCTTGATGAACTCTTCAATCTCTTACACGTCGTAGATCCAATAGAACTACAGCAAGTAGAAGGAGGGGAAGAAAAGCTCAAGTTGCAACAAAGGAAAGCAAGAAATTGCAAGAAATAAAATAAATTTCAGAACATGCAAGAACTTGAAACTTTCATTGCTTCAAGAGGAAGGATTACAAAGCCATACTTCATGGTGGGCAAAGCTCAAAGGAGCATAAGGAAATCCCTAAATCCTTCCCAAGACTTGGTGGTGGAGACATACCTCTACCCCTCTATTTATAGCCCTATGGGAGCAACCTCAACCCTTAGATCATCTCAAGGGCCAAGATTAACTCTCTCCACTCATTCATATCCACTTAGGGTTCAGCCAACTCTACCCCTTGCCTAGAATACCCCTCTTGACTAGGTATAATTACATCAATACCTTTATGTTGATTTTGGTCAACATAAGACACCTAGAGCTACCACGCTGCTCCACCTTGACGGTCTTTGCTCTTCGTTGACTTGTCATGTCCCCGCCTTGTGTCTCGAGCTCCGAACACCCTCGGAACACCTCGCGACACTTGACACCGCCAAGTCACCCCGAGCCAAACACGGACCCGCCTCATGCCATCTTCACGAAGACTCCATCTTCATGACCGCACTTGATCCCGATTATCTCCTCGACCACCATGATTGTTACGGGCGCCAAGCTCTCCAAGCTTGCTCCCGATCCCACGCCGATGATCATCCAAGCCATCAAGTCAACCTGCAGTCAACAAAGACGAAGGAATCGTTTTCTTGGCACAAGCGCCGCGCACTTGACCATTATTAGTGAAAACATGCATCATAACATCCCATCCAATCTAGGTGAAACTCAAAACTTGACTTCGCAAACTTTAACAACTATCGAACCTCCATCAATAAGTCCCAAATGCTGTCAACTATTCATCACAACATGGAGAGGGCTTCCACAGGGTCTCTCAAGGGAGATTCTGGAGCTTGAGGCGACGCTAGTGACGCGGTTGGCGCGGCTCAGGGAGGCTCGAAGCGATGGGGACGTGGGTGAGGCGGCGCAGTCAAAGCACGATCAAGCACGGTGGCGGATTTCGACGGCGGCAGGCCTCCCGGTGATGGAGATGATGAAGGGGCTTGACGAGATCGCAAGGGAGTGGGTAAAACAAAATGAAGCTTGATTTGGGGAGAGGGGCAACATGGACAACGAATTGCAGCAGATTGTGGTGGCGGCTCAAGAGAAAGGGGAAGAGCTCACTGGTGCTGGAGAAGACGATGGAGCCCGGGGTGGTACAGCGTGGTCTTAGGGGTGCAGAGGAGAGGAAAAAGAGAGAAAAGCTGCGTCGGATTGGGCTTTTATAGCTGCAGGTGGCGGCGTAGCCACGGTGATGGCCGTTGGATCGAGCGGAGGTCTGGGCGCCGTGTGGAACCACCTTGCCGCCATGCCTTCCGTCGATGGCCCGCCTCAAAGCTTCATGCACGTCACCTTTTCCCCTTCAGTGCAGCTGTCCCTCCATTCCTCTCCAGTGCATCCGCCTCTTTTCTTCCTCAGACCCGGCTGCCGCTGTGAGCGCACCATGGAGCCTCGTGAGTCACGCCATCATCTCCCCTAGACACCTACTCCAGCAACCAATTTTCGAGGTCGCCTCCTCACCATCGCCGGCCCTCCCCATGGGAGGGGACCAGGAGATGGGAAGAAGGGAGAGAGAGGGGTAGAAAATGGAGGAAGAAGAAGAGGGTGTAGAGACTGACATGTGGGCCTAGCAATTGTGTTAATTTTAATTTGTTGCTGACCAGTGCTATGTTAGCAAAGCCTTGCCTACTAGGATGCTATGTCAGTAAACCCATCCTACTAGGATGCCACCTCAGCATAAACCGGAGTAGTTTAGGTTAGGGGGGTAAAGTGGACTGTTTTGAGAGTTCGAGGGTGCGTTTTAGACGGTTTTGGAGTTCAGGGTTGAAAATCGGACTCGGACGATAGTTGAGGGTTGATAAATGGACCTTTTCCCTCCGAAAACATCTCCATCCACAAATCTAACTGGATGTGATCATTCTTCGTGTTCAAAGTACAATTTCTTTTATATAGCTCATTCTTCATTTGGAAATGAAATTAAGTTTAATGAACATCACATTATTTCCCTCAAGATTATATTACAAACAAAATGATAATAAAATAACAGAGAAAACAGCCTTTTCTTTCCCTTATTTTATAATAAAATAGTCTATTCTCTTTGTAGTTAATTTGGAAATGAATGTCTGCACTTTTCATGAAGGAAGTTACTAAGTTGGAAGAGGATTAAGGCACTAAAATTGTGGAGGCAGTTGAGGCCTTGAGGGTATACATATGCTTCTCTGCAGCACGACGGGTGCTTACTGAATCAGTTCACTTTTGTCCATGTGAGATGTGTGGAGAGAAAAGGGGAGGAGATAATCTCACTGCTGGTGTTCACTTTAATTAACTTGCATCTGATCATTTCGAACCACATTGTGGCCGAGAGTCCAGCACGCATTACCTGCCAGCATGTTGCTGGTTATAACTCTGTTACCGAATGAAGGGAAGCTTATGTGTCTGTTTGTTGACTTAATGACTGGTGCAATGGTGCTTAATTTGGGGCACAGAACCAACTTTGAATTACATCCGTAGGATCTTCTGGATGGATGGCTTGGATTGTTTGGATCTGCCTGTTATATAAGAACAAATTTTTAATCATAAAATTGATTTTTTTATAAGTAGTAGAGAATAGAGATATATATTTAGTTTCTTGCTTTTGCTTTTTTTATATCATCTCTGAGTTACTAAACTTTCTGACTGCGCAGGGATGGATCAGAAGGCCTTTCTTTTGCTTTTCGCATTACAGATGCAGCAATCTCAGTGCCAAATGAAGGTATATACTAACCAGCTTAATTCGAGTTATATGGACTTAATTTTGTTTCCTTCGTGCTACGTGTCCTCTTCCGTGATTATTATAGATACCACTCTGCTTGCTTTTGCTTTTTGTTTATACATTGGCCATTCATGTCAGGTCCTCGGTTAATTATTGCTTTTACATAGTTTTGCATTCTCTTTGCTATTAAATTTATATATGTATGCTATATACAGGGAAAAAATAACTGGCTAGTAACCGCCGGGGCCCGGGATCCAAAATCCCGGCCGGTTTTCCCGGGTTATGCAAGTTCAAATTCTAATTTTTGAATTTTGGATGGTTTTTAATCAAATTCGAGCGAATTTCATCCGAATTTTTTTTTCTGGGAAACCTTGCCGGTTGCTGTTTCCGGCCAGTGACCGGGATTCAGTCTTGGACCGGTTCTTTGATCCCTGGCCATATATGTTCAATTCTGATCTTTTGTGATCAAAGTCGCAGGTCAAGGATGGCGAAGAAGCTCAACTGTACCACAGGAAGGGTATGGAACAGCAAGCATCATACCTGACCAAGGGATTTTCCTAGCCGCAGCAGTTTATCGTCCTGTCTTTGAGGTGACCTGTCTCATAGTTGTCTGTTAACTGTTATGCATGCATATCACAGTATGATTACTCAGTTGTTTATGGAGATATTTTGTTTTGCAGTTTATGAATAAAATAGGACTGATGCTGCCTCAAAAGTACTCGCAACTTGGGTAATGTGTTAAATCTTGCAATCTCAATTCTGATTCATATGTGAAATTGTGAATCTATAATTACTTCTATACAACAATGGTTACCTTCTAATAACCTGCAGAATCATATAGATTTGTTGATGATATGCGGTGTAAAGTCTCTGCTTCTCTCACCATGTTTCTTCTGCTAGCCTTCTTTTCCCCCTGAAAATAATAACAGATCCATGCTGCATTGTATAGAAACCAAGTGTCACTTTATTACTAGTTCAGAGAACACCGTGCAATTTTCTCAAGATACATAATAGAGTTAGTCTGCATAAGTAGAGATTTAGAGACTTAAGGGTGTTGTTTTTGGAGGATCTTGAGCTTGGACCTAAAGCAGTCACAAGCTCCACCTTGCCAAATGAGTTGTTTTCTGAAGTTTTTCTTAGATAATCTTAAGATCCATTTGTCAAGATCCATTTGTACCACTAATTTTAAGCCAGTTTCCGCTAGCTTATTGGGCTTCCTTATGAAAAGCAAAATCCCATAAAAGGAGGCCCTTAATTGGATTTCTAGAGCAAATTTTCCTTTCTATAACTTTATATGGCCAATCTATAGCAATTGAAACATGCAAAATGGCCTTCAAACAGGATATTTGTTCACAAGTACCAACTTATAGCAATTCATACCATTACCTAGAACTTCTCCAAGGACATCATTCCGGATGTGCATTGGAATTGTCAGAGCTTGCATTTCCTTAGAAGCTAATTTCTTGATCAATATAATTCTCTTCACCTAGCAATAAATGTGGTCATAAGAAATGTTGTTTGACATATTTATTGTTGACCTTGTTCTTCGATTTCTCATGTGTTTGCTACTTATAATATGTGTAGATTGCCCTATGTAGTATTGTAATACCTTGGTCCGTTCATAGTACAACCCATGTGGAGCTGACGACTGTGATGGTGGGATTAGTCCTACATTGCTTGTCTAAAGTGAGTTGTAGTAGCATATAATACCTGTTGGGTCGAACATAGTACCTCTGGGTCCTTTTTACAAGCAAGGGCGAAAGTGTAACGGGTGCTATGCATGCGTGGTCCACCCCATGGGTGGGTGGGCATTGAGTAGATTTTGGGCTATGGTGTTACGGATGGTATCGAGCATCAACCCCATTGCAGTGCGTATGCGTGTGGGTCCACTAGCGAGTACCCACGCACGGAAATTGCACCGAGGGTTGGTTTGGGAATTTTCTTGTGTATACGATTGTGCTATCGAGGGCGCCAGCCCTAAAGGGTGAATGTAATACTTGGCCCGTCAGTAGTGCGCTCATGTGGCCCATGAAGTTGTGATGGTGGGATTAGTCCACATTTCTTGTCTAAAGTGAGTTGTAGTAGCATATAATACCTGTTGGATCCGAACGTAGCACTTTCGGGTTAACCCTTTTACACGAAACGAGGACGAAAGTGTAAGTGAGCTGCTATGCATGCTTAGATCCGCCTTATGGGTGGACTAGGTATTGAGCAGATTTTAGGCCAGGGTGTTACAACTTACAAGTATTTTCATGCTTTCACAGTAAAGAACCAACTAGCCATCCTGCCGTAAATAATTTATTAACATTTTAAGCTTTACAATAAATTTCCTTGACTATGCAAGAAATCATTTCCAGAGATAAGAGCAGCTCCTTGGAAACCAGTAATTATCTAAGTGACAGTATACTCAGGTACTGTTTTACCTGAACTTTATGGCGACAAAGTAATTTAGATTCACATTCAGCATAAAGAACTAGTGATTTCAGTGTAAGGATCGACTTTATTTAAAAACAATCCTTAGACAAATGATAGCCCCTAGTAGGCAATCTGGATGATTCAGAACAGTGAGGCATGGCACGGCACGCCCTACAGCTTTTCTCAATTCCTGGGATGGTTGTCTTTGGTCCCCTGTACTCCCTCCGTTCTCAAATAGATGTCTGAAATGACAGGTAAAAGAGAATGGATGGAGCAGCTTGATTCTTTTTGCTAACTCATCTTTGTTAAAATCAAGGATCTAACTGAAATGTTCACATTTTTTAACATTTGAAATATGGAAATTTTAGAAATTAGAATTAGACCATTGGTAAATTTTGATTCATTATTGCTCTTAAACTTGTGCAGGAGTGATGGGTTATTGGCTTTTGTGAATAACTTTTTGAAGGAGCACTTCTTGCCAGCAATATTTGTAGATTACCGAAAATGTGTCCAGCAGGCCATATCTAGTAAGTCAACTACTGTCTACCAATATATAGTGAAGTATTAACCCTTTGTCTATTGTTATGTTACATTAAATGACTAAAAAAACTTCTTGTTCTCAACAACAACAAAACCTTTGATCCCAAACAAGTTAGGGTAGGCTAGGAATGAAACCTCCTTAAAGTAAAAAAGACGAGAGCCTTGCAATAAAATAAAATAAAATAAAAAATATAATAATACTAATACTAGTAATAATAATAATAATAAACCTACAAGGCTAATACCCTAAGATGTACATCCCACCATCCGAGCCGAGAGTCTAAAACACAGCCCCTAAACCTTCTTATGGTTCCGGTACGTGGATCGCTAACTTCCATGCGCTTCTATCTAAAGCTAATTCTTTAGCTACATTCCAATCCCTCAAATCTTTTTTAACTGCTTCCTCCTATGTTAGTCCTTGTCGACCTCTGCCTCTTCTTACGTTTTTAGTACGTCTTAAAATTCTACTATGTAGCGGTGCCTCAGAAGGCCTCCGTTGGAGATGTCCAAACCATCTCAAGCGATGTTGGACAAGCTTCTCCTCAATTGGTGTTACCCCCACCCTATCACGTATATCCTTATTGCGGATTCGATCTCGCTTTGTGTGACCACATATCCACTGCAGCATCCTTATCTCCGCTACACTCATCTTCTGTGTATGTTGTCTCTTAGTCGCTTAACATTCTGCTCCATATAGCATCGTAGGTCTGATCGCCGCTACACTCATCTTCTGTGTATGTTGTCTCTTACCCTTTAACTTTTAAGGAACTTTTTTGTCACACAGGACACCCGAAGCTTGGCGCCATTTTACCCACCCCGCTCTAATCCTGTGGCTCACGTCTTCATCAATCTCTCCGTCTCGTTGTAGCATCGATCTCAAATATCGAAACGTGTTCTTCCTAGACACTACTTGTCCGTCCAGCCTAACATCTCCATCATCTGCTTCGGCACCGCTGAAATCGCACTTCATATACTCAGTTTTAGTCCTATTCAGTCTAAAGCCCTTCGATTCTAGGGTCTTCCTCCACATCTCCAGCTTCCTATCGACACCTATCCTACTCTCATCAACTAATACTATATCATCAACGAAAAGCATACATCAAGGGATATCTCCTTGTATGTCCCGCGTGACCTTGTCCATCACAAGGGTAAAAATGTATGGGCTCAACGCTGACCTTTGGTGTAGTCCTATCTTAATAGGGAAATCACTAGTATCACCACCACATGTTCTGATATTAGTCACAACATCTTGGTACATATCCTTAATTAGAGTGACATACTTTGTTGGGACTTTTTTCCTTTGAAGCGCCCACCACATGACCCTTCTTGGCACTTTGTCATAAGCTTTCTCCAAGTCGATAAACACCATATGAAGATCCTTCTTTTGCTCCCTATACCTCCATCAACTGCCATGTCAAGAAAATCGCTTCCTTGGTCGACCTCCCAGGCATAAAACCAAATTGGTTTGTCATCACGCTAGTCACTCTTCTTAAACGGTGTTCGATCACACGCTCCCAAAGCTTCATTGTGTGGCTCATGAGCTGAATTCCTCTATAATTAGTACAACTTTGAATGTCTCCTTTATTTTTGAAAATTGGTACTAATGTGCTCCTCCGCCACTCGTTAGGCATTTTGTTCGACCTAAAAATGCTATTGAACAAATTAGTTAGCCAAACGATCGCCACTTCTCCCAGGCATTTCCACACCTCGATTAGAATGTTATCAGGCCCTAACGTCTTACCCACTTTCATCCCTTTTAAGGCCTCTCTTACTTCTGACTTCTGGATTATTCGAACAAACCGTCTATCGGTGTCATTAAAAGTATCATCCAGTTCGACCATACTAAAAAAACTTCTTGTTCTATGCTGGAGAAAACTTTTTGTATTAGTTATTTAGTTATTAAAAATTCATGTATAGTTTTGTAAGAATGTTGGCAACTGATCAGGCATGGAGCAACTACTACATGCAAAAAGGCATATTTCCTTTGATTTTGAGCTTATAAAACTTAAATGCCATCATTAGAATAATAGCTTTGTTAGTTTGGTCATTTTACATCATGAGGCATATTGCTTATCATTGATGGGAATCCATGTGCCTGGGAGGCTCTGCTACCAAGGATTCAAAAACCGGAAACGGGGAAATTATTGGACCCCCTCTAGTACCTAGTTACCGGTTTTAAATCGGCCAAAATTCATCAAATAAAATTTAAGGCCCTTTTTGACTGGTTATCTCTCTAAATTACTGTTCATAAATTTAAATTCAAATTTCAAATTTAGAACTTTTTCGTACTGTTTTTCTGGCCTGGGCCGCTACGGACGGTAACCGCTGGTAATCGGCCGGTTACCGATGGTCAATGTCCCCCTAGGTGCTAGTCGGGCGGCTGACCAACGCTTAGCACCTAATTGCCGCCTAGGCGGGAGGGCTGCGCCTAGGTGGGCGCCTATGGGAACACTGCCGATGGTTTTTTTTTGTCCTTGGCTGCGATTGGCCGGGGTGCCTTGACAACATTGAATAATTGAATGCACATATATAAAGCATGATACAATCATGGCTTGATCATTAAACGCTGAATCATCCTTTACAGGATATTGTGACCCTATTATGCATCTTTGAAGGAGTGCACTTAAACACTGGAATTTTGAGTCCCAAAATTGTTTTTACATGATGTATTAGAGGCTGCAATAGCCTTATTTTTTTTTTCCCATCCGTACATATTTGAACAACTTTATTATACCCGTTGGCAGGTCCAGCAGCATTTAGACCACGTGTACATGCAACCTCAATATATAGTTCATTAGTGGAAAATGGGCGTCCTGTATTACAAGGGCTTCTAGCCGTTGATATAATTGCCAAAGAGGTAGTGCTCCCACAGTTGAAATGTTGCCTTTCTTGCAAGCTTCAATTATATTGATCATATTTTGATATTTTCTCATTTTCTCCTCAGGTTCTTGGGTGGGTCCAATTGATGCCGAACTATGCCACTGAGCTTGTTGAGTATGTTCGCACATTTCTAGAACGTACGCATGAAAGATGCCGTGCATCATATATGGAGGTATTTTAATGTATTTATCTATATTTTGCGATTTTCGTGCACATGCAATGTGTTCCATCTAGGATGACTGAATCAAATATATTATTTTTTATATTCTAATTATGGTAATTACGTTTCCATTTTGTGTCTAATTCTGTCGCTGTGAAATGCTAGCTAATAGTGTACTTCTGAAAAGCCAGCTGTCGAGTTGCTGTATTTCCCATATTTTGCTGTTCACAGTGTTCCTTGGCTGTTTATTTTCTTCATTCTCCTGTGCTCAAGCAATTGCGCTCCCTAGACCACTACCATAGTTAGGTAGGGGCAATCAATCCATAGTTACAGAACGGGAATAATGGAATGCATGGGGATCCAAAAGAAATATAAAATGGAGATTTTCTATGAAATCCTTTCTTTCCATAGATGGTACAGCACTCTACGAGAGGAATGCAACGGGATGGATGGTAGAGGGCTACCTACGCCCAAAAGTGATGATTTGCTTACCCTCCTTGTCTGACCTTGTGGCATGGACAAAACAAGGGAAGTTACACAAGGGGACAGTGAAGGCTCGCCATATCTGCTAGTACAAACTATATGAAAAGTTGATTGTATTATATTGAGCAATTGCAGCTTGCAGAAAGTGCTTCTATGTACATTTGTATATTGGCTTCTCTCTTAGATAATGCATGTCGTACCTACATAATTTAAACAAGAAGTAAACCAAAGTGAACATTTTCAATTGGAGATAGCACATGCAATAACTATTCCAACATTGATGATCATACTTTTAGAAAAGACAACTTTTATTATATTTATGTCTTACTAACAGCCTAGAGATGTTCAAGCTAAAGTTTCTGTCCAGAACCATTTCGACTCAACTACTCCTGTTCAATTATTTTATAATACTAAACAAAGCATTCTTTACCTTAAAAATGCTAGACCTAATACACAAATAGTTCTCTAAACGAGTAAATGTATTCGAAAGAATTTGGGAAAACTTGGTGAACTCTCTACCTTTAGTAGTACTGAGATCCCACAAATGAATGTTTTCTGCATTAACTATTGATACTTTGATAGTTTGATACAATAAATCAAATTATATTGCAGTGTGTGGTACATGTAGCACTTAATCAACATTCCTTCACTATCTGATATTTTTCAGCACAAATTTTCCTAGATATTACTACTTTATTGTTGTAGTATTTTCAACTCTAGCAAGTAGCAGCTTTTCATTGTTTTGGCATGGCGATTGGCTACTTAAAATGAGACATGTACTATTTCATATGAGAATTAATTTAGTGAGATTGACTCTTCTAGCCCATTACCATGTAAGTTCAAGATGATTTACAATTGGCTAATAAGTTCTACTTTGTAATATTCAAGATAGAATGATACATATTATTAGAGAAACACTAGTTAAACACCTGCTCTTTGCAGTTGGTATTTGTTCCAAATCATAATGAAAAATTGATGATATTTTTCTGTAGAAAGGAATCATTAGGTTCAGGTATTGGAGTACTTCCGTATGATCCAACTGAGATCCGATAGACTAGCTGGGCATTGATGTTTTGGATGCGTTATTAACTTGTTATGGATATAAGTTTAGCCCTTTATGCCTTTCTGCTCTAAAAAAGTATGGAATTAACGCACATATGGCTACCATAGTTTGATGTAAATCAATGCCTCAACTCATTATTTGCTTTGATATCTGTACAATTTCTGCTTACCATAGACTATTTTTCCTATATTTACATGTGGTACAAGTGTGAGATACATAATTAGAACTGAGCTAGCAGAATTAAGTGAAAACCAGTAAAACTTGATGTAAAAATACAGAGGTGGTTAGCAATACAATGAATAAGGTCTCTCAACTTTCAACAGTACTTAATACTTTGAGGGAAGTAAGTCCCAAGATGACTAACTAAGCACCCAAATTCTTAATGTTGAACATGCTTTCTTAATGAGGTTCTGGTTGCAGCGATGCATTGTTCTCCCATCTTCTAGGCAGAACCTCCTTGATGGTGTTGTTTGTTTCGTAGCCCTCTTATTCTCTTCTGAGAGGTTCCCAATGCAACACATTGTCTAATTTTGTTACAGCAGGCTAACATTTGTGATAATGTCTGTTTGTTAGCGTTATCACTTGTCAAAGTAGATCTGCTTATCTGCTTAGTTGATGAGGATTTAGCTCTGGGATTCAGTGCTCTGATACCACTTGATCCATGTATGCTTTTACGCAAGAAAGGGTAGCAGAAGCAGCTAGGAACAGAATACCTCCAGAGTCCAGACATGTGAATATCTGAAAAGGGTACAGCCTCCTTTTGTTCGCTGTGTGACTGGAGAAAATGGACAAGCAGAAATATAAAACAGTTTGATAGTCCCAATTGGAGAAAATTGGTGGACTCAACATTTGACCCACTCCCATTAAAGTATACATTTATGGAACAACCCTCTATTCTATTTTATGTTATGTAGTAAATGATCACACCATTTGGACCCCAAAGTCATTTTAATTAACTTTGAGGTTACCATGGTTTAACTAACTTGGAATTTATTGTCGATATAATTATCTTGCTGCGGAATTAAGTGCCTTTCGGTGACCATGTTTTCTCCGTCCAATGGGTTTCTGGTCTGGTCAAATTTGTTCGTGCTTGAAATGGCAGCTCAATGCCTCAATCTATTAGAATGGTGCCAATGATTTGCGCGTGTCAGAATCAGACATGGTTCATGCCTGTGAACCACATTAAATCATTCCTGATCACTGCTTCGCAATTAATGTGACTCAAACATAACTAATGCACGCCATAATTGTATATTCTAGATGTTATAGCACTCTCCATTCATTTTTATTTGATGTTTTAGAATACGTGCGGTCAAACGTTCTAAAATTTGATCATCAATATGTTAATAACTATCTATATTAGCCAATATGAAAACTATCACTAGATCTGTCGTTGAAAGTACTTTCATACTATTATAATTTTATTAATTTATACTAAAATATAGTTATAAAAAGTAATAGTCAAGGACCTCAAGGTCACATCTTAGAGACCATGAAAAGTCAATAATATCAAATAAAAAAAGAATGGAGGGAGTGGTTTTCCTGAGCTTTGCAAATAGCTATCAATAATTTAGTGGTCGAAGTGTATTGTTGTTACAAGCTGTAGTGTTAGCATATTTCCGAGTTTCCTTATCAGTCAGAAGTAGATACAACTAATGATTTATGCACAACAAAACTACGTCACAAAAAAATTGTATATGTTGGAATAGCTAAATTTAACATCAGCACGATTAAGTTTTGGCTAAGAGGTAGTCTTTAAGGGACAGTTTTGCTAGCCATTTTTTTTTGCAATTACAACTTACATTGATGCAGTTGCAGCTCAACTATACTGGTACTAAATTAATAAAAAAGAAATTATTGTTGTTGTTGTTGCACTCCAGACAGCTTTGTTTTCTTCCTAGTGTACGGAGCTTCATGATTCTTTTATATTCTGTCAAAAATGCAGGCTGTTCTTGAAAAGCAAAGTTATATTCTCCTTTCAAGGAGTGATGTTGAAAGTTTAATGCGCCTGGATCCAGCAAATATTTCATTGCAAAATTCTTCTGGTCAACTTGATAACAATGTTCCAGGTGCAGAAGCAGTTGAAGTAGAGATTGAACTAAGTGTTCTCCTATTGGATATGCGTCCAATAAAACAGGTATCTTTTACCATATTTAAGCTTTGCTGGATGTTTTTGCATTTTCTATTAATAAGGCTGATCAAAGCTATCTTTATTTTTTATTTAGAATTTGCTCGAACATGGATGATATCCATGAGTAATTCTGTGCTTTCGTTCTTGAAGTTATATCTTGCATGGTTTTCTTCTATGGAGGTGTAGATTATAATAGGTTCCGGTTGTCGATGTGAGAGATGAAGAGAATTGAAATTTTCTACATCACAATTCTAGTTTGATCGTGTCTACAAAGCTGATAATCATATGCACATGTTGTAGACTTTCGGAAGATATCCTTATGATCAAATATAAGATACATACACACGTCATATACCATGAAAAGAAAGAAATCCATGTTTCGTGCTAGTTTGGCTCAAGTGGCATGGGAAGAATTCTAATATTGAATTTTACAGTACTTTTGACAACATTTAGGGCCTATTTGGAAAGGGGGGATTTTGATCTAAATCCTTAGGATTTAGTTCAAATCCTAAAAATTCCTAGAGGAATCCCCCTCTTCCAAACAGGCCCGTAACTGTGAATATTTTTGTGTATTTGTTGAGTGTTATCTTTGGGTATGCAGGAAAACTTGATCCATGATGACCAGAAATTAATATTGTTGGCATCTCTTAGCGATTCATTGGAATATTTAGCAGATTCAGTTGAAAGGTAATCCTATTGTTTAACTCATTTATTTTAGATATCTATTTTGTTCCTTATATAATATTTAGAAGGGTAAATTGCTCGATAACTCTACAAATATTGTGCAAATTTGAAAATAACAACAGATTCCAAATTTAGTATCCATCTAATTCCAATTTTACCTATGCAAGAACAGTTGGGTGACATAATACATAATATTCACTGATTTACATCCATTTTTGTAGTGACTTGTCTTTTGGCCTCAGCATCTCTTATTATCTATGTGATTGCCAGATTCTTTGGCTGCATCCTTATGTTTTTGTTTATTTTGGAATTTCAGGCTTGGAGAGTCATTCATAAGTCCACCCACCACCTCAGAGAAAAAAAATCACACCCACCAAGGTCGCCATACTCGCTCAACTAGTGCAATTCCGAAAAGCCTTGCATCTCTTGCTAATGAGTATAGAAGGCTAGCAATTGATTGTGTGAGAGTCTTGAGATTGGAAATGCAATTAGAAACAATATATCACATGCAGGTAATAGCACTCAGTTTTTTTTTTTTTTTTTTTTTTTGAGGAAGTGCAAAAGCTTTGCACATCTTTTCATTAAGTGGAAAGAGAAACCGGAAACAGAGCCAATACAAAGGTGGAAACAGGGAAAAAAAGAATGAATGAAACCTAAGACCACTAGAAGCACGACCAAAAAGCAGAGAGAAACAAAATGATAGAAATTACAGGAAGACTCAGCCGTCACATTAGTGAGCGACCAAAATCGAGGACTACTACTGCTCCTATGGTGCTTCCCGTCTAGACACCGTTGCCATGTGCCAATGGTGATGCTCGTCGTGAATACGAGCAAGAACCTGGTCGATGGGAGCGTTGACCTTCGTGAAGATCCTTTGGTTGTGCTCTTTCCAGATCATCCAAGAGATGAGAATTATGTATGTGTCGAAATCCTTCCTGCGATGCTTAGGTTCTGAGTTTCTTCTTTGCAATCAATGATCTTGAAAGGTGGTCCGCCAACAGAACGAGGCCGCTTGAAACCCAACCTGACTTAGGAACAAACCGCGCCCATATTTGCCCAGTTACCGCACATCCCACAAGAATGTGATCGATGGTTTCCTGATCATGCCCGCAGAACACACATACCCCTTGGTTTTACAAACCTCGACGCTGAAGACGGTCAGCTGTCCAGCAGCAATGGTGGATCGCTAGCCAAACAAAAAATTTGCATTTGAAGGGAGCCCAAGTGCTCCGGATGGCATCGGCGCAAGGAAAAGCAAGTGAGCCGATGAAGAACGTTTTGTAAGCCGACTTTGAGTTGTAGTAGCCTGAGGGTTCCCACTGCCAAAACACCGAGTCGACCTTGTCTGGTGATAGCTGAATGGATGGTAGCGTGTCCCATACCTGTAGAAATTCCAGAATGCTAACATCCTCTGGGCGGCTCGAAATGTCAGAGATCCACGAATGCCCAAGGAGGGCCTGAGCTACCGTTCTTTGCTTCCGTGTTGATAGCTTAACCATCTTTGCTATGGATGGGGCTAGGCCTTAGATGGATCGGCCATCAAGTCAACTGTCCTCCCAAAACAGGAATTTTCGTCGTTGCCTACTCTGACCAGAACCGAAGCTTCGAACATGTCTTCATCCGCTCGGGTAGTTTGATTGTGCAGTCTTCCCCAAGGCCTCTCCGACCACGACCGTTGCAGTCGTTTACGACCTAGGACGACCTAGGACGACCGAGATGGCGGGGCGGCATACAGAGGACCATACCACTAAGCAATGCCCACCCGCGATGTTCTGTGATCCTTTCCAAAGAAACCCTCTACGCCCCCCTTGGGAAAGCATGCCTGTCTGCCATGTTGGAAGGCGATTAGCGACCTCATCCAGCGAGGTTGGAAATCGCCAGAAGGTTTTCTCGGGGTGAGAGGCAAGCCTAAGTATTTGCATGGAAAAGTAGCGATGTTGCATTGCAAATTGTTAGTGATGAGCTGGACCTCATGGTCGTTGCACCAAATAGGCGAGAAGGAGGTCTTGGCCAGATTGGTTCGAAGGCTCAAGCTTCACCAAAGAGCTAGAGAATTTCTTTGAAGGCTAGCGATCCGAGCTGGTTGGAGTTAGAAACACGATCGCATCATCGCTTACAAGAACGATCGGTTTAGTAAACCTTGGTGCCCACCGATCGGTTCGAGCAAAGCTGCATTTTCCGCGCGAGGCACAAGCAATTGAGGACGTCCATAGCGATGATAAATGTGAGTGGAGATAGAGGATCTCCTGGCGAAGTCACCGACCGTGCTGACCGGTTTTCTGCTGGCCATTGACAAGCACTTTTGTAGACGCACGAATCGAGCATGATGCTCGATCAAGCACACCATCTCGGCCCAAATCTTTTGTCGCAGAATTTCTAGCGAAGGGTCCAAGACAAAGAGTCGAAGGCTTGTGCGATGTCAAGTTTGAGAAGGAAAGCCGACTATTTTTGTTGATGGAGAAAGTGCGCGGATTGCGACGACCAAGAAGAAGTTGTCTTGTATGGATCGACCTTTGGTGAAAGCTGATTGATTTGTTGCTACTAGCGTTGTCAATTCCGGCGCTAGCCTTCTGGCTAAAACTTTTGAGAAAATTTTGGCGAAATTATGCAGCAAGCTTATAGGCGGTAGTCACCGGCTCCTGGGCATCATGTTTCTTCGGTAGCATAGTTAGGAGAGCCTGGTTCAGCAAACTGAAATTTGATCCTGCATGGCGACTAAGGGCCTGAAATGCTGCCATTATATCTGTCTTAATTGGCTCCTAGCATTGTTGATAAAAGAGGCCAGTAAAACCGACAGGCCCCAGCGCCTTTTCGGATGGCAAGTTCTTGATTGCTTCCCAAACTTCATTTTCGCTGAAATCTGCTTCTAGACCATGTAGATCATGGGAAGGGACTCCCAAGAAACTAAAGTCTTAAGGAATGGGATCAGGCGATTGGCTTTCTAATGAGATTGACAAAGTGATCGTGGAAGGCCTCTTCCATACCTTTCTGTGTGAGCACCCAAGAATCAGCGACCTTTAGGCTTGCAATGTAGTTTGCGCGCCTTCGGTGATTTGCATGTAGGTGAAAGAAACCTGTGTTTGCGTCCCCTTCCCGCAACCATTTGATACGCGACCGTTGTCGGGCGATAGTTTCTTATTGTATCACTCCTTTATTGATGGATTTATGTCATGACCATAATTTTCTACTAACATAAATTTGAACAGGAAATGACCAAAAGAGAGTATGTAGAAGATCAAGATGCTGAAGATCCTGATGACTTTATCATCTCACTTACAACTCAGGTATGCCTGTTCACCTTGGTATAATACAACTTTGGTGCTCTTATATTCTTGTTGAATTAGTCCCCTGATGCAAGTTGCATATAATATGTCATCCAGACTCCAGAGTATCCCGTGGGTAGAATGTATATTTCTGACACCCTTATTAACTACTCCCTATTGCTGTATCACAATCAATGATCCAAAAACCGGAACCGGGCAAAATCCCGGCCGGCGCCATTTCTTAGTTACCAGTCGGTAACCGGAAATCCCGGAAAAATCCCGGCTGGATTTCGTCAAATGGAGTTTGAATTCGGGATGAAACTGCTGGAATTTTGAATTTGAATTTGAAGTTTTCTAGCCGGTATTTGGAATCCCGGTTCCCACCGGTAAGTCCGGTTACCGTAACCGGCGGTAACCGGTCAGGTTTTTTTTTCCCTGATCACAATAATAAGAGGTATATCGCAATGGAAGCTATATACATGCAGTATACATATATGGGAGTATGTTGTATATGTACTTTCTGAATAGTGGTATATGAAAGTTTTTAGGTATACTTCCTTTTATGCATGAATAACATGGTATACAGAAAATGACGAGAAAACGAGCTGACTAACTTGCAATTATTAAGCTCAATTATCATTGAAGTATCTTAGATTAGTTTATTAGTATACTAAAAGTGAAAAAGGAGAATTGATTTGGGTGCATAGGCATCCAGGTAAAAATTCAAGTTAATTATAAGCTTGTTCTATACAGTATTCACACATGTGAGATGTGACACCTTTTCAACTTATTGAACAGATTGCGCGTAGGGACGAAGAAATGGCTCCTTATATTGCAGAATCGAAAAGGAATTATGTATTTGGTGGAATTTCTAGTGTTGCTGCTAATGCATCAATAAAGGTTTGTTTTATATTAACTGCACTGCTTATGCTTCTTGATATAAGCCAGTACTGTGAAATCTAGATTCCAGATATCCTACTTACGGTCCTTGAGTTGTGAAATGTTCATTCAGGCACTCGCTCAGATGAAGTCCATCAACTTGCTAGGAGTCCAACAAATATGCAGAAATTCTATAGCACTAGAACAGGTAGAATTTTCATATGCGGTGTGATATAAACGCTACCTCATTTGTATTTTGATATAGCTGTTTACACTGTATTTGCAGTTTGGTATAGTTTTGACACACTGAATGGAAGGCCAATTCATAGTCACTTGTGCAAATAAAATATTTCTCTATGCAGGCTCTTGCAGCCATACCCTCCATAGATAGCGAAGCAGTCCAACAGAGATTAGATCGTGTTCGTACATTCTATGAGCTGTTAAATTTGCCTTTCGAGGTATACCACTGAGATCATGCTATCAATAATTCTATCCTTTTAATATTTATTTACCCCATTTCTCTATGTGCAGTCGTTGCTTGCATTCATTGCCGAACATGAATATGTGTTTTCTGCAAAAGAGTAAGCCTGTCGAAGATTTTCACATAACTACATTATCATTTATTGTTGAACTATATTTAATTTGAATTCACTTTTATTGTGTAGATACTTGAGTGTATTAAAGGTCAATGTGCCTGGTAGAGAGATACCAATGGATGCCGAAAGACGCATCTCACAGATTTTGGGTCATTAAATTGAATAGGGACACATTGGTTTTAGCTATATTCGGTTGTGGATGCCTCGACCTGTCTTCTTGGCTATCTTTTGTAGCTGTAGTTAATTTTTGCTATTTTATTTGTATTTGTCTATCTCAAGTGTAGGCGGTATATTCTTTTGTATGTCCCATCATTGATTGTAAATTTGTAGCATTTTGAACCAAACTTTCATTCTTGATTCTTGTAAATGTGTAATCTATCTGGATGCAATCTTAATAAAACCCTCAGTTTCACTCTCCTTGTATCGCGTGCTGTACGGACCAGTTCCGAGGCATCATGTTTTACATTAGACATCGCAACATTTGGAAGTTGTATTGTGGGGTTGTTTGGTTTGTAATCTCAGGAAGTCGTACTAAAATCTTGACAATGCCAAAACAGGGGTAATGTTAAAACTAAGGCAAAAAAAAGTATTTGGATTGCAGTCATGTCAATTCACGGGTAATACCGAAATTTGATGCGTTTGGATTGTAGTTATGTCAAAATTTGTCAAAAAAGTGAGTGACATGTGGGGTTTGAATGATATTTTTTTTTTGTATCAAAATATGCCACCAGTGGTCTTGTTGTGTTGATTAAATGACAACGAATACAAAGGTTTAATCGGATCACAAATCGGATATTCGATTAAGAAAATATGATCATTTGAAAGTGATTAATTCATCAAATTATACAATTAATACTCCTATTCACATCCAACGAAATGATGCCACGTAGCAAATTCATAGGCTAGTTGCTCTGTCAATTTTTTGGCTAGTTTTTTGGCCACTCAAATCTTGTCTAGGAGTTGTGAAGAAAAAAATTGGATTTACAAAAATTTTGAGAATAATGTCACATATTGAAATCAAACCAAACGTTAGCCAAATCTTAGGTGCATTACCAAACTTTGGTAAGGCAAAATAGGGTAACAAACCAAATATATCCTTGTTCTTTCTGTGCATGTTAAGAATGCGTTGATTCTTCTATCATCAACAATGCTCTTCAAGAGCAAAGCAAGGCAGGGCAGGTTTCGTCGGTGAGTGTGCCTGATAAAAAGGTATGCTTGGAAGCTGACAGAGATTTTAGTTACTTTTGTTTGATTAAGCATGCCAATATTTGTTTGGTTGTGGACCAGTGCCTGAAAAACAAGGAAAATAAGAAAGATACGCTTTGCAAATGAGAAGGTGTAAAATAATGGAGGAGGCGTAGGGCTGTTGGAGTTTTTGGCTAAAGTAGCGTCGTTGGCACGTGCAATAGCAAAACTAGTTCCTGTGTGCATCAAAGACAAAAAAGACACATTGTATGTGTCTAGTGGATTGGATTTATTGAGAACGCAATACATGGCGAATTCGGTCCCTAGAGGCGTGAAAATGCCTCATTTGGCCCATAGGGGTGTGGAAATACCATATCCGGCCCTTAGGGGTGCGAAAATACACTCGTCTGTCCTCTAGGGTACGAAAATACCCTCGTTCAGCCTCTAGGGGCGTAGATTCCCTCTTCTTCTTCAGAAAAGTACTGTTTGTAAAAATATCTAAATATAGCAAATAAACTTCACAAATTATGAATTTTTTTGTAGAGGCTCCTGACACAGTTTACTTGCTTGTGTAATTTTTTAAATTTTTTATATATTCTGTATTTTCGTCAAAAATTCCTTTAAGGCTAATATTTGTAAAAATTTCTAAATATAGAAAATGAACTCTAAAAATTATGAATTTATTTGTGAAGGCTCCTAACATAGAGTACTTGTTTTTGTAATTTTTTTTCATAATTTTATAGGTTATGTATTGTTTTCTAATTTTTTTTAAAGCTACAGTTTGTAAGAATATCTAAATATAGCAAATTAGCTCCAAAAAATATGATTTTTTTTTTTGTCAAGGCTCATGATACAATATAATTTATTTTGTAATTTTTTCAAAATTTACATGTTCTGCATTTTTCTCGAAATTATCTTTAAAGCTATTGTTTGTATGCAAATGAAATAGTCTATTTGAGAAATTTCAAAAACATGCTCAAAATTCTTTCCATATTTATTCTCAGTATAATCCCATATTTAAATTTTTTTGAAAATTTATAACCTCGTGGGCGGATTTTCCCGCCCTAGTCCTTGGGCCCCTAAGTGCAGGTAGCCACCCTTTTTTTTTTTTAAAAAAAACTACAATCTTGCTTTTGGTGTTCCTGGATTCTCGCTAAAATCTGAAAAATATTGTTTGATATGATTTTGTCACATGTGATAATACCCCCTCCCCTGACAACGAAAGTTTGATCTAATCAGCACGGGTGGGCCAAGCGGGCGACCACATGAAAAAATTTGTGGAATGAAAATTTTGGTACATGTGATAATATATTTACTTCTTTTTTACCTCTGTAAAGAAGATAAAAATCGTCATATATATGCAATGCAATCATCATTGTACTGCATGCACAGTTATATATATATGCGATGCAATCGTCATTGTACTGCATGCATGCTACCACTCTTTTCTTTAATCACTTATGATGTCCAATTTCCAAAGTGCACCTAAGTTGTTCCAAAGTTCAAAGTTGCTAGGCATGCACTGTATCTCGCACTTCCAAAACAAACCATACTTTTATCTAGTGTTAGCTAGCTGCACGCATGTACGCCTGCACGATCGAGTTAGCTAGCTAGGCCTAAGCTTAGCTGATCAATGCATACAGAAATCATTTCCAAAACAAACCATACTTTTATCTAGTGTTAGCTAGCTATACGCACATACGGCTACACGATCGAGCTAGCTAGCTAGGCCTAAGTTCTATGGCCATAAGTACTACCAAAGCATTGGTTTGCATCCCTAAATTGCAAACTAATGCTAGAACTCAAATTGGTGCCATTGGTGTTGTTTTGCAACAAAAGGTAAAACAAAACGTTGTGAAGGCCGAGAGGGTGGATGGGGATGCTAGCCAACGAGAGGAAACATCCTCTCGGGATAAAACCCTAGCACATGCGGGTGGTCAAGAAAGACATGTGGTGACATGGCAACAAGGGTTGCATTGGCATCAAAGGAAGCATCAAGTGCATGGAACAAGGTCGCGCAAGAAGCTAAGAGAAGGAAAGCCCATGACACAAGGGAAACCGAGAGGGAGACTTAGCCATGCATGGGAAGGACGCCGGGAACATGGCACGTGGGTTGGTTCAGTTTGGATCCAATTCGGACAACCAATTGGTGTTTAATATTTTTATTCCAAAATTAGAGTAGTTTAAATTTCGAATTAAAGTACAAGTTTGCAATAGGATCTGGTTTCGGATTATTGTTCACGCGATTGTTCATCCAAGTCTATTTGTGCTTGCGTGGGAGGCTATATACCCCCCAATGGCCGCACCATGTAGATGGACAAGTTTATTTAGATAATAAAAATAAAAAAAGCCGTTTTGGCGCATATTGTGTGTTCTTGAGAATTACTACGAGGGAGGGCTGGAGAGAGGAGGAATCAAGATGATGTTCTCATCTGGTGTTTCAGCTTGGGCGCAAAGCAATGACACCTTGTTCTTAATTACAACCAAGAAGATCCATCTACTACTCCGTCTTTGCAATTCGACCAAATCAAATCGGTTTGTGAAGTTATTCTTTATTGTTTCTAATCCTCACGGTTTAGCACAACTAGAGATTGAAGATTTGCTATCTAGGGTTTTGGGACTATTCACTCATGTGGTACTGTTCACATGTGTGGTTACTGTTCACTCAAAGTAAAGAGAAGGATACGAGCTACTGATCTTCGAGTATACCATGAAAGATTGGGTCAACAATTGGGATTCATCTAATCAGCTAGTTGGATCCTTATCAGGAAGTTAAAAGTTAGAGTTAAAGAAAATACAAAAAAGTCACATTTTATGTGGCGCATAATGAGTACATGCGTTTCGAAAATTCCCATCTAGGGTTTTGTGATTGCGTGAATATTGGAGGGTGGTTTTACTTCCAAGATCCATAATATTCCTTATGGATCATATCACCAATTCGTAGCATCCTTAATTGCTCATGGTTTGGTATTGTTCTTTGAGTTTGTTGAGTCTTTGGACTCACCTTTTTTTGTACCAATTTCTAAATATAAAAAATGAGCTCAAAAAATTATGAAATGATTTGTGAAAGCTCCTGACATAGTGTACTTGTGTAATTTTTCTAGAATTTTACATGTTCTGTATTTTTCTCTAAAATTACTTTAAGGCTACTATTTGTGTGCAAATGAAATAATCGATTCGAGGAAAATTTCAAAAACATGGTCAGAATACTTTCCAAAACATGCCAAATCCCGACGTCGCCATTGTCTCGCTCGGTGACGACACCATCACATCACTAGGGAGTGATCAGATCAGACAAAACAAAAAAATTGTAGATAGTAAAAGTAGTAGTTCAATTGGTACTACTTGGAGCATAAAGAAAAATAGTATTGGTATCCGAAGTCGACCGGGATGTAGAGAAAATAGTACTCTAACTTTACAGAAACACTCCGATATAGTTTTTATCCTTTTTACAGAGACTGCATTGAGAATAGGGTATAATGAGGCCCTATACGCATCTGCTATAGTGGTAAATATCCCTAAGTTGCAAGTTTGTGTCAAACATTAAGTTGAGCCTATTTTGCATCAAAGAGGAAAGAAACAAGAACTACGTTCGGCCAAGAGGGGGAGAGGAGGTAGGCCAAAGGGAGCTTGGGTGTGCATGGGAAGCTTGTGGTGCATGGAGTGGTGGACCCAGATTTTCGGGATGGGTGTTCGAAGTTACAAAAATATTGATCAGTATCTAAGAGCTAAGGGGGTGATACTATTCATGGGTACTGTTCACGTGAACACTACGACCATGAATAGTGCGGCCCAAGGGGGTGGCCAAGGAGGTGGCCGGCCTAAATAGGTTACAAGGCCCAATTTGGCCCAAACAGGTGATGCATCACATTCTTTCGATGATTGTGGCGTGCATAGAAGGAATTTGGAGGTGAGGCCAGATCCGTTTGAAAGAGAACGAGATAAGCTTTCAATCAAGTACTCGTGGACCTCAAACAGACTTCATATGCGAAAGTTATGCCTGTTTGAAGTTAGGGCTGTCTCCGGAGACCGAACTGGATTTCAGAACGTGTCCAATTTGAACTCTTACTTTGCTTGGACACAAAGTGATGTGGTGCTGCACAAATATACATTTTCATTATTAGGTAGCATCATATAGTTCATATAATATAAATACACTCCTAAAAACGAACTCACCTGATAATTTAAGTGAAGTGTACGAGCTCTTATATTTGGAACAACAAGCATAGCAAATTTGATTGTATCTATAGGGATCATGTCCTCATCATCCTCCCCTTCTTGAAAACAAAGCCGTCCTCGGCTTTTGATAGACTAAAAATAGGGTAACAAAGAAGCCAAGGTGTATGCATGGTATATGTATATGTCATCCGTTTTAACAGTTCTTCGTTGTTGCACAATTAATGTTATAAAATAGCAGTGATCGTAAAACCTCATTGTATTATTACCCCAAGAATAAGCATATATGTTAATGAGCAAAACAAAATTTCTCACATAGCAATTATTGCAACTAGTTTTGCAAATATAAGTGAAGTATTTATGCAATTCAACTCTCCGAAGTTGTAAACTTGCAGTGGTAGCACATATGGGCAAATCTACAACTTTTGGAATCAAACAAAGTTTATCCATATTATCATATTTCAATCGAGCAATAGAAAATTCATCTAGCAAGGGTGAATGGATGTGTAAATTCTTCCATACTTCAATATCTTAATGCAGATTGTCCATACTAGATGGTGCAATAAGAGATGAACACATGGGCATTGAATGATCACTAAATTTTAATTTTCTCTCATAATGAACAAAATTCGGCACATAAGAATTGTTGTTCAAAACAACAAGTTTCAATTCATCCATGTAATCACAAGTTATGCATATTCGATAAACAAGAAATTGATTATCTACACCATAATCTTCAATCAAATTAAACTTATACCCACGAGTGTATGCACTAGACAAACATTTTGAACATATAATTTCAGAAACTTTCTCCATAGCATGTGACAATTTCATAGGTGAATCCAACATAATGTAATACAAAGAATCAGCAGGAGAAATTCTAGTCAAAACTTCTTTATGTCTAACCAATTCCACATGATCATTATATGCGATTAACTCATCACATGAATCACTCAAAACAGCAGGCAATTCAATTATTTTATCACATGGTGCAATCAAATCAATGCAGTCTGTATTCTCTACTTGAAATATGTGCGTATCAGAATTGTTTTTCACTAATTTTTGCTCTAAAATAGCATGAAAAGTAGACTGATGTAGTTCTTCACAAGCATACTCACCTTGAGTGATGATAGCACCATGATCTTTACCTTTTTGGCTCTCCTCAGATGATGTAGGTGCTTCCATTTCCTCATCTTCCTTCTCAACCAATGGAGTCGGTGGTTCAATTAACTCATTCTCCTCTTCGGCATGGCTCTCAACTTCTTGCAAGTCGTTATTCACAGAAAAAGACACAAACATAGGCTTGTTCTCATGTTTCCTATCATCATGTATTTTTAATTTCTCCTCAATCTGACTTTCAACGTTACAGGCAAGTATAAACAAATGAGAGAGAGAATTATATTCTTTATGAACAAGAAGGTCTTGAATTTCCTGATTAAGCCCACTTAAGAATCTATTTTCTGTAGTTTCAGCATGTTCCTCTAAACCACAACGCAACAAACGAGTTTTCAATTCATGATAGTATTCCCTTACAGTTCTACTATGTTGTTTTAAACGTTGTAATCTAGCTAACAAATAATCAACATGATATTTAGGAACAAATTCATCTCTCAAAAGTTTATTTAATGCATGCCAAGTTTGAGGCACTCTTCCATGTCTATGTAAATGCTTCCACCAAAGTATTGCATCTTCAACAAAAAAACACTAGTGGCAGCTCTAAGCTTTTGCCTATCAGACCAATCATAATATTCAAATTCTTTCTCTAATGCTATTTCCCAGTCAACATAGGCATCAGGATCAAATTTACCAGCAAAGGATGGAAATGCATACTTAAATTTACCTTGTTCAGGCATAGGAGATGAGTCAATGGTGTTGTTGATCTGATGAAACTCCCTACTATGTGATCTTGAACCTGTCATGGTTAGTAGAAAACAAGCATATGTCCCTAGCAACTACTAGGATGTGGTGGTTCAAAAGTCGTTCACACTCAAGCCTTTTATCAAAATCTTACCAATTCTTACCAAGCAAACATGGGTGATCGGCAACCAGCGGTGTCAATGTATCTTCGAAGATTGGATGGAGCGATTGCTAGAAGAAGTTCAGCCTGTACGGTGTAGAAGAGGTGTAGCTGGGAAGGCTCAAGTATGGTAGTAAGGATTAACAACAATCAATTCAGCAAATGCAAGTTGAATAAATGTTCAAAGTACTAGTCAATGTTGCTGATCCTAGCTTAATCAAAGCTAGCTAATCAAAGCCTATCAAGAGAAGTGTATGCACGCACATGCAAAGATTAATGTGACATGATGCAAGCAAAGAAAATTCTCACAGCAAGTGCTAGGAGAGACGCTAGCCAACTACTCAAACCTCTGTGTAGGGGCACAAGATTGTTCACACGATGTAGAGTACAAAGATGCAACAACGTGCAATGTAAATAGCCCTCTAGTTTAAGTAGTAACTAATAACTAGTCTCAAGAGATTAAAAATCAAAGTTTTATATGGCTTATATATACTCTTTTGAAAGGTTTCGACGAGATCTACAACTTTTCAGTTGAGGCGAAGCCCAAATTCCGAAGGAAAGACCAAAGAAAAGGCAAAAACAGAAACCGAAAACTTGCGACGCGAATTGGGGGCCGAAGATGGCCGATTTTGGGGCCCCGGGAGGGCGACAAGTGGCTTAGGTGGAAAGGATGCGCCTCGTCGTTAGCTTTGAAACGAGCATAAGAACGTAAAAAACGGACACCGTATGCAAAAGTTATACCTGTTTTACTGAAGGTGTCTCGGAAACAGAATCCTACTTGGACTCGAAACCGTCCCGAGTTCAAATTTGAAACTACTACATCTTTCAAATCCGCGGGCCAAACTTTCTGAAATTTTTTGTAGAAGCTTTTGGCTACATTTAGAAGGTCTCTAATAATTTTTTTACATGCTTTTCTTTTCTTTCTTTTTTTACCGCTGCTTTTGTTCTTGCGGTTGCCTCTTTCGCCTTCTATCTGGCCAGCCCTACAGTTTGCCGCAGGTCGCAAATAACATCAAATCTCCGAAAATATCACAGCAAAACCTCATCTTTTTTTGTTGGATTAACAACAGGATGAATTTTCTATTTTTGGTGTGGATTAGAGGAGTTCTAACCCACGAATTTTCTATTTTAGATACAAATACTAAGAACCCTAAAAGAACGATCAAGCAACGCGAAGGAAAACACGAGAAGTAATCTAGACAACGACCAACTAGACAATAACTAGAACTAAAGATCAGCAACTAGACACGACGATGCAACTAATGATTCAACAAGCAAAATACCGAAAAGAAAAATTGAATTGGCTCAAAGGGGTTCGGACAGGGATGATAATGGTGCAATAAATAATTTTTTGGGGGCAATTTTCTGGACTCTAGGTATGAAAACGAATCTACTACTAGAAAACTGGAAAATCTCACCGATCAACTGAAGCTCTGATACCACCTGATGGAGGCGGGGTGTCCCAATCTTTCGATGAGATTGATAAATATCTATTTTGGTGGAGGTGACTCTCGCGGTTCGACTACAACCGTACGACGACGCTTGCGCCTTAGCAATCGTTGAACCAACTCCGAGATGTTATTGACCTTGCTGGAAGCGCGATCAACCTGACCACGAAGGCCTATTCCTGCATGCAATCGAAGAACACACAAGAACAAGATAAAACGCAATCTAATGTATTGCAAATATTTATGAAATACTGATAAGGTGGGATTCCGAAGGCTTTCTTGACAGGTGGTCGTCCGACACAACTGAAGAACAGAAGTTTGCACAATGACTAAACCTTAACTCAACGAAATCCAAGAAAACTAGAGGGGTGCGGCCTCCTTATATAGGGGAGGGGGAGCCGCACATATCTAAGAGCTAAGGGGGTGGTATTATTCATGGGTACTGTTTACATGAACAGTACGACCATGAATAGTGCGGCCCAAGGGGGGTGGCCAAGGAGATGGCCGGCCTAAATAGGTTACAAGGCCTAATTTGGCCCAAACAGGTGACGCGGTACCTTCTTTCGATGATTGCGGCGTGCACAGAAGGAATTTGGAGGTGAGGCCAGATCCGTTTGAAAGAGGACGAGATAAACTTTCAATCAAGTACTCGTGGACCTCAAACAGACTTCGTATGCAAAAGTTATGCCTGTTTGAAGCCAGGGCTATCTCCGGAGGCCGAACTGGATTCCAGAATGTGTCCAATTTGAACTCTTGCTTTGCTTGGACACAAAGTGATGTGGTGCTGCACAAATATACATTTTCATCATTAGGTAGCATCATATAGTTCATATAATATAAAGACACTCCTAAAAACGAGTTCACCTGATAATTTAAGTGAAGTGTACGAGCTCTTATATTTGGAACAGCAAGCATAGCAAATTTGATTGTATCTATAGGGGTCATGTCCTCATCATCAACTCTGTAGTCTAGATAGCTCAGCTTCATTTTTCTGATTCCTTTTTTTTCAGAGCATAAATGCATAATGTTACTCCTAGGATTATGGGTTGATTGTCCTAGCCTAACTAAATGGTAGAGTACTAGCCGAGTTTTCTTGAGAGAGAGAATCTTAGGTTACTATATGTGACCACTTAATCTTCAGCCTAATACTACCCATCTAATTACATCCACTTCGTTTGAATCATATTCTGAAATGGCACATCGCTAGTCCCATTTGTGGTGAGCAATCTATCAAGCTCCAGACATCTACCTTACTTCAAAAACTTATAGGTGCATCGATTTGTACTCTAATTGTCATGTGAACTACAAGAACCAAGGCAGAAAGGTATTAAATAAAGAACAAATATGTTTGTAATTGTCAACCACCGCACTTCACACTCTACGAAATTAGCAGAACGCCAGAACCTACTTACCTTATTAATCAATCCATCATCAACCACAACACTGCTAATCTTCTTGAACAGCTCATACAGTGCTTCGATATCATTCACATTAACTGCGTAAGCAAAATAGATTCTCTACTGAATAAAAGGCAAGGAAGAATATGAAAATAGCATCAATGTATGCAAGATACAGGCTGATTCGGTTGCAATCGTGGTGGAAAGTGGAAACAAACAGAACAGATCATACAAACGATCGACAGAGTCGGAGCAGGCTGGGCGCTGGCGACTGGCGTGAGCAAAGCAAGCCACCGCTGCTTCTGCTTGGTCCTCTCGAGTCTCGACCTCCCGCTGTGGTGCGGTCCTGCCCTGGCACCCACCCCAGCAACCCAGCTCCCCTCCCCTTGACCCCTTCCCTTCTCCGGTTCTCCCCAGCCCTAGGAGAGTGGGAGTCCGTGACACCATGACGACACGTGACCCCGCCGACCCGAATGCCGCACGGCCGCACACGCTGCCGGCCCGCCGCCACGGCCTCTGCGGCTCCGCCTCAGCCCTTCGGTCCTCGCCTTTGCCTGCTCCTGCTCGGTCCTCCCCTTGACCCCTTCTCTGGCTCTACCTGGCCCCAGGAGTCTCCCGCACCCACCGGCGGCCGCGAGCACCTGAGCTGCACAAGGATGGAGCCATTTAATTTTAGGGTTGAGAGTTGGGTGTGCACTGCGTATGCATCTGTGCCTCTGTGGGATTGATTGGGCATTTGGGTGGTTTCTGGTTGGGCCATTCGGCAATTGGGCTCGCACGCTGTGGGTTGGGCTTGGGACGCGAGGCACAAGCGGCGTCGCCGTTTGCGCGTGGTGTGCTAGGATGCATCATGAGCATGACTGAGTAAGCTACATTGCTGATTCAACATGCTTTTCAGTATATACATGCATTATACCCTAAATATACGTAATTTTTGTCCAAAAAATTTGGGTGTTCAGCTGATCACTCATGAACCTAGGTGGGTCATCCCCTAGGTGCATGAGCCAAGCACTAGTCATGGTGAAAGACATGCAGTGCATGAGGGAAACCCTAGTCCAAAAGAAGCTAGTCAAGGAGGAGAAAATCCTAGGCAGGTGCATGTACATGAAAAGCATGCGGCACATGGAAAGACAAAGGAACCAAATTCAAACTCAATTCCGAAATCAATGCATTTCAGCCTAAGAATCAATTCCAATTCGGATGTTTCTTTAAAAGAGAAATTAATTTTGAAATTGCGTGTAATAGGATAGTTTAATTTATTTTCAGCAATTAGTAGTTGTCTACTCCCACCCATGCATGATGTTCTTGCAACCGTACCTAAAACACAACAAAAGCAAGGGTGAGTTCAAGAACTCAGCAAGTACCACAAAAAGAAACACTAATTTCACAATTACAGCATCAGCATCCAAATCTAAACTTTGCTCGGAAACATATCTCATGACGTATGAATGCAGACATGCAATGTATCTTTTCTCTTTTCCACTATTTTGCGTATTACACCGGTAATGCGGGGTATGCAACCATCGCTGCGTACCCATGCCTGTGCTCGCAAGCGCAGGGACCAATTGCCCAATACTCTGCAAGTAAAGGGGACCTCGAGCCCATACTCCACAAGTGTGGGGACCTTAAGCCCATCATTTACAAGACGGGGACCTCTCCTCAATGCCCACATTCCACGAATGTGGGGACCTCAAATGTGCAATCCTAATCACCACGCGATCAGGTCTTATGTATGCTCTCACAGTGCACATAAACAATTTCAGTTTTTCAATAAACATGAACAACATCAGCACTGTATATGAATAACAACCATTCGTATCATAAGCATACGTCATCTTTAACCAGCATATCACACTATCAATGAACCGCAACTAATATATTCCAAATACTAGCATGTATCATAAGCATACATCATCTACAGCCAGCATATCAACCACAACTAATATATACCAAATACTAGCATGTACCACAAGTAATCATCACCTTTAACCAGCATACACACTATCAATCCACCACAGCTGCTAAATATCAATTACTAGCAAGCATTGTCAAACCATCCATAACTACTCTACCAAGCAGGGTACTTGCCTCAACCGCGAGAGAACGGAGAATGCGAAGAAGGTGCTGCCTCTGGGACCAGTCCCCCACCTAAAAATTCATTTAAAAGCTTACTAAGACAATAGTAATAGACCCACAAACCATACAAGCAAGCACGAACTAGCAATAACTTGAAACGTGATCCTGACTTCAATTTCCTAAATGCTGAACTGACCCCTCTGTAAACAGTCGTGATAAAAAAATTTGTATCTTTTAGTACAGGATTCCAAATGAGGTGATCTTGGACTTCATTGAAAGGTTATCAAATTCTCCAACTAAACCTGGTTGGTGGGCCTTCCTGATTCGGCAATTTACTACCCCTATCATGCCAATTAACATAACATTGTTTTCACGTCAAGTTCTCTGGACAATACACTAAAACTATCATAACTTTTAGCTAGTTTGTCCAAACTTCGTGTTCTTGACCTTCCCTGAAAGTTACGACAATTATCTACAACTTTCGTTATACTGAGCTCCTCAAATTCTCCTTTTAACAGATCGAACAAGACAGATTACTAAAACCCGTCAGATTACCGACAGATTCGAAGAACATTCATACTATTTAATTCATAACTTCTCCTACATGGATCCAAATATTACGATCTAGCACTTCCTTGAAAGCTATGGTCGTCCTCTACAAATCTCTAGGAGATGCCCAGGACTGAATCCACACTTATCTACATCAAAACATCCGTCTAACGCAATCTGTCCTGAAGAGACCGAAATACCAACATTGCTACAACAATTAAGTATGCATCTAAATGGGGAAAACGGGGGTTACCCTTGACAAACCACTGTCGAACGTGAAGAACACCCAGCCCAGGCCATGATCTCTCCCTCCCCATCACCTCTTCTTCTCCTTCTTGTTCTTCTTGGCCAAACGATCTCCCGAGCGGTCCTCCGTCTTCCTCCTCGACACAGGCAATGGGGGAGCACCTCCTTGGCCAACAGTAGGGGAGGACCAACAGGGAGGTGGCATGGGAGGTCGGGGATGGCCTAGGGAGTAGAGGAGGTGGGGCGGCCAAGGGGGGTGGAGCAAGGGGTGCGGCCAAAGGGGGATGGAGGGGGGCGGCTAGGGTTTTGGGGGGGGGGAGTGGCACCTCCCCCCTTGGCCAGCCACCCTTGAGGCCTAATGGGCCGAGGCCCAGGCCCAGGTTGCTGTAAATTCACCGATTTCCCCCTCTCTAACTGCGGAATAACTATTTTTTTCTATTTGGTCCTTTGATTAATTCAGATATCTCTCTCCCGAAACCCTTCCTAATACTTTTGTGGTGTTACAAGGGTCTTCTCCATCTTGTGGTCGCATGTGTTCTTCTCTCCATCCATGTTGACTCCAGATGCTTCTTCTTTAAGAAACCTAAGCTCAAGTAAAGTACTAGCATTAGGTAGCAACCAATTCTCAAAAAGATTACAAGTATAATCAACAAGAAGAGAAGTCACCTCATTTTGTATCTGTTTAGCTCTAGCTCTTGTCATAGGACCTTAATATACATTATGATATCCATAAGGTTTCATAGAGCTTGAATGATCAATAACAGCATGGAAATCATCAACAATAGTGATAGAACATGGGATGTCCTCATCATGACCATTGTCAGATGATGAAGTTAAGTTCATGTCTAGAATTCCTTATGCTAGTGCAATTAGTTCACTTGTGTATGTCATGGTATGTTCTCGCCTCGATTTATCTTAGTCATTGTGTGTTGTTAGTAGATATATAAATAATTCTGGCAAAGAGCATTGGAAAGTAGTTTAATGGATTTTTAGATACTTGTGAGACACATCTTATGCTTGTTTACAGTTTGAGAAGACTAAAGATAGAATTATTGGTTATGTGGACTCAGATTTTGCCATGTTAGACAATACCATGGTGGTTTCAGGAAAGGGAGTGTTTTGCCTAGTTCTGAGAGTTCGAGGATGTCAAATGTTCGGTTTTGAAGTTGAGGAATGATTTCTAAACTCAGTCAATAGTTGAGGGGGTAAAATAGACTTACTTAAGCCTCCCTTCACTATTGATTAATCTCAAAAGTAAAAGTGTTTCGGAGTGAATCTAAACTTATTGATATCTAGTTCTTGATTACTACTATAGGTGTGCCTTGTCCCTTGTTCATGTCACCACGCTGCCTTTTATATAGGGCCTCCTTGGTGCCAACCATTGTATGCCAAAAGGTGCCTCTACATGGATGAACCGTCATTGTATAGACAAACACTATTATTGTTATAACTCCCACTCAATTGATGATGTTTGGCGATGCATGTGTTGAATGTGGGTGAAGCAACAATTCGTGTGATCATACACGATAGTGACTTGTTAGAGCACATCTACTTGTGACCAGGAATAAGGCACAGGGTGATCCTTATTCAACCAGGTGGTCGAGGACAAGGTCACGGTGGAATGGGAATCTCAAGGAAGGATATACCGACCAGGTAGTCATATGACCACAGATGGTCTTAAGAAGGCTCCAGCTTTTTGGGTTTTCCTCTAGAGAGGTTCTCAATCACCATCAACATCATTCTACCATTAATAGAACTAACCGAAGGGCGTGATTAAATAAAACATGATTGTTTGGGGTTCAAATCAACAAAATGATAATTTAAGGGCTTAATTGAACAAAACTAAATAGTTTAGGGGTTTATTATGCATAAGTCTATGGCACCTTCCATGTCTCTAACCCATGTCACTATGTTGGTCGATATCATTTGTATGTTAAATTGTAAGGATGGGTGCAACCTTAGCTGTGTTGAGACGGCACACCCTGGCCGATGCATAGGCCTGCTTGGGCTAGTTGGTGGGTAACAGCTTTTGCCTGTCCGATTTTGCACTGAGGGGCTGATTTGTTCGTCCAAACGAGCATTCCAAGCCCTAGCCCTTCCCTCCTCTAGCTATCTGCCTCGAAAGAGGAGACACTACCACCTCTACTCCTCCGTCGCTTCCTCCGCCCTTCCTCACGATGCTTCCCTCGCCGTTGTGCACCGCCACCACCCTCCTCTTTGGTCATCCTTGTCTGTCGTGCAGTTCATTCGACCACCGGCGCCTTGGCTAGTTTGAATAACTCTCCTAAGGCTAGTGCTAAATGTGATGCCTCTGGTGGCCTACAACTCACATGTAAAAGCCATCAAACATACAACTTCAATTCAAACTGCTTTTGGATTGGCAACGAAGAATAGTGTTCGAGACTTCGAGCACAATACCACCAAGACAGTGCTGTGTACCTAGCAACATAAATCAATGTCAAATGAGTTATCCAGGCCATGAAACTCCATTTTTAGAATACTATTTGATAAAATAGTATTCAATATTCTCTTTTTTATAGCGGAATCAAACTACGAGCTCGGGGAGCATCCACGTTGCCAGTTTTGCGAACAACCCCCGTAGTTTATGAAATCATGTTGAGGTCTTGGCTGAACCCGCGATGGTAATTTTTGTGCTCGCCTATTTGCACAAAACCTCTCATTGTTTAACAAAATTGCATAGAGATCATGCGCGCTTCTGACCGTTTCATGTCGTCGAGGGGACTGATCCGACCGTCCACCTGCACGTGCTAGATCCCACCCTCTAGCTCCTGAGCTCCTCCCATTCTCCTCGTAGAGAGCTCCGCTCACCTCCTCTCCTCTGCCCGTGCCCTCACCCACGCCGCTCACCTCCTCCCTTTCGCCCGCACAGCTCCTCCTATTCCCCGCACTGAGGACTCTACCAGCCTCCTCCCCTTCACCTATGCCGCCCACTTCCTCCCCTTCGTCCTCACCGCATACCTCCCCCCCTCCGACTATGCACTCACCCGCGTCACCCACCTCCTCCCCCTTACCCTCGCCGCCGCCCCCAACTTGCTCCTATCCCGCTCTCTTCCCCCCTCCCCTGTCGGTTTTCTTCCCCTACTCCCATCGTCGGCCTCTCTTCTCCCCTCCCCATCATTCTCTAGTGTTGTATCTGATTTGGCCCTTTGAACTGGAACTGGGTTGCATTTGGGCAAAACCCTAAATTTTTTTTGTTGCATTTTGGCAAAACCCTAGATTTTATCGATCATGGGGACGAAGTACTTGAGGCCGCCGACCCAAGTGCGCCGCGTGAGAGAATACAATGAATCGACGACGTGGACGAGATCGAGTGGCCGTTGCTCCACAGCTACGGGTCGTTGACTTTGGTGGAGGACGAGGAGGAGAGGAGAGCCAAGAAGACACAAGTGACATGTCAGGATTGAGACAAGATTCGAATTACAAATTGAATTTGGATGCAAATCGTTGTAATCAGAAGGCAAGAAGATAGTGTAAAAAGCTATGAAATGGGGAAAGTATATGCATATAACATAGAACTAGGGTTTAACATCACAACAAAGCAAAAGCAAGCCAAATTTCTGCTTATATGGAGTACGCAGTTGGCGTTGCTGACACAAGAAAGATTCTACCGACAAAGCAACAATATTACAGGGAATAGTTATTACTAGGTTCTATTCTAGCCACTAGATCCTTACTTGGGGGTGTGCAAAGATATCAGCTATCTGATTTTCATTACTAGCCACCATTCAGTCTCCCCCTTGGATTTCATAATGAAGAAGTATCTTGCAGTCTGGACCATCCAAGTGTTTTCCTACATCTTCTCCTTCCTTGAGTTCATTTCTAGTTTCTCCAGATCTGACAATGCTCCCTTGTAAGATCATTGTCCTCAATGATGAAAATTTGGAAATACCTTCAAGATAAAGTCAACATCCTCCCAGGTAGTAGCATTAGCAGGTAGGTTCATCTATCGTATCAGCCATTACACCATTGGTTTGTTGTTCCTTGGCACTACCCTCCTTTCTACAATTGCGATGGGTTCAGTCAAAATATTGCCCTCTGGATCCACTAATGGTAACTCTGGGCTAGGGATGTGTAGGGCCAACATGCTTCTTCAATTGACTCATATGGAAGATAGGATGTATTAAACTTCCAGTTGGTAACAGGAGTTTATAAGCCACTTGTCCAATTTTCTCTAGAACTCTGTAGGGTCCATAGAATTTGGAATGCAACTTCAGAGAATTATGTAGCCCCAGGGCATTGTGCCCGTATGGTTGCATTTTCAAGTACACCATATCACCAATATTGAACTCCCTCTCCACTCTATTGTTGTCAGCAAAGAACTTCATCCTGGATTGAGCCTTTTGTAATGAACTCTTAATAGCTTCAAAAATTGCCATTCTCTACTGAGATATGTTGTGATTCTGTAACAGCCCTAACTTAGGGTTTGTATTTCAAATGTAAAATTTTGAGGAGAAATAAAAACTTTTGTTGTCTCTTCAAATCATTTGAAAGTTTTCCAAATTTTCCCTAGCAATTTCCAATTTTCTAGAAGTTAATTCTTGTGAATGGCATTTGTTGCCAGCAAATTCTTAGCCTTCAAACTTGTGATCATCCTCTGAAATTATTTTTCCTATCATCTTGATCATCCTATCTACCTCCCTGAATTATTTCACAATTTTTAGATTTTGTTTGCTATTTCCAATGGCCAAGTCAACTCTGTTTGAAATCTGGTCAAACTCCATGTACAGCAGCTTGTGAATTTTCTCTAGAACAATTCAGTACATAAAAAGTTCTGGAAAAATTATACAAGGTTGTCCTCTGTCCCTAGTAGCTACCATAAAAATTTCGAAATTTTTGGAGCTCAGGAGCTACCTCTAAAAATTCCCCAAACCTTCTCTGTCTTTTAAATCAAATCTCGAAATCATCGTTCCTCGGGCTCGGACCCAACCTCGCTCGAGTCCGACTCGCACCACTTGGCTCGGTCGCGTCAACTAAACGCACCGCCGAGTCCAATCGATCGTGACCGTCCGATGCAAATCGAACGATCCACGCCGCGCATGCAACCGACTGTCCGAATGCATACACTAATCTCACCGTCCGCTTTAGATCCAACGGGTCGCGCGATATTGATCGAGTCTAACTCGGGCTCGCGCCGCTTTGCTGCTTTATCGACAAGGCGGACCCACTGCGAGTCATCCGCCACGTCGCCTCGCCGGCTCCAGCGCAGCACCGCCGCCGCGCTGCTCGCCGCCGCCATGCATGCACGCCGCCACCTAGCTTCACCGGTCTTTTCACCGCCCACCGCCTCACCTCGCGCCTCTTTGCTCCTACAAAAGCCATCGAGGGTTTTCCTACTGCTGTCTCCATTGCCTTTCTTCTCCATCGAGCTCAGAGCCGTGGCGCGCCGCGACGCCCGAGCATTTCACGCGCTCCGGTGGCTCCGGTCATCGCCGGCCGCACTGGCGTGTTCCACATCTCGGGAGTAAACTCCTCAAGGAATTTCAGGATTCATCGCCCGTGGAGCTGCGCGTGGACTTTCTTCTCCAAGTCCGCCGAAACCGCCTTTTCCACCGCCGCATCTTCTCCGGTGAGCTCCACTCAATTCTTCGCTCGGTGAGCACCACTGACTCCACCTTTCTTCTCCACTCACTCGTGTCCTCTCGCTCACCCTGTGCTCCTGCCGCCGTTAATCGCCTTGCGCCGCCGTGGCTCTCGTCGCGGTCACTCCGGTGCCTCTCTCGCTGCCGCCAAGCACACCGGTGGGTTCTCGTAACTCACCGATGCCCATGCGCGCTAAATTTCATTGTCTTCCTCTCTAGTGCGCCGCACCTTGTCACCCCACCGCCGCCGCCAAGCTCGTCGCGCGCCATCGCAGATGCATCTCCCACGCCTCGAGACCACCTACGGTTAGTGATCCTCCGCGACCCATTTTGGCCTTGGTTTCCACTCGCCGCGCCTCCACCGGCGGCGAATCCAGTCCGAGAGCGCCCGAGATCCTCTCGTTTTTTTCGTTGTGATCCTCTCTGCATCGGCGGTGGGGCCACTCCTTCAAAACCAATTAGTTAGCTGCTAATCATGCTTATGATTGTTCTTTAGTTCACTCTCATGCATGATCAAAGTTAGTAATTGAGGTTTGAAAGTATTTTAGTGCAAGTTTCTCTGTATCTTTTCTCTGTTGTCAGTTTTAGCTGTTGTCAGTAATCTGAAAATTTGTATCATGCTTGCTATTAGGTTTTGTTAGGCTTGATGTCTCCTTTTTGTTGTGGTGGTTAGCATGAAATCATTTAGATGGTATCTTTAAGTTTCTAAGCTTCTGTTGCCATGCTTGATCATAGGGATAGTTAGCTGCTCATTTTATTTGCCTCTGTACTTTTGAGTTGTCAGTGTTATAAGATTTGGGTAGTGACCAAATGTTGAAACTTGTTAGCCTTGCAAAATCTAGGTGTGATGCTTAGGGGTATGAATAGCTGAGCATCCTTAGCATCCTATCTTAGGTAGAAGATTTTTGTTTAGCATTTCTTAGTTGGATACTTGGCTAGTTATGCTTTCGATAGCTTCTTGTAGATTTTGTGCTCTCACCTGTCAATAGTGGTTTTAGTATAGCTAGCTGATTTTGATGTGTTAACTTGATGATTAAATAATAGATGTGCATACAATCACCATCAAAGCCTATCCAAAGTTTAAAGCATGTTAGAAGTTTGATTTTGTGGTTAACCTAGCAATTGAGTGGATGGGTCTCTGTAGCAATTATTTGTCATTCTTTGTGATAGTCTAGCCTTGGTGTATATATTGGTGTTTGTATTTGATGTTTGAGTTTTGCGGTGTTATTCGTTCTTATTCTGCTTTGTTCGATCGTTAGGCTTCGATATTTGCGGCAACCCCGAGGACGATCCTCCGCACCTTATTGAGCAACAAAGAACCGTGCAAGCGGTTTGATCATGTTTAATCCATATTTTAAAGATTAATATTTTGTTTCAAATTGTATGTATGCATTGCTTAATTTGTGTTAAATTGATTAGTTAAATCCGTAGTTGCATATCCTCGTAGACAAAATATTGATCTCTACTACCGAGCCTAGGTTATTTCTTTGTGATTAGAGGTGTTGGATGATCTCTTGTCACTTAGTAGATCCGGTCAACTTGCTTAGACATGCTTAGCTATCGGTAGAATCAGGCGGTTATCGACTTTAGTCGGTAACCTTGATCACCTAAAATTTCTATAGCTTTATGTTTTAGCATTTTTGCTATGTTTAATTGCAAAATTAAAAAAATGAAAACAAAAATGATTTAGACTTGGGCACAATGGTAAGACTGGTGTGATCTGTTGGGTGTGACTGGAAAGGTGCCCGAGTCAGTTAAGGACCGAGTTACTTGCGCCACCGTCTCGAGCATTTTGCGTGCTAACCACACTAGAGTATATGGGACCTCTCTTGACCTAGTACTTTGGCGTGTATTGGCTCGGTCGCAGGAGGTCGCAGGAGGGACGGAGGTGGGAGCATGGTAGTTGTCCAAAAGCTTTATCCCGAGTGGGTAGTTGTCTTTCGGCTTTACCATGTAAGCGTATGGGTTTCTATCCATACGAGCGGCTCGTAGTTAATACACAATATTGGAAAAAGTCTCGTAGGACTTAGCCGTGCCAGCATACCTTCGGAAGTGTGTTTTGGCTTAAAGGCGGTCTGAAGTGTGGGTACATTGGTACACCCTGCAGGTTAAAACTATTCGAATAGCCTCGCCCTAGGTTATGGACACGCCGGATACGCCCCAAGAACTAGACTACAACATTTAAATTAACACTTGATGGGTGGTACGAACTGGGATTCGTGCTATTGTGGTGGTGACTATTGGGATAGTCACTTCTAGGTTGTTTATCTTTCGCTTTTGTTATTAATATCCTTATTGTTATTTCAATCTTATAAATGAATTGCAAACTTGCCTTTAAAATGTATTATATTATTGCAAATGAAAGTTGGCTTTATGCAAATGAAACATATGGCCTCCACCAAATAAGCTCGCATGTAGCATATGAACAGGTCTGCTAGTTCACACGTCAGTCTTGCGGGTACAAAGACAATCTTTGTACTCGTGTGCTTTGCTTAATGTTTTGTTGCAGAGGAAGAAGGTGAGCCTCAGGGTCCTCACTTCTGTGAGCTGTGTTGCCGCTTCTTGGACGACTAGACTTGGCGGTCCGGTCAGATGCCTTGTGGGTTGAAGGCACACTGATTGGCTTTGTTTATAGCCATCTTATGGCACTTTTGCTTCCGCTGTCTTCTTTTGTTATTTGTGTATCTTGTGGCCAGTCGGCCATTGTCTGTAATATCTCTACTATTTGTTTATCTTCCGTTTGGAAGTGTGGTGTTTGGACTCTATGTTTTGAATGGAGTTGATGCCTAATTTTGTAACGAGGTGTGTATACTGCTTTCTGGGAAGTATACGTATCTCGAGGATCAGTTTATTTGATTTGTGATGCTAGGACCGGTGGTTGGTTAAGCATTACAAGCCAAATAAACTGGGTCCTCACAAAGTTGGTATCGAGCCATTCGACCGTAGTAACTCAAGCATAGTCGTCCTTAGGATATTTTGAAAGTCTTATTTTCAAATCATAAAAGGTTTATGAAAACCTAGCGATTCTCGATTTTATTCCTTACCTATCTTAGCTTTCTACTCTCATCTTACTCTAGTTTAAGTTTTGAAACTTGGTTTCTCTCTTTCCTATCAAAAGATAGTTAATACCGTAGAATCGGTCTTTGGGAGAACCATAGGGAATTAGTTTAATTAAAAATTTTGTGGGGACATAAGGGTAAGATATGTATGAGTTTGCTAAGTGTCCGATCTTTGTCGATTGGTTTTGTAACTTAAAAGTCTTGTGCTTGTTTTGTCTTCGTTAGTAAGTTAATTGCGGTGGGTATTGACTTCGTGTTTTCCGGCTGTTTTTAACTTGTCTTAGTAAAACAGATGGCCGGAGAAGCGCGTGGCGCAGCGTGAGTGGTCATGATGAGGAGCTTCCTCCTCCGACCATGGTGAGGTTCTCGCCGATCGAGCGAAACCGCATGGACCAGACGCGCATCTTGGAGGTTATTGCTAGGAATACCTCCACTCCTGCGGTGGTGGCGGCCACGGACTCGTGGGGACTTGCGAGTTCCTCCGCATACACCGCCGACTTTCTCCCGCTCCGAGGACCTCTCGATGCGGATGATTGGTCGCGCATGGTTGAGCGGAAGCTCAACATAGCTCGATGCGACGCAGGACAAGGCACTCTTCGCCCCACCACCTTGAGGGCGCAGCACTCTCATGGTGGGAGAACTATCTCGCCATGCAGCCCGCGCCATGTGGTCGCGTGGGAGGAGTTCAGTCGCTTTTCGTCGGGCCCACATCCCCGACGGCCTGATGAAGTGAAGAAAAAGGAGTTCCTCGCGCTCAAGCAAGGGCGCAAATCGTGACGGAGTACTGCACGAGTTCAATCATCCGCTCGTTATGCTCGGGAGGTGGCCTCGAGATGAGGCTAGCAGAGAAATTTATGGATGGCTTGTCCGAGGAGCCGCAGACAAGCTATCCATTGTGGACTTCTCGGACTTTCGGGCCTTGGTAGATAAGGCCATTGTTGCGAGCATAAGGCAAAGGCGCTGGCGAGTCCATAGCGCAAATGGGAGCGCGATCGTCTACTCACACCGCCTCGTTCGTCCTCGGTGGGCCGGCACTGATGGCCCGTTCTTTTGCTCCACCGCGCCGAGGCCATCTCGCACCAGCTCTCGCCACCGCAGCCGTGTTTCAGCCACGTGCGCCGCGATCCAACAGCAGAGCGGCCTCCGCAATCCGGCGCCGAGGTTACTTGTTTCGCCGCCACAACAAGGGCCATTATGCGAATGCTCGCCTCGTAGTGTTGCAGCAGCCCTCGTCCTAATGGAGGACGCGGGCAGGGGAGTGGTCATCCACCTGACCAGAAGATGATCCAGAAGCCCCAGGGTGCGAGCAGCGGTCGAGTCAACCACCTTTCAGCTGAGGAGGCTCAGGAGGCGCCAGATGTCGTGATGGGTACACTTCTTGTTAATTCTCGTCCTGCTGCAGTATTATTTGATTCTGGAGCATCGCATTCTTTTATTTCAAGATCATTTGCTGCTGCTAGTGGTCTTCACTGTGTTCCTTTGGGAGTTCCTTTGCTCATCCGCTCTCCGGGGTCGGAAATGAGAGCTGATTTACAGTGTCGGGATGTTCCTATCATAGTCCAAGGAGTGGGGTTTTTGGCAAACCTTATTCTGCTCAGTTCAGCGAGTCTGGATGTGATTCTTGGCATGGATTGGTTGTCCCAACACTTGGGGCAAATCGATTGTGCCAGGAAGATTGTTTATCTTACCACTCTTCAAAGTGGCGAGTCGGATTTTCGCGCAATGCGGGGACACATCTATGTGTATTAGAAGCAAAGCCACCTTGCGATTCGTGGATGTTCCCATAGTATCGACTTTGGGGATGTTTTTCCGATGATTTGCCCGGATGCCTCCGGTTCGAGACCTTGAGTTTGTCATTGAGTTGCTTCCTGCATCGCCCGATTTGAAGGCGCCGTGATCGAATGCCTCCCAATGAGCTAGAAGAATTGAAGAGGCACTTGGTGAGCTCCAAGCAAAGGGTTTCATCCGTCCCGCCATCTCCTTGGGGTTGTCAGGTGATCTTTGTGAAGAAGAAGGACAAGACCTTGCGCATGTGTGTTGATTACCGTCCTCTCAATGAGGTGACGGTGAAGAACAAATATCCTCTCGCCCGCATTGATGATCTGTTTGATCGCTTGATCGGAGCCTGTGTGTTCTCAAAGATTGATTTGAGAATGGGGTATCATCAGTCGGATCGATCGAGGATATTCAAGACGGCCTTCACTACTCGTTATGGCTGCACGAGTACACCGTCATGTCCTTTGGCTTAACCAATGCTCGGCTTTGTTCATGAACTTGATGAATTCAGATTCATGGAGTTTTGGACAAATTTGTGGTGGTCTTCATTGATGATATTCTTATTTATTCCAAGATCAAGCGAGCATGCCGAGCATCCAAGATTGTTTTGGGCAAATTGCGGAGCACCACTATATGCGAAGTTCAGCAAATGTGAGTTTCGTTGAAGGAAGTGGCATTCTTGGGTCATGTTCTTTCAGTGGAGGCATAGTGTGGATCCCAGCAAAGTCACGATGTTCTATCTTGGGGCCACCAAGTCGACCATCGATGTGCGGAGTTTTCTTGGTTTAGCGGCTACTATCGCCGCTTTATCGAGAACTTCTCCAAGATCGCAAAGCCGATGACCGAATTGCTTAAGAAGGACAAGAAGTTTGTATGGTCCCTCGCTTGTGATGAGAGCTTTGGGAGCTCAAGCGGCGATTGACTTCACTCCAGTCCTTACTCTTCCGATATCCACAAGAGCTTCGATATTTATTGCGATGCCTCTCGTCGGGGACTCGGATGTGTTCTTATGCAGGAAGGCAAGGCAGTTGCCTATGCATCCAGGCAATTGAGACCTCACGAGCTCAACTATCCCACCCATGATTTAGAGCTTGCTGCGGTGGTTCATGCACTCAAGATTTGGCGGCATTATTTGATCGGAATCACGTGAGGTGTATTCACCACAAGAGTTTGAAATACTTATTCACTCAGCCAGATCTGAACCTCAGGCAGAGGAGATGGCTGGAATTGATCAAAGATTATGACATGGGTATTCAGTATCATCCGGGCAAAGCCAATGTGGTTGCTGATGCACTTAGCCGAAAGGTGTATTGCAATACTCTGATGATCCAAGAGCAAAGAACCGCACTTCTTGCGATTTCAACGTCTCAACTTGGGTTTGGTTGAGCATGGCTCCTTGTCGCCTTGGTTGTGCAACCAACCTTGGTGGATCAAATCAAGTCAAGACAAAGAATCGGATGATGGTGTGGGAAAATCAGCGTAATATCAAGGATGGATCAGCCAAGTGTTTCACGAAGATGAGCACGGTGTTGTGTGGTTTGGGCAGCGTCTTGTGGTCCCAAAGGTCCCGAGTTATGGATTTGATTCTTCAGAGGCCCATGATTCGCCTTTGTCCATCCATCCCGGGCCACTAAAATGTACCAAGATCTGCGTCGGAGGTTACGGTGGACTCGCATGAAGCGAGATTGCGTGTTCATTGCCGATGTGACACATGTTGTCGTGTCAAGGCCGAGCATCGGCCCAAAGAAGTCTTCTTCACCCTTGCCTATACCGAATGGAAGTGGGATTCGAGGCATGGATTTTATCAACGGTCCGCCTGCACTCTGCGGGAAGGATGCATTATGGGTTGTCATTGATCGATTGACGAAGGTGGCCCATTTCCTTCCAAAGGCGATCGAAGATTGATGTGAATCACCTAGCGGATCTTTACATATCCCGCATTGTGAGTTCGCATGGTGTGCCACAAACGATAGTGTCGATCGTGGCTCTCTTTTCACTTCCGATTTTGGCACACTGCAGGAGGCCATGGGTACCGTCTCTTCGCTCATTTCACCTATCATCCTCAGACTGATGGTCGACGGAGCGCGTCAATCAGGTGCTTGAAGATATGCTCCGTGCTTGTGTTCTTTCCTATGGAAAGAATTGGGAGAAGTGCCTACCGCTTGCCGAATTCTCCTACAACAACAGCTTCCAGGCTAGTCTCGGTATGGCACCGTTTGAGGCTTTGTATGGACGGCGCTGCAGAACACCATTGAACTGGTCAGAAACTGGTGAAAGGCAGTTCTTTGGCCCGGATTCGATCAATGAGGCGGAAAGTCAAGTGCAGTTGATTCGTGAGCACTTGCGCGTAGCTCAGTCCAGGCAGAAGAGCTATGCAGATCGGCGTCGCCGTGAGCTGAGTTTCCAGCCCAATGACTTTGTGTATCTCAAAGTCTCACCTCTGAAAGGTCATCGTCGTTTCGGTGCCAAGGGCAAACTAGCTCCTCGATATGTCGGGCCGTATCGCATCATCAAGAAAATGGGAGCTGTTGCATACAAACTAGAATTGCCAGCTACACTTGAAGGGGTGCATGATGTTTTCCATGTGTCGCAATTGAAGAAGTGCCTCCGTGTTCCGGTTGAGGAAACACCATTGGAAAATATCGATGTGCAGGAAGATCTGTCTTATCGTGAGCGTCCCGTTCGTATCCTCGAAGAAGCTGAACGCAGAACAAGGAACCGTGTGATCAAGTTCCTTAAAGTTCAGTGGTCGAACCACTCCGAGGATGAAGCCACTTGGGAGCGGGAAGATCGTCTCCGAGCAGATTACCCATCCTTCTTCTCCCAGTGATCAGAATCTCGGGGCGAGATTCTTGTAAGGGGGGGAGATTTGTAACAGCCCTAACTTAGGGTTTGTATTTCAAATGTAAAATTTTGAGGAGAAATAAAAACTTTTGTTGTCTCTTCAAATCATTTGAAAGTTTTCCAAATTTTCCTAGCAATTTCAATTTTCTAGAAGTTAATTCTTGTGAATGGAATTTGTTGCCAGCAAATTCTTAGCCTTCAAACTTGTGATCATCCTCTGAAATTATTTTTCCTATCATCTTGATCATCCTATCTACCTCCCTGAATTATTTCACAATTTTTAGATTTTGTTTGCTATTTCAAATGGCCAAGTCAACTCTGTTTGAAATCTGGTCAAACTCCATGTACAGCAGCTTGTGAATTTTCTCTAGAACAATTCAGTGCATAAAAGTTCTGGAAAAATTATACAAGGTTGTCCTCTGTCCCTAGTAGCTACCATAAAATTTCTGAAATTTTTGGAGCTCAGGAGCTACCTCTAAAAATTCCCAAACCTTCTCTGTCTTTTAAATCAAATCCTGAAATCACTGTTCCTCGGGCTCGGACCCAACCTCTCGCTCGAGTCCGACTCGCACCACTTGGCTCGGTCGCGTCAACTAAACGCACCGCCGAGTCCAATCGATCGTGACCGTCCGATGCAAATCGAACGATCCACGCCGCGCATGCAACCGACTGTCCGAATGCATACACTAATCTCACCGTCCGCTTTAGATCCAACGGTCGGCGCGATATTGATCGAGTCTAACTCGGGATCGCGCTGCTTTTCTTCTGTCGTCGACAAGGCGGACCCACCGCAGTCATCCTCGCCACGCCGCCGCCAGACCTCGCCGCACCGCTCGCGCTCGCTCGGCCGCCGCCGCCGCATGCACGCCGCCACCTAGCTTCACCGGTCTTTTCACCGCCACCGCCTCACCTCGCCGCCTCCGCTGCTCCTACAAAAGCCATCGAGGGTTTTCCTACTTCGCTGTCTCCATTGCCTTTCTTCTCCACCGAGCTCCAGAGCCGTGAGCGCGCCGCGACGCCCGAGCATTTCACGGGCCGCCCGGTGGGCTCGGCCATCGCCGGCCGCGTCACGGCGTGTTCCACATCCCGGGAATAAACTCCTCAAGGAATTTCAGATTCATCGCCCGTGGAGCTGCGCGTGGACTTTCTTCTCCAAGTCCGCCGAAACCGCCTTTTCCACCGCCGCATCTTCTCCGGTGAGCTCACCAATTCTTCGCTCGGTGAGCACCACCTGACTCCACCTTTCTTCTCCACTCACTCGTGTCCTCTCGCTCACCCTGTGCTCTGCCGCCGTTAATCGCCTTTGCGCCGCCGTGGGCTCGCCGCCGGGTCACTCCGGTGCCTCTCTGTCGCCGCCAAGCACACCGGTGGGTTCTCGTAACTCATCGATGCCCATGCGCGCGCTAAATTTCATTGTCTTCCTCTCTAGTGCGCCGCACCTTGTCACCCCCACGCCGCCGCTAAGCTCGTCGCGCGCCACCGCGATGCATCTCCGCCGCCTCGAGACCACCTACGGTTTGATGATCCTCCACACCCATTTTGGCCTTGGTTTCCACCTCGCCGCGCTCCACCGCCGGCGACGAATCCAGTCCGAGCCGCCGAGATCCTCTCGTTTTTTCGATTGTGATCCTCTCATGCATCGTCGATGGGGCCCACTCCTTCAAAACCAATTAGTTAGTCGCTAATCATGCTTATGATTGTTCTTTAGTTCACTCTCATGCATGATCAAAGTTAGTAATTGAGGTTTGAAAGTATTTTAGTGCAAGTTTCTCTGTATCTTTTCTCGTTGTCGGTTTTAGTTTGTTGTCGATGAATCAAAATTTGTATCATGCTTGCTATTAGGTTTTGTTAGGCTTGATGTCTCCTTTTTGTTGTGGTGGTTAGCATGAAATCATTTAGATGGTATCTTTAAGTTTCTAAGCTTCATACATGCTTGATCATAGGGATAGTTAGTCGCTCATTTTATTTGCCTCTGTACTTTTGAGTTGTCGGTGTTATAAGATTTGGGTAGTGACCAAATGTTGAAACTTGTTAGCCTTGCAAAATCTAGGTGTGATGCTTAGGGGTATGAATAGCTGAGCATCCTTAGCATCCTATCTTAGGTAGAAGATTTTTGTTTAGCATTTCTTAGTTGGATACTTGGCTAGTTATGCTTTCGATAGCTTCTTGTAGATTTTGTGCTCTCACCTGTCAATAGTGGTTTTAGTATAGCTAGCTGATTTTGATGTGTTAACTTGATGATTAAATAATAGATGTGCATACAATCACCATCAAAGCCTGTCCAAAGTTTAAAGCATGTTAGAAGTTTGATTTTGTGGTTAACCTAGCAATTGAGTGGATGGGTCTCTGTAGCAATTATTTGTCATTCTTTGTGATAGTCTAGCCTTGGTGTATATATTGGTGTTTGTATTTGATGTTTGAGTTTTGCCGGTGTTATTCGTTCTTATTCGCTGTTTTGTTCGATCGTTAGGCTTCGATATTTGCGGCAACCCTGAGGACGATCCTCCGCACCTTATTGAGCAACAGCAGCCAGGCAAGCAGTTTGATCATGTTTAATCCCAGTATTTTAAAGATTAATATTTTGTTTCAGCTGTATGTATGCATTGCTTAATTTGTGTTAAATTGATTAGTTAAATCAGTAGTCTGCATATCCCGTAGACAAAATATTGATCTCTACTACCGAGCCTAGGTTATTTGTCGTGATTAGAGGTCATTGGATGATCTCTTGTCACTTAGTAGATCCGGTCAACTTGCTTAGACATGCTTAGCTATCGGTAGAATCAGGCGGTTATCGACTTTAGTCGGTAACCTTGATCACACAAAATTTCTATAGCTTTATGTTTTAGCATTTTTGCTATGTTTAATTGCAAAATTAAAAAAATGAAAACAAAAATGATTTAGACTTGGGCACAATGGTAAGACTGGTGTGATCTGTTGGGTGTGACTGGAAAGGTGCCCAGTCGCTTAAGGATCGAGTTACTTGCGCCACCGTCATCGAGCATTTTGCGTGCTAACCACACTAGAGTATATGGGACCTCTCTTGACCTAGTACTTTGGCGTGTATTGGCTCCGGTCGCAGGAGGTCGCAGAGGGACGGAGGTGGGAGCATGGTAGTTGTCCAAAAGCTTTATCCTCGAGTGGGTAGTTGTCTTTTCGGCTTTACCATGTAAGCGTATGGGTTTCTATCCATACGAGCGGCTCGTAGTTAATACACAATATTGGAAAAAGTCTCGTAGGACTTAGCCGTGCCAGCATACCTTCGGAAGTGTGTTTTGGCTTAAAGGCGGTCTGAAGTGTGGGTACATTGGTACACCCCTGCAGGGTTAAAACTATTCGAATAGCCTCGTCCTAGGTTATGGACACGCTCGGATACGCCCCCCAAGAACTAGACTACAACATTTAAATTAAAACTTGATGGGTGGTACGAATCTGGGGATTCGTGCTATTGTGGTGGTGACTATTGGGATAGTCACTTCTAGGTTGTTTATCTTTCGCTTTTGTTATTAATATCCTTACTGTTATTTCAATCTTATAAATGAATTGCAAACTTGCCTTTAAAACTGTATTATATTATTGCAAATGAAAGTTGGCTTTATGCAAATGAAACATATGGCCTCCACCAAATAAGCCTGCATGTAGCATATGAACAGGTCTGCTAGTTCACACGTCAGTCTTGCGGGTACAAAGACAATCTTTGTACTCAGGTGCTTTGCTTAATGTTTTGTTGCAGAGGAAGAAGGTGAGCCTCGTGGTCCTCACTACGTGAGTGTGTTGCCGCTTCTTGGACGACTAGACTTGGCGGTCCGGTCAGATGCCTTGTGGGTTGAAGGCACACTGATTGGCTTTGTTTATAGCCATCTTATGGCACTTTTGCTTCCGCTGTCTTCTTTTGTTATTTGTGTATCTTGTGGCCAGTCGGCCATTGTCTGTAATATCTCTACTATTTGTTTATCTTCCGTTTGGAAGTGTGGTGTTTGGACTCTATGTTTTGAATGGAGTTGATGCCTAATTTTGTAACGAGGTGTGTATACTGCTTTCTGGGAAGTATACGTATCTCGAGGATCAGTTTATTTGATTTGTGATGCTAGGACCAGGTGGTTGGTTAAGCATTACAAGCCAAATAAACTGGGGTCCTCACAGATTCCCACTCATAGCAGCATCTGGTATCATGGCTTCTGTCACTTGAGGTGGCTTGATTCCATACAATGCTTGAAACGGGGTCAATCTTAAGGAGGTGTGAAAGGAAGTGTTATACCACCATTCTGCCTGGGCTAGCCAGAATTTCCACCTTTTTGGACTTGCAAAAACTATGCATCTGAGGTAATTCTTTAAACACTTATTAACCCTTTCTGTCTATCCATCAGACTGTGGATGATATGCACTGCTAAGCCGAAGTTTGACTCTCAAAGTCTTAAATAATTCTTGCCACATTGTACTAGTGAATATCCTATCTCTGTTAGAGATTTTCACTGATGGTAATCCATGCAACTTGTATATATTTTCAATGAACAAGTCCACAATTGTCTGCACTATGTAGGGATGTCTCAGTGATATAAAGTGTGCATATTTAGTAAATCTGTCCACTACTACTAGTATCACATCATGATCTTTGGATTTTGGCAACTCTTCAATGAAGTCCATGGTCACATGATCCTATGCCATTTCTGGAACAGGTAAAGGTTGTAAAAGCCCAGGATAATGTACATTTTTTGATTTGTTTTTCTGACATACTGGACATTTCTTCGCATAATTGTTCACATCCACTTCCATCCCTGGCCAATGAACAATAGCTTAAGCCTTTGATATGAATCTCTTTCACTCGAGTGTCCCCCCAATGCTGATGCATGAAATGACTCCAAGAGCCAGTTTTTGAGTTCAGTTCCAGTTCCCACATAGAGTTTACCTTCATATCTGATTATCCCATTGTGTAGCGAATAAGGGGGTTGAGCTTGATTGTCCACACTAAGTTTAGTTAATAATTCTAGACACTTTTCAACTTCCAGATAACTCTGTTGCACTTCCTCTATCCAACTAGGTATTGTAGCAGTGATGGCCATCTTTCTTGGAATTCTTGATAGGGCATCTATAGCTTTATTTTCCCTTCCTTTCTTATATTCAATTTTGTAATTGTATCCTAACAATTTAGCCATCAATTTGTATTGCATACCTTCTATCAACCTTTGCTCATTAATAACTTAAGGTTGTGTTGGTCAGTCCTGATTATCAATTCAACCCCAACTAAATAATGTCTCCATTTCTTCAATGCTTCCAAGATGGCTAAGGTTTCTTTGTCATAAGTAGACAATGTTGCAGCCTTTGGCCCTAAGGTTTTAGTGAAAAAGGGAATTGGCCTCCCTACTTGCATCAATATTGCACCTAGTCTATACCCACTAGCATTAGTCACCATGACAAAAGTTTGTGTGAAATCTGCAAGGCTCAATACAGGTGCAGTGGACAACAGTTTCTTAATACCTTCAAATGCTTCTTGTTGTTCAACTTCCCAATGGAAAGCATCCTTTTTTTAGCATGTTGAATAATGATCGACAAATTACACCAAAACTCTTAACAAATCTCCTGTAATAACCAACGAGTCCCATAAATCCCCTTAGTTCTGTCACATTACTTGGCACAGGACAATCCTTGACTGCCTTCACTTTTTATGGATCAGTGGCTACACCATCTTTACTAATAATATGGCCCAAGTATTCCACCTTCTTTTGCCCAAACACACATTTGATGCTCTTGGCAAACAATTTGTTTTCTCTCAACACAGTTAATATAATCTCTAGGTGCTTCTTGTGTTCTTCTAGTGATATGCTATAAATCAGGATGTCATCAAAGAAACAAACACAAACTTCCTCAAATACTTGGCCAAAATCTTGTTCATCAAGGCTTGAAAGGTTGCGGGTGCATTTGTGAGACTAAATGGCATAACTACAAACTCATAATGTCCCACATGGGTACTGAAAGTTGTCTTTGGAATGTCTGCGGTATTCATTCTTATTTGGTGATACCCAGATCTCAAGTCTATCTTAGAGAAGTAACCAGCTCCATACAACTCATCCAATAAGTCTTCTATCACTGGAATGGGATATCTATTCTTGATTGAATTTGCATTCAGTTGTCTGTAGTCTATACACAAACACCATGTTCCATCCTTCTTTTTCACAAGAATTGCAGGTGAAGAATAGGGGCTTACACTTGGTCTAATGGTTTAAGACTTCAGTAGTTGATCTATCAACCCTTCCATAGCATCTTTTTTTGTGATGAGGGAGTCTGTAAGGTCTAATATTCACAGGTTCAGCTCTTAGAGTTAGAGGTATACTGTGATCTTGTTCTCTTCTAGGAGGTAATTCTTTTGGTTCTTCAAAAACATCTGAATACTAGCTAAGAATCTCTAGGATCTCTCTGGGTACCTCTTCAACAACAGTACTAAAAACCAGTGTTGGTTTAGAGTATACCACTGCCCCCACTACTCCTTTTGCTAGCTACTTCTGTAGTTGCTTCACGCTCACTATACAATCTTTGCTTGGTAATGTTTCATCCTTAAGCAATATTGTCTTTTTACCATCCTTGCAAATAGAGACTTTTTTAAAAGAAACTCATCCCTAACCTTTGTAATTAAATTAATCAAGAAAACCCTCCACTATTCCCATACCACGAACAGTGGTATAGCCTGGCCATGCCCATGGCCACAACCATGGTATCTACCTCTTGTTCTCGACTATCACCACACATAGCAATCATACAATCAATGCATAAGCATACAAGATCATGTCAACATAAATTAACAATGCGACATAATAGAAATGCAAATGCAATGCTTGACCCCAAACCCATTCTACGGTACACCAGTGTGTCATATTTTAAGTTGAATAATCATTAGCAAATTTTAGTTGATTTTACTAGTCATAAAGCAAATTTTAGCAAATTAAGTTTACTTAAGTCATTAACTTATTCACCACGGACCTAAAGCCCACTCTGATACCAACTATAACACCCGGCATGACAAAAGCCCGAAATATCACCTACAACTACTATCACTGCTAATTTTTAACCACTAAACAAGAATCATTATCAGCTAAACTCAAATAATAATCATTCTACTAAATGACAAGTCATAAATTTTAGCAACCTAAATTCCATAAACTGAATGGAATAATTAACACATAACTACACTAGCAAAACTATCTAGTCAACAGATAAGCTTAACATCTAAGCATGTAACCAAGAGTTAAATGGATAATACAACCTCCCTAATAAGCAGAACCATGGGAAAATAGAAATTCCACAAGTTAACCATTTATTACATTTAAATTTGCTAACTGAACTTTAGCCAAGGTAAATAAATGTCTAGTGATGTGAAGTGCCCAAAATTGCTATCATTCCATCATCTATTTCCACCCGATGCATGTCGTCTTCAACGATTACCTAAAACGACAAATAACAAGAGTGGGTCCAAGCATCATTTCATTAACAATACGTTCTCATTATAAAACATACAATTCATTTCTCATGAGTGCAATGCAATTCAAATCATGCTCATGCCACATCTTCTATTCTGCATATACCAGTATAGCGGAGTGTTATACCTGTCGGTGTTCACTCATGCCCGCATTATCAAATGCGGGGACCCATTGCCCATCCTTTTCAGATGGGGACCCATTACCCATATCTTAAATACGGGGATCTCAATGCCCACTCCCGTGGGTATTGTAACACCCCAGCCCAACATGAGCCTGGAATGCTACTAAAGAAACACTAAACAATTCTAAACTAGGACTATACGGAGGTTCTAACAGATAAAAGAATATAATGGCTAAATATTCCAACAACCAATATCACCACTAAGCATTAAAACATGCTAATCAGCTAGAACATATGCAAAGATATCCAAAATATGTTACTCCTCATTATTACAAATAACTCGATGCAAGAAGCATAACCATAATCAAATCTTAAGCAGTTTACTTATTGATTAATGGATAATCTAAAATTTGATCAACTTTTAAATATGCGTGGCAGTGTAACACCCTGGCTATTCGGAAGCCAAAATGCCACCTAAATACTCTAACAATCTACACAAAGCGGAAGAATATGAAACAAGTATATCAACTAAAGACAGCATTAAGATAAACAGGACATGGTGAAGGTATCCTTCCTTCACCGTCTAACTTATTTAATACCGATCATCAATAAAGAAGGTTCACATGCAGTAATAAATCAACATCAATGTGGAGAAGGTATCCTTCCTTCACCAATTATAATTTAATTATTACAGTTCATCATTAACGAATAAAAGATAGATCTAAAATTTATTCTTGAACATGAATTTGATGATGTGAACAAGTAGTGTGTGTCTTGTAATACCCCGATTATTCGATAGGAGAGAAACTTGTTCGGGAGAGGGAGATTAAAATAAAAGTGCAGAAATTTCGAAGGGATTTGGGATCTTGGGCTTTCGGCCCAAGCTAGGCTGTTAGGGATGGTCTAGAGGGCCGAGAGAAAGGAGAGGCACCCTAGAGGGCCCAAACCAGCCCAAGCCGCCTCCTTCCCCTAACCCTAGCCGAAACCCCACCTCCCCTCCTTTCCTTCCCCCCCCCAAGCCGCCACTTCCCCTCCTCCCTGGCCAAAACCCCTATTCCCCTCCGCATGGGCGCCCCATCTCCCTCCCTCAAGGTAAGCCCCTCCCCTAAGCCCCCATTGCTGCTGGTCCAAGAAAGGAGGAAGGAGCCCCTTGGTTGGCCGGCCAAGAAAGAAGAGAAGAGAAGGGAAGAAGCGGGAGAAGAAGGGATCGTGATCGGGAGTTCATGGTGGACGTCACCTCGCAGCGTGCCTTCCTCGTTTCGGCAAGGGTAACACGTCGTTCATTGCTTTGGGTCGATTTCTAGTTGTTTTATTTTCGGATGTCAGTTCGTCGATATTCTGCAGCAGTGAATTTTGTCGGTTTTGATTAGGTTAGAACCAGAATTGGGTCTGGGTGTCTCCTAGAAAGTTGTGGGTAGCGTAGTTATCTTTCATTGCCGACAAGAATCAAGTCATTCGGACTTCGGTAGCCAAAGTTATGAATTTTTTTGTATTTCTGTGTTTCTGGAGAGAAGCAGAATTGCTAGTGTTGGTTAACCTGATAGAAGCGCATATTTAGAGGGGTTTCCAGAGGGTCTCACCATAACTAAAAATTAGTCTAATCCTCTTAGCTTTCAGGAAAACTAAAGATCACTAAATTCGGACAAACGTAGAGAAAGTTATGATAGTTTCTTTGTCGCTGTCCAGAAACCCGACGTGAAATGTTTGCTCCGATTAAATAGATTGGTAGGACTGGTAGATGGCCGAATCAGAGGGTCTCCCCAACTAGGTTTATTTAGACATTTTAATTACCTTTCCAGAATGTCCAAGATCATCCTATTTGGACTCCTGAGCAGAAAGTTATGAATTTTTGAAGTCTGCTGTCCGCAGTGACCGATCGCTAGAAATTAGAAAAAAAGCTAGACGTGATAAGAAGTTAGCGATTTCGTTTGTAATGTGATGTATGATTTTGGTCCAGTATGCTAGTCTTAGTTTGGGGTTATCTTCTTGTCCAGTGGTGGCGAGATCCCAAGGGCAGCACCCACTTCGCGTCCGCTGCTCGCGCGGTTGAGGCAAGTATTCGGGTTCATGTGTAGTATTGGTTGCATGTCATGATTGAGTGGTGTATTGTCCATTATTGCCACGTGAATGTGTTGTGGAGATGATTCTAGTTGTGTTGATGTTTGCAAGTTATGTTTAAGGTTCCTTCATGATGCTATTGTTTACATACCCTGATTACATATTGAATTATGATATTGAAAATATGATGTTGTAGTACTTATGCATGTTGGAGCATTTTGAGACTTGGTCACGTGGTGACCAAGAGTACATTGTTGAGGTCCTGTCATATGTAATGACAAAGCTTGAGGTCCCTACATTCTTGGAATGTGGGCAATGGATCAGAGGTCCCCGTCATTGTGATGACGGGCAAAGGTCCCTATACGTGTGATGTATAGGCTCTTGGTCCCCGTGCGGAGGGCACGAGCATGGGTATCCATTGACGGATGAATACCCCGCATTACCGGTAAAATGCGAAATGAGATAAAGATCAAAGAGTGCATAGCATTATCATCATTTAAATATTTGAAATGTCTTAACGGTGTTGAATAAAGTTGTTTTTAGATGTTATGTCTATATGAATGTTGCAACCTTGTTGATACTTGCGAGTCGTATGGCTCACCCTTGCTTTGTCTTGTTATAGGTATACGGCAAGAACGTCATGCATGGGAGGAGTAGACATTGAAAGCACGCACTACCTCACAACATTTATGCAATTGCTATTTAGTTTTACTTAAGAATAAATAAGCGTGTAGAGACCATCTATGGATGTTTTATGATGTTGGTTGTTGGATTATTCATGGTTATGAGAATGATGTTAATTGTTTACAATCGCACGATTATTTTATATGCATGAAAGATTTGGATTATAGAAATAAAATTACTAAATGCCATGGTTATCATTGGTACCTCGACTTTTGTTGTTTATACAAAGGAAGTTACATCAAAAATTAATAGATTGTTCTAGTTAGTTTAGTTCTTGTAGCATTCTAGGCTCATCTGGAGCTGGGGTGTTACATGTCTACTCCCTCCCATGTGAGCCAACATCAGGGGCTACCTAAAATAAACAAACAACGCAAGAGTGAGTCCACGACTCAACAAGTACAGTGAAAGAGACAGAACATACATACAAACAGGATATCGCCATTTAAGAATGCGAACATTGAATCGATTGAGTACTTAAGAAATACTTGAAATGAATGAATGCAATCAAGGATGGACTGTACACATGCTTATACCGGTATAGCGGTGACACACGTCGGTGTTCACTTAAGCCCGCATCTTAACAAAAATGCGGGATCAATTCCCGTATGAAGAACGTTTCATACGGGTGTCCAAAGTTGCCCATTCGGAATTAATGGGTCTTACATGCCCATCCCGGAATTGATGGGTCTTTCAAATCCACTCGTGGACGGGACATGACAATGTCCAACACGCCCACATTGGAATGGTGGGACTTGAAATCCACTCGTGGATGAAACATGCAAAATGAATGTATAACATGGATTGAGAATATTGAAAGACATGATATCTAAACATAGATATAACACATATATCAAAACATAAACAATCCACCTTCTCATGTATTATACGGAATCACAACAAGATCATAAAAACATTCACCAATCACAATCAATAAAGGTGGCAAGGTACTTGCCTTTCGCGAAGCACTGCGGTAGTAGGTAAAGAGGATGTCCCTAAACCGAAGCCTCTCTGCCTACATAAGTAAGTACTCGAAATAAATACAACATATAACATAGCGCTTCCATTAACGTTCTACAACGACTTCCCGACAGTCCACAATTAACTAATTAGCTCTAATCTGAAAACAGACTACTCAGGCACAACTCGAAACTGGACAGCAGAACGGTAAAAATCATAACTATTGGTCTGGGACTCGGAATGAGGTGAGACCAATTTCTATGGATTCTTAACTGACATATCAACAATACTCTAGTTGACAAGGTAAGCCATTTCGGCTAATTTAATTTACTAACAGATAAATGAAACAGTGGAACAGAATCTGTCCAGATCTGTCTAACAAGCCTGGACAGCAGCACGGTATCGGACATAACTTTGTATTGGCTAAACCAAAATTAGTTTTCTTTAACAATCTGAAAAGTTAAGAACAAAACCTACTATAGTCTAGTTGGGCAAAAGTTCAGATTTTGCCTTTAACAAAATTTGGCCCACGGCTCAAATCTGTTGACTGAATTAATAGACAGAAATATCGGCTAAAATAAAATATCCATAACTTTTGTTGTACAACTCCAAATTGAACGTTATTTATCAATCTGAAAAGGATATGAAATTATCTACATTAACCTAGTTGGGATGAAACCCTAATTCGTCCATTAACATACCCCTATTTTAAAAGACAACTTAAAAGGTAAATCTCGTCAGAATTCTGGACAACAGATATTAAATCTATCATAACTTTTGACTCGTTCGTCGGATTTTAGTGTTCTTGGCGGCCACCGAAAGCTAAGAACAAGGCCTACAATACTCCAGGAGATGAACATCTCTAATTCGGCCTCTAAAACCACGAAACAGACCTCGCAACATACTGGACAGATTTAACTTTCTACTCGCAGCAAGTCGATCTAATAAAAAACGATCCGAATCACATCTACCGCTAAACAAACGATGTGGCTCGGCAATCGTTACCCTTGCAGCAACCAGGGAGTAGGCGGGAGAAACTTTGGAGAAGATGGCCTTCTCCTAGTCCCTTCTCCTTCTCTCCTTCTTGATCGGCAATCCCGCAATGATCCTCGCCTTCCTTCACGAACCGACAGCAGGGACGCCATGCACCAGGAGGGAGGACGGCTTGGGGACAGCAGGGACGGGCACCACAAACCAGGAGGAGCAGCAAGGAGGGGCGGCTGCTTGGGGTGAAGGCGGCCAAGGAAAGGGGAGAAGGGGCGGCTCAAAGGAGGAGGAGAGGGGGAGGGGCGGCTAGGGTTTTGGGGGAGGGTGGCACCTCCCCCCTATGGCCGGCCAGGCCTCATGGGCCAAGGCCCAGGCCCAGGTTGCCGAGAGAACGCGGAAAACCCCCTCTAAACTTCTGATTAAACGATTTTCCAAAAGAAACCTTCTACCGATTAAATAATCTCTCCCGAAAAAGATTGCTAACATTATCGGAGAATTACAGCAATTCCCTCCCAATTTGAATTGCACTCTCAAATGAAAGTCGGGATATTACATTCTACCCCCCTTAAAAGGATTCGACCCCGAATCTAATCGCCGATCTATGCGAAAGAACAACCACAACTAGGAAATAACGACGGTAACCACATACCCGTCGCTAACCACACCGGCAAAAGCTCAAGCATGCGAAACTCCAACTTCCCAGGTAGCCTCTCACTCGGACTGAAAATACCACAACACTACGACGTAACACGATGTCTGAACTAACACTCAACCCGGTATTTCCAGGTACACTCATCGTACAAGACTCGAAGGGAAGATCTCACTCGATGGTCAACGGCGCAAACAAAAACTCAAACTCTGGATCTCCCAGGTACTCACTCAACACGAGAACATACAAGACATTACGTACTCCGCGCATGGACTCGAGACAGTCCTGGCGACACGCCAACTAGCGAAAACAACCCAATGAACGTGGGGTTAACCTTCCCATTGATGCCGAACCACACAACATGCACACTAGAACACGGAACTCTTGTTCCACCTCTCAATTGAACTCTTCACTGAAAACAAGGATCACCTCCTTTAACCGGAAACATACCATCGAATTCTTTTTAAGCAAACTCTTTTACCGGCAAAACATATCTGAATAAGAAAGATTCACATCACAACTATACGTTACCAACTGAGTACTGAAGAGTAAAATCCAGAAATCAGAATTTCATCAAGAAAACCTTTCCACTTTCCAAGTGGCAAATTGCGAATAAACGTCACGAAAACTAAGGGAGGAATCATTTTAAATGCCCAAATCAAAACTTCCTTTGTTCTTCCTGAACCGATAAGAACCACACATACCAAAATCGAGTCGAATTCATCGCATACCACACGGTCTCAAACCTCTTAATTTAACATCCTCAAATTAGGCTTAAACCGAAATACATCATCCACACCTTTGTGGAGAGACTCTATTGATTCCACTCAACACTCTAGACAACTCCTTCAACTGATGACATTAATTTGATGGAAGGCACCAAAACACCTCCAAAAACCCATGCAATCTCATCACCTCCAACTTTCAAGAACAACACATCAGAATCCTCAACACACCCGCTCATGAACTACATCAGAAGAGTTCTATCGACAATCATCCCACTGCTCAGAGTACTCCAGTTGTCTATCTCCTCTACACACAAATCTGTGGGCAACCAAAAGTCTAGCATGAAAATGGAAAGCCCAAATTTAACCTCCGAGACCTCTACAACGAATTTCCTATTATAACAAATAGTGAAATCATCGGATTAAATCTCTAACATCCCCACGATTCCGACATTCTCACTCACTGACATCATCAGGAATCACTCACACAACATCGCAATACTTTCCAATTGTGTTATTCTGTAAAATTGATTAAGGTTTCCATACATTTGATAATCCCCAACATTTCCACATGAACCAAAGTTCTGGAACTACACTATACCATAGGTTCTACTTAGTCAAACATTATACGATTTTACTTGAAGTCATACATTCCATCTGAATCAACTTCCCTCCAAGAGGTTGAGTCAAAACCAACTCATCTTCTATTACTTCCCCAATAGCTTGGTAGCAAAATCTCACCCCTACAATCACTTAACCACCACCAAACAAATGACAACTTACGCTTTGTAAAGCTTTGCAACATAAAACCGTTGATCCATTCTCAAAAGAAAGAGACGAACAAGGACAAATTTCACCACACAGGAAAATATTGCTGCTCACAGTGAGCATGAAACCAAAAGAAATAATCTGTAATGAAGATCGGAAAAGCGAAAGTTGAGTTCACGGAGAGCACGCATCCTCGAAAAGGAATAGCAAATAACCACCAATAAGAAAATGACATTGCGATTGAAACTCGACAACTCTTGAGTGAAAGAGCAAAAGTTTATGAACAATTCAAATAACTACAAGTTACACAACTTGACTCAAATTCTCAAATATTCATACTGCACTCTTTCCTTTAACACTACCATTAATTCCTTGACTAACATCACTTTGCCACAACGAACAAGATAAGTCTTTAGTCCAAACCACAAGGACTAATTAAGAACCAATAAAAATTCTTCAATACATCATATTTGTTCAGAATAATTCAACTACACACGAAACATGAGATCCAAATAATCTCAGCCACTAAACTCGAAACATTTCCAATTACAGGATTTTATGAAAAACAAGCAGATTATTCTCCTCTTAAGGGAACCAACATAATTTTTCTTTAATTGCCGCTTCACGTTGCCAATTCAAACCAAAAATCCTTTAAGATTAAATCACATGAATCTCTTAAGAAGCAACAAGACAATTCAATACCTCAATTTATTTAAAATAATTTCAGCTACCAGATGATTCAAGAGCTCAAAGGAAATATCACGAAAGCTAAACTTGAAATATTCTCAATCGACGATATCATCGAAAGCGATCAAATTACTATGGGTATTAACATCAGTTTCACCACAACCATTAGAAAACACTTCGAAAGACCCACGTGTAAAGAATGGGTTGATTCTTTCTCAAAAGAAGAGACAAATGGAAACGACTTTCACCAACTAGAAAACTCATCTACCCACTACTTGAACACGGACCAATGAAGAAACCAATTAAGCAAAGAACTCATAGAACAAAAGTGAAGTCCACAGTTGAAAGCAAAAGCCTCACAAGAAGAGAATATCGAATCTTAACAGATAAGAACAAATAAGTATTCAAAATCGAAGCACTTGCAACATTGAAGAACCATTGCAACTTTGTAACATATCGTTACTCGATAAACTTCATTTACCACATAAAGCCTGAACCCTCAAAAGACCATGAACACAAAACTTGAAATTTGATCATTTAGAAAATATCACCATGGGTGGTGAAATTACTATGAGAATTAACCTTATTCTCACATTTTAACGATTTAACAACGTCGACAACATTCACTAGTTCCAAGAATCATCAAACTTTATTACTCCATCCTAAAACTTCCCAAAGGGAACACAAACCACAAGGTTGAAACAAATTTATTATAACAAGATTATGCTAAGCAATATCAATATCACAAGGCACGATAGCAAAGACTACTTACGAAATTAATCTACTCATCTATTGGTGTTGATTAACACCTTCTTCAGTGCTCATTAACAATCGATGATGGTATTAATCATGTGTGTACATACAGTACTAATTCCATTTGCAATCACATAACCATATGTAGACATAGATTCACATTTCACCTTTGTTCAGAAATCATTTCAAAACATGATTAAAGATTCACTAATATAATTTTCTATAAATAAGGTTTCACGAATCGATACACCAGCACCCATCTGGTCCTTTATGCAAGTTTCAACAATTTTAGCATACCAGGAAATAGACAAATCTAGCTCTTACGTAAGATCTATAGGTTCTGAATGGATGTGGACAGTCTTTATTTAACATACAGCATGTATCAAATACAAGGACATTTCAAATTAATAAATTTCACTTTCATGGATGGTAGTTAAGAATAATTGATTTGCACCATGATAATAACCCAACTTGGTAACTCATACCGTAACAATTTATTCGTTTAGTTATAACTTCTCATTTTAAGCATGGCAAGACATCACAAAAGGATTCTAACACCTTACTACAGCAAAAGAGAGACTTCAAACCTCAACGCTCGAAGTAATCCAAAAGAAACGCATAAAGCCAAAGCTTTCCCATGCAAACGAACTTACTGTGGAAAACTCTCACTAACCAAGCTATCAAGCGAGTAAATGAGTCATTCTTTTCAATGAGAAAGAAGGAGCAACCATGAAAACATCAATCTTGCCAATTGACAATGACCACAAGTGGTAAAAGCAACTCAACGGTTGAAAAGCAATATTTGTTTGAGAGAACCAAGAGGATCTATTGAAAACCATAAACTATCATGAACCACAAACCCAGGAGAAATTCATCAACCACCACAGGACAAGAATTGCCAAATTCAGAAATGAAGGAAGAGAACAACTTTCTAAAGCAACTCACACTTAGCACCTGAAACGATGATACTCGGGGTAACTACTCCTCTAACCACGTACTGCGAACAGTGTTGTGACCTGGTGAATCCCAGAGTAACAACCACGACCTCCACTTCTTATCATCCGATAACAACACGCTTCACCAAAATACTCAATTATGAATATATAGGATCATCTCATGACAATCATAGTATTAGTTCATAGATATTGGATATCATAGCAGATCATATATTACCAACAAGGATGATAGTACAGAAGCAATTCAACAATTGCTCAACAAAATGAAACATAATAACAGATATTGCGGAAGCAATGTAATTTTCAACCCACCTCTGTGCATAGTGTGTCAATTTAATAACTTAATTACCACGGACCTAAAGCCGCTCGATACCAATGTAACACCACGGCTGTTCGAAGCCAAGATGCCACCTAAATACTCTAACAATCTACACAAAGCGGAAGAATATGAAACAAGTATATCAACTAAAGACAGCATTAAGATAAACAGGACATGGTGAAGGTATCCTTCCTTCACCGTCTAAGTTATTTAATACCGATCATCAATAAAGAAGGTTCACATGCGATAATAAATCAACATCAATATGGAGAAGGTATCCTTCCTTCACCAATTATAATTTAATTATTACAGATTCATCATTAACGAATAAAGATAGATCTAAAATTTATTCTTAAACATGAATTTGATGATGTGAACAAGTAGTGCGTGTCTACTCCCTCCCATGTGATCCAACATCGGGGTTACCTAAAATAAACAAACAACGCAAGAGTGAGTCCACGACTCGGCAAATCTGATGAAAGAGACAGAACATACATACAAGCAGGATATCACCATTTAAGAATGCGAACATTGAATCGATTGAGTACTTAAGAAATACTTGAAATGAATGAATGCAATCAAGGATGGACTGTACACATGCTTATCTGGTATAGCGAGTGACACACCGTCGGTGTTCACTTAAGTCCGCATCTTAACAAAAATGCGGGGATCCAATTCCGTATGAAGAACGTTTCATACGGGTGTCCAAAGTTGCCCATTCGGAATTAATGGGTCTTACATGCCCATTCGAATTGATGGGTCTTTCAAATCCACTCCGTGGGACGGGACATGACAATGTCCAACACGCCCACATTGGAATGGTGGGACTTGAAATCCACTCGTGGATGAAACATGCAAAATGAATGTATAACATGGATTGAGAATATTGAAAGACATGATATCTAAACATGGATATAACACATATATCAAAACATAAACAATCCACCTTCTCATGTATTATACGGAATCACAACAAGATCATAAAAACATTCACCAATCACAATCAATAAAGGTGGCAAGGTACTTGCCTTCCGCGAAGCACTGCGGTAGTAGGTAAAGAGGATGTCCCTAAACCGAAGCCTCTCTGCCTACATAAGTAAGTACTCGAAATAAATACAACATATAACATAGCGCTTCCATTAACGTTCTACAACGACTTCCTGACAGTTCACAATTAACTAATTAGCTCTAATCTGAAAACAGACTACTCAGGCACAACCCGAAACTGGACAGCAGAACGGTAAAAATTATAACTATTGGTCTGGGACTCGGAATGAGGTGAGACCAATTTCTATGGATTCTTAACTGACATATCTACAATACTCTAGTTGACAAGGTAAGCCAATTCGGCCAATTTAATTTACTAACAGATAAATGAAACAGCGGAACAGAATCTGTCCAGATCTGTCTAACAAGCCTAGACAGCAGCACGGTATCGGACATAACTTTTTATTGGCTAAACCAAAATTGGTTTTCTTTAACAATCTGAAAAGCTAAGAACAAAACCTACTATAGTCTAGTTGGGCAAAAGTTCAGATTTTGCCTTTAACAAAATTTGGCCCACGGCTCAAATATGTTGACTGAATTAATAGACAGAAATATCGGCTAAAATAAAATATCCATAACTTTTGTTGTACAACTCCAAATTGAACGTTCTTTATCAATCTGAAAAGGATACGAAATTATCTACATTAACCTAGTTGGGATGAAACCCTAATTCGTCCATTAACATACCCCTATTTTAAAAGACAACTTGAAAGGTAAATCTCGTCAGAATTCTGGACAGCAGATATTAAATCTATCATAACTTTTGACTCGTTCGTCGGATTTTAGTGTTCTTGGCGGCCACCGAAAGCTAAGAACAAGATATACAATACTTCAGGAGATGAACATCTCTAATTCGGCCTCTAAAAGCACGAAACAGACCTCGCAACATACTGGACAGATTTAACTTTCTACTCGCAGCAAGTCGATCTAATAAAAAACGATCCGAATCACATCTACCGCTAAACAAACGATGTGGCTCAGCAATCGTTACCCTTGCAACAACCAGGGAGTAGGCGGGAGAAACTTTGGAGAAGATGGCCTTCTCTAGTCCCTTCTCCTTCTCTCCTTCTTGATCGGCAATCCATAGCGATCCTCGCCTTCCTTCACGAACCGGCGGCAGGGATGCCATGCACCAAGAGGAGGGCGGCTTGGGGACAGCAGGACGGGCACCACAAACCAGGAGGAGCAGCAGGAGGGGCGGTGCTTGGGGTGAAGGGGCGACCAAGGAAAGGGGAGAAGAGGCGGCTCAAAGGAGGAGGAGGAGGGGCGGCTAGGGTTTTGGGGAGGTGGCACCTCCCCTATGGCGGCCAGGCCTCATGGGCCAAGGCCCAGCCCAGGTGCCGGGAGAACGCGAAAAACCCCCTCTAAACTCCTGATTAAACGATTTTCCAAAAGAAACCTTCTACCGATTAAATAATCTCTCCCGAAAAAGATTGCTAAAATTATCGGAGAATTACATTAATTCCCTCCCAATTTGAATTGCACTCTCAAATGAAAGTCGGGATATTACAGGCAGTGCGTGAATCCAACTCAAGTCTACTCCCTCCCATGTATGCCGTTCTTGCAAAAGGTACCTAAAAACACAACAAAGGCAAGGGTGAGCCCAAAGACTCAGCAAGTACCAATAACGAAATATTAAAGTCACAATTATAGCATCAATATTCAATTCCAAAGCTTTACTCCAAATCATATCACATGTTTATGTAATGCAAATGTGCAATGCATCTTTTTCTCTTTTTCTCTTTTCGCATTTTACTGGTAACGCGAGGTATACATCCGTCGATGTATACCCTTGCTTGTACCCTCTAGTACAGGGACCAAAAGCCTATACTCCACAAGTATAGGGACCACAGCTCATCGTTTTCATGATGGAGACCTCTACTCAATGCCCACATTCCACGAATGTGGGGACCACAAGCCTGTCATCTACATGGCGGGGATCTCAAATCAATGCCCACACTCCACGAGTGTGGGGACCACAAGCCCATCATCTACATGACGGGGATCTCAAATATACATGCCTGGTCATCACGTGACCACGTCTCAAGTGTGCTCTTATTGTGCACATGAACAATCACATTTTCAATAACATGAATAACAACAACACCATACATGAATAACAATTATTCGTATCACAAACATTCACCATCCTTGATCATCCATATCACACTATCAACCAAGCATAGCTAATATGTATCAAAATATCAGCACTCACTATCAAACATTCATAATTATTCTATCAAACAGAGTACTTGCCTTAACCGCGTGAGAACGGAGGATGTGAAGAGGGTGTTGCCTTCGGGACCAATCCCCCACCTAAATTCATTTAAAAACATACTAAGACAACAGGAATGGACCAAACTAACTATATAAACAAACACGAACTCGCAATAGATTTTAACACGATCCCAACTCAAATTCCAAAATGTTGATCTGTCCCCTCTGTGGACATTCATGTTCAAAAATTCATATCTTTTAGTACACGAGTCGAAATGAGGTGTTCTTGGACTTTCTTGAAATTTTATCAATTTCTCCAACTAAACCTAGCTGATGGGCCTTCCTGATTCAGCCATCTAATACCCCTACCAAGCTAATTAACAGAACATCGATTTCACGTCAGGTTCTCTAGACAGTATACTAAAACTACCATAACTTTCAGTACGTTTGTACAAATTTCACATTCTTGAGTTTTCCTGAAAACTACGACAATTATCTACAACTTTCGTTATATTGAGCTCCTCTAATTTTTCTTTTAACTGATCGCTTAAGTCAGATTACTAAAACCTGTCAGAATACCGACAGATTTGCAGAACAGCAGCGCTACGAAATTCATAACTTTTGAACCGCTCCTCCAAACTATGCGATCTTATACTCTACAGAAAGGTATCGACGTCGCCTACAACTCTCTCATAGACAGCTAGACCTGATTTCACCATTATCATCCTCAAAACAATCGGACACTACAGACTACCCTAAACCGATCTAATACCGACATTGCCAAAATACAATGCTATACGACTAATCGAACCGGATTTGGGAGGTGTAAGATCGAGGAGGCCGACTAGAGGGGGGGGGGGTAAATAGGCGTTTTAAAACTTCTATGCGCTAAAACCGATTTCTAATGCGGAAGCTTATAACAATACGGTTTTGCACAATTAAAGCTTAAATCAACAAGGTTCAACTAAGTGTACCATCAATACAAGTCAATTGAAGAATATTGCAATTAAGCAAAGACTTGTAAGCTATTCAATTCTAGCAATGTAATTAGCACAAAGCATGGCAAGCATTCATACACAATGAATAAACAATTTAATACAAGAAATATAAATTGCACAATGTAAAGCAATAGAATACAAACCACAAAAGACACGACGATGCTTTACCGTGGCGTTCGGAGACTTGCCGGTCTCCCCTAATCCACATTGAGGGAAACCCAAACCAATTGGGCCAGCTCCACAAATTAAGCCTTCCTCCGAGGTATCAACACCTCGCTCCACTAGGGTTGCTCTTACTCTACTCCGGAGATGGCGAGCACCAAGCCACTCACAAACACCGGACCTTCTCACAAGCTTTACTTGAGAAGATCACCAGACCACGATGCCTCCATGCTGTCTAGGTGTCGGTAAACACCAATAGTAATAAGCCAAGCCCCTTGCTTGACTCTCACCACATGCAACGAATGCACAAGCTCAAGTGGATACGAAATCCAACTCTAGATGCAACACATGCAACTAGAGACCTCTCTTCTTGCTCACAAGGTGCAACACATACACAATTGTGAGAAGAAGCTCATACTAGCTCAAGTGAGTGAAATAGGAAGCCAAAGGTTGCCTCTCAACCGGCCAAGGTGGGTATTTATAGCCCACACACAAAAACTAGCCGTTGGGAGCTGAAATCAGCAAACTCAGCCGAAATGCGGTCGTACCGCACTCACAAGGGCCGGTACAACCGTTTTTGACTCAACGGTCGGAAAGGGTGCAATAATGGCTCAAAAACAAGCCTTTAAAACTTTGGTGCGTCACTACCGCACTCACAATGTCCAGTACTACCGTTCTGGGCGGTCATACCGCTCTTTTCATGGCGATCGTACCGTAGCTCAAAATCAGCACAGACGATACTCGGTAAAAAGGTCATAACTTTTGACTCCGATGTCGGAATTGAGTGATCTTGGACTATATGGAAAGCTTATTCAGAGGGCTACACAACCCACCTATTTGATTTGATCTCAAACATATTTTATCAAATCAAAAAGCACAACTCCAAAGAGCCACTACCATGGTCTAAGTCCAAAGTATTAGCAACAAGCAATCTTAGACCATGCCAAGGGAAAATACATGAATCCCAACAATTTGCAAAACACATTTGCAAACTTAGATCATGCCACAAGGAGTAGGTACATGGACTTCAACCGTTTGCAAAACACATTTGCAAAGTATAGTCACATGCTACAAGGATTAAATGCATGAGCTTCGGCTATTTGCAAAACACATTCGCAAATAATAGCATCATGCCACAATGAGCTAGAGCAAGTGAGATTGAGCTATCAACACATGATGAGACTCAAGCTACTAGACAAGACCCCTCTTAATAGTACGGTAACCTATACTAGCAATCCGGTCTTCCAACCAAACACCAAGACCAGTAAAAAAAACTAGGAACATATCCTTAGCCCTAGCTAGTCATACCTTTGCCTTGCACATTCACTTGAAGCTTGATAACGCACATCTTCACTTCATGTCCGGGTCATCGTCTTGATATGCATCAACCTATGATGCATTCTTTACTTGACCTCCATCAAGACATCATAAGTCTTCTCTTGACTTGATGATTAACTCATGATCATATCCTCTTTGAGATCTTGATATACATAAACACATGATGCATCCTCTTCTTCAACACATGAACTCATGGAGCTAGTCCTTACAAATACACACAATTTTCATTTTGGGAGGCTCAACAAGAAATCAACCATTTTGAAGACATGAAAATCACAAAGTTTTAGAAAACTGAAAGTTTCAGGTTTTTCAGAATTGACAATTCCATTTAAGCTTCAAAAGATGGCTGAAAAACTGGTTAAAATGGTTCCAAGAAATCTGATAAAATTTGGAATAAGATATAAACTATATAGGATCAAATTTCATCATTATAGCTTCCTCAAATTATGAACCCATTTGGAGATAAAAAAATTACAAATCAGCTCAAAACATGAACAAATCTGAATTTCCAACATGTTGTTCAAAGTGAGAAGAAGTCAAAACTTTTTCAAATCAAATCAAAATACTTTCAAATTTTTCAAAAAAAAACTTTGGACTTCTAAGAAACTTTTCCAAGTAGAATTTTTGAAAAAGAAGTCTCGTTTCAAAAGATATGGCAAAATGCGCTTTGTAGGCGCATAGAGAGAATGATTTTGCATTGAATGAGCTAAAATGCAAACCAATTTGAATTTCTTGGAGATTGTCACTTTCTTGGCTTTGTATGAATTAGAAATACTATTTTAGGCCAAAATACACAAAGAAATCCGGATCAAATAGCGAAACTCACTATATGCAAGAATAGGTCATTTTGGGTAAAAGCTTGTTTTTCAGCGAACTTCAAATGGATACAACTTTTCAACGGTTGGTATTTTGTAAAAACTTTGAACTATAGAAATGTTTGAAATGACAAACCCTTCGAGTTTGGTATTGACAACTTTTTCAAAAACTCAATGGATTTTGATTTATGAAAATATGTCATTTAATTCAAAAACAAGAACAAAGAAGATCCTTTTGAGACCGAATTTACTATTTTGTTTCTAAAATAGGCATTTTACTTCAAAAACATTGAAAACATTTGAAATACATATTTAAGTACTTTTATCTAGTTTTTTCATAAATTTTGACCTTTTAAATAAGATATTTGACTTTTGACCAAAGAGATTATTTGAAAAGGCTAAACTTGCATATCATTAACAATCTCACTTCAAGAATATCAAATGAAGCAAATGAGAATGAAAGATATGCATTCACAAGATCCATAAATCATTTTGAGCAAATAGGTAAAATAGTTTCCCAATATTAATACTTTACCCCCTATTAAGTAAGCCCAAAATATTTTAATAAGTTTTTCATAAAGAACTCCCCTTTACACAAAGGTTTTACTTCTTTAACACACAAAGGTTCTCTTAGTCCAATCAATCTCCCTTATTAACATTAAGCACTAGAAGATGTCTTGTTTGTGGATCACACTTGAAAGAAAGTCGTGAAACACTTGTAGATACCACATGTAAATGCTACATGTCAACAAGACTTGAAATTTGCAAGGTGCTTAAAACTTCTCTCGCAAAGATTCTTCAAAGAAGATATCCAAAGATAAGAGAGAATCCACTTGTATACTATGGAGAGTGCACGAGTTTGGTCAAGAGAGGCATGATCGGCAAGGAATGAAGTTTGATACCGTTTTTTTTAAATTACCATTTGAAGGAATAAGATGATATTATTTGTAAGGAATGAGTCATGCCGATGTCAACATGATTTTGAGAAGCTACTATTAGAAAGAATACCACTTGAATAATTGCAATTGCAATCAAGGAGAAATAGTAGTGAGTAGCTTGCAAAGATAACAATATACATCTTGACTAAAAGGAGTAGCCAAAGTTGGTTCAAGTTTGAATGGAATGAAATTAGATACCACTATAAGGAATAAGTTGATATCATTTGAAAGAATACCACTTGTAAAACAAAAGTGAATTTCATTCCGTGGTTAAGATGATCAAGGGAGCTACCACTTGAACAAGAAATATCACTTGTAATGATAAGAATATCACAAGGTGATCAAGATAAGCATTTGAGGGTAGCTTGCAAAGATAGCAAGAATCAATCTTAACTTTGGGAAACAACCACAATAAATTTAGAATTGAAAGAATTGAGATTGGCTGTTTTGTCAGGATAATCGGAAGTACCGCCACACAAAGGCCGGTAGTATCGCAAAGCGGTAGTACCGCAGGAATACTGCTGGTAATTTCGACTTTTTATGGAGAATCAGGGATAAAGCTTGGAATGGAGCCAAAGTGAGCAAATGAATAGATTTTAAATATTTTTAAAACATCCATTTTTATGTATGAGTCATAAATACCATTATGGACCAATTCATGTGAATAATTTTGGCTCATATGGCAAAACTCGCTTAAGTGCTAGAAAGTGACCACTTAGGTCTAACTAGGATTTTGGACAAGTTTCAAAATCAAATAACTTTTGTTTGGTTGGCCTTTTTGAAATCATTTGAATACAAAAAAGGTTTAGAATAGCCAACTCTAGGATTTTTCTTTTGAAAAGATTTTCAAATTCCTTTTAGAATAGATTTTACACAAAAATCTAGTTTAAGTAAAAAACAAGATATTATGATCTATATTTTTGGCTTGAAATTCATTTTCACTTTAAATAGATTTTTCTCGAACCAAAGCCTTTGGTAAACCGTTGAAATGCATTTGTATACATTTTGCAACTAGTTTATCAAAGGATTACTTATAGTTATGAAATTTTTAACTTTTGGCTAAAAGGCTCAATTTTGAAAAACATTACTAGCACTTAATTTATTTGGGCACACTTAGAGATGTGATATACATGATTATGAGTTAGCACTCCCCCTTAACGTGCCACAACCAACTTGCTCAAAATTTGAATAATCAAGATTAAGCACAAGAGCAAGAATACCCTTTTTATAAGATTTTCATGAATGTAACCTACATAAGACATAAAGGGCTAGATACTTCAATGTAAGTACTTGTTACCGAAATGGCATTGGCTTGTGATATGACTTGATCATCCTTAAGCTTGGCTCCAATTTTACATATGGTGAATTCCATCTCTTCATGTGTGAGCTAAACCTCCAATGCATCTCCAAGTACGTATTAAGCATTTAAGCGCATTTGGTACCCAATACTTGGTTGGGTCTATGAATGTTAGTCACAATAAATTTGGGCACCCAAATGGCCCTAGCAATAGATTTTTGTGAACTAACGTTTCTAGCAAACACATTACCATTTCTATCCTTCCTAAGAAAATAATCATCATTATAAATAGTGGGCTTATGAGTGATACGTTTAGGATATTCCTTACTAAAATGTCCTTTCTCTCGTCAATTGTAGAAAGTTGGGCTTTTGCTTCCCCTTGATGCCTTCTTATCTTGCTCATTTTTGGCTTGCCTCTTCATTGAATGTCTTGGCTTGACATCCTTTTAATTTGGGCACACCGAGGCAATGTGACCATTCTTCTTGCATCCAAAACACTTGATATTGTTAAATTGTTTTCCATTTTGCTTTGGATGGCTCTTCACCTTCTTCTTGGCGGTGAGACCAAGTCCTCTCTTGTCATTAATCTTGTTAGGGCACACGGAGGCGATGTGACCCTTTTCATTGCATCCATGACACTTGACAAATTTCTTTGTATGTCTCGCATTGTGCCTTGTGTTGCTATTTTCTTTCTTCTTCTTGGGAGTGAAGCCAATGCCACTCTTATCTTGCAAGCAAATTTGCTTGCTCAATATTTCATCGAGAGTGGCCTTCCCTTTATAGCTTTTATCCAAGTCATTTTTCAAATTTGTGACTTGGGCCTTGAGCTTTTTCTTTTCCTTTATAAGGTTAGTTTCAACAAGCATAGAGGAAATAGGTGCATCTATTTGAGAGTAACAAGGCATAGCAATTAAATCATCACAAGAAGTGGATATACTAATTTTAGATGAATTGCAAAAAAAATAGGAGCTATGCATGGCAAATCATCTATTAAATTACATTCAATGCCTATATCCACCTTAGACTTCTTGAGCTCATTTAGGAGGAGAATCTCATGTTCATCTTTTAGAACATCATAATTATTTTGAAGTAAGTCATATTCATTCTTCAAAACTTTAAATCTTAATTTCTCCTTTCCTATATATTCATTGAGCTCTTCAAGCATATCCATCAACTCATCATATGAAGGCTCATAATTATTTACCTTATTTTTACCTTTAGCCATAAAACAATGAAGCGATGTTGATGGAGTTGAAGATTCATCATCGTTGGAGCTAGAAGTTGAGCATTCTTCTTCCGACCTCCATTCTTCTATGCAATCATCACTAGTAGAACTGGACTTTTCATAATTGTAACACCCTGGCAATTAGAAAGCCAAAATGCTACCTAAAGACCTAACATAATATCATACAGTGGAATAACTTCGACAATAATTCATCAACTAAGCTAAACAGATCAACATCAGTTGGAACATAACAGGAATGTAATAATGGATCCACTAAGATAAACCTATCAACGAATGATCAATGAACAACGAAGGATCAATGAACATAAACAATTATTTAAACAAACTCCTCGAAAGGAAGTTACCATCCATGTCTAAGTTTAGTTATTACAATCCAACAAATAACGAATGAAAGACAATAACAATTCTATTATTGAATCTAGTGTAGAGTGAAATATATTTGAGTAGTGCGTGCCTACTCCCTCCCAAGAGAAACTTCATCAATGGTCACCTAAAAACAAATAAACAAAGCAAGAGTGAGTCCAAGACTCAGCAAGTACATTGAATATAAGAACAGACCTCCAATATGAACAAGATCACCTCTTCACGGTTTCGAACATACAAACACATGAATATTTATGAATGCATGAGATGAATGGAAGTAATCGAAGGAAGGATCACTGCGTGTTTATACCGGTATAGCTAGTGACACACCCGTCGGTGTTCACTTAAGCCCGTACCTTAACAAAAGTGCGGGGATCCAAGTCCCGTATGAAGAACGTTTCATACAGGTGTCCAAATTTGCCCATACTGGAATTGATGGGTCTTATATGCCCATACTGGAATTGATGGGTCTTTCTATCCACTCCCGTGGACGGGACATGACAATGTCCAAATCTGCCCACATTGGAATGGTGGGACTTACAATCCACTCCCGTGGAGGAAACATGAGTTATGGCTGCAAGGAATGAAATTTGAACAATGAAAGACATCATCTCGAAACATGGAATCAACACATATGAACGAACATAGACTTTTCACCTTCTCATGTATCATAATATACCACAACATGAACATTTAAGCATTCATCAATCACAAGCATTAATATTAGCAAAGTACTTGCCTTCGCGATGCGACGAGCGTTAGCGAACAACGATGATGCTCCCAAACCCGTAGCCTCGCTGCCTAAACAATTAAGTAATTTAAATAAGAACACATTGCACACAACACTTCGACACTTTGTTCTACAACGCTTCCCGGTGACTCAAGATTCAACTAGAAACTCTAATCTGAAAATTGACTACTCGAGCACAAAATGAAACTGGACAGCGATGCGGTAAAAATCATATCTATTGATCTGGAACTCGAATGAGGTGAGACAAGTTTCTATGGATTCTTTACTGACATATCTACAATACTCTAGTTGACAAGGTAACCCAATTCGGCCAATTTAATTTGCTACTTGATAGATGAAATTATAAAATAGAAACTGCCTAGATGAAAAAGACAGCAGCACTAAAAAGATCATAACTTTTATTCTACAATTCCGATTAGAGTGTTCTTTAACAATATTGAAATATTATAAAATTACCTACAATAACCTAGTTGGCATGACATTCATATTTTGCCTTTAACAAAAAGGGGCACACAGGTCAAAACTAATTATAGAAACTGACATACAATCTGGACAGTCACATTGAAATATAAATAACTTTTGTTCTACAAATCCAAATAGGGCGTTCTTTATCAATCCTGAAAGCTCATGAGATCACGTACAAAAGTAGTTATGGGCAAGACTTCTGAATCATCTTCTATCTAAGTCATAACTTAACAATTACAGTGCCTGCTAATTCTCGTCAGAATTCTGGACAGCAGAAACTAAAACAATCATAAGTTTTGATCCGTACGTCGGAATCAGGTGTTCTTGGCGGCCACCGAAAGCTAAGAACAATATATAAATAACTCTAGGTGATCAAATTTCCTAATTCTGCATTTAAGCACACGAAAGAGGCCGCGCAAGACACTGGACAGAACTGAATCTTCAACAGACAGAACTTGATCCGATCAATCCTAATCAAGTTCACCTCTACGATTAATCCAACAACATAAACGACGATCGTTACCCTTGGAGACCACAAGAATGACGCTGGACCTCCTCACGAAGATCACCCCACCTTTCTTCTTCTTCCCCTTCTCCTCTCTTCTTCCCGATGGCCGGCGAGAGGAGGATGGCGCCAAGGAGAGGAGGAGCAGCAGAGAGGCGGAGCATGGTAGCGTGTCGCCACTCGTAGCGCAACAGCTCTGTAGCAAGGGTTGCTAGGGTTTGGTCCCCTCCTCCCTTGCCTTCTAATGGGCCGCGGACCACTCATGGGCCTTGGGCCACTAAGGCGCTCCTCTCCTCTCAAATATGGGTTGGCGGCCCATTCCTCTCCTAAAATTCTGAATTTTGAACTTAATTCCATCTCTAAACTTTGTTACAATCGATATTGAATAAATTTCCTCTCCGAATAATATTTTCTCCAATTGATATTTGGGATATTACATTCTACCCCTTATGATTCGTCCCGAATCTACTCACCACATTCGTGAAAGAAAACTGCGATCGAAAGAACACCGACAAACACGTGCTGTTGCGAACAAATCCGAATATTGTTCGCGCATACGAACTCCAACTACCAAGTGGCCTATCTCTCGAGTGATGAGACCACAACGCAAAGACGAAAGCGACGTCGACCTAACACTAGTCCCGACGTTTCTAGGTATACTCATCGGAAGAGACTCGAAGGTAAGATCTTACTCGATGGTCCACAACGTTAACGAATATTCAAACTTCGGATCACCCAGGTGCCCTCTCGGCACGAACATACCAAAGTTGCGTTCATCATGCGTGGGACCCGAAACGGTCCTAGCGATACGCCAACCAGCGTAAACAACCCAATGTACCTTGGGCTAACTTCCCCATTGGTATCGAACCACACAACATGCACATAGAACACGGAGCTCTTGTTCCACCTCTCAATCGAACTCTTCACCGTAACAAGGATCACCTACTTTATCCAGGAACACACAACCGAAATCTCTTTAAACAAACTCTTTTACCGACAAAACCTATCTGAAAATGAAGGATTCACATCGTAACCCTGCGTTACCAGCTCGGTACTAAAAGAGTCAAATCCAGAAGCGAAAATTCATCACGAAAACCTTTCCACTTTCAAGTGGCAGTTTGCGAATAAACGTCACGAAAGCCAAAGGAGAGATCACTTGAATGCCCAAACCATAAATTTATTTTATTTTTCTCAACCGATAAGAACCACACATGTCAACATAAATGTCGAGCTCAACTTGCGAAAGACATCCGTCATAAACACATGGCTCAAACAAGAATCAAGAAAACGTGTCACTAATCGAGAAGCATCAATTTCTCGTTTCTCTTTTAGGAATAAAATTTCTCTCAAACTTTGGAATTCCAATTCATCGCATACCACAAGAACTCATCTCTCTTAACTTGGCATTTTCAACGCTATGCTCAAGCCGAAATACATCACCCACACTCTCAGATAGAGGCTCTATCGACTCCACGTAAACTTTCTCTCAACAACTCCTGAACTATGAGAATTAATTTGACAGATGACTCACAATGCATCTCAAAATAGGTCTCACATGCATTCACATCACCTCAATCTTTTATTAATAAACAACTCGGAATCCTCAGCACACATATTCATATAGTTCATCAAGGGTTCTATCAATGAACATCCTACTATTCGGAATCCACCCTTATTCTACTTCCACTATACACAAATCATTGGGCGACCAAAGTTCTAGCATAAAGATGCAAAGCCCAGATTTTTAACCTCTAAGACCCCTACAACAAACTTCTCATATAGAAGAAGATAGGGAAAACCTCAGTTTAAATCCCTAAAATTATCACAATCCAAACATACTCGCGCATTAACATCAACACGAAAACATTTCCTCGACCCAATTATCTTTATAAAGATTCAAACTATTAGAGAGTTACTTACTACGTCCAAGTCATTTTTGACAATAACCCAACAATCTCAGCTATCTCATTAATCGCTTTATCGATCAGATTACTTCGCTAATAATACTCTCATTACAACGCCATCATAATTCAACTGCACAAGGTACTCAATCGCGACACTCTAATACATTGATCAAGATTCTCATCCTTTCAAAAGTTCTAATGTTCCACCCGAATTGGACAAAGGATCTTGGATCACAAATCTCCTTAGGTTCTAATGGTTGCAACAATGCAATCAGTTTAGCCTCAAAGGCAGACATTCTGAATAAATAAAATTTTCTCCAAGAATTATACACGAAATTAGTTCATCCTTCAATGCTCCTCGACTAACTTTCAATCCAAGGTCTCACAACCACAATGAATAAACACTTCGAAAAACCACTGTGAAACGAACCGGTGGATCCTTCCTCAAAAGAAAAAGCAAATGAAGATATTTACTGCTCGAAGTAAACATAGGACCAAGGGAAATAGTCACTTAGGCAAAGAACTCAGAAAACATAGAGGAAGTCAACAGCTGAGGGCTCACGTCCTGCTATAAGCGAATACCAAACCACCAATGAGAAGAAAGTAATGCCCTTTGAAAATTGGTAAACTCTTATGGAACAAATGCATAAGGTCTAAGCACACTCAAATAACTGCAAGTTGCGAACCGCGACTTAAATCTCAATTACTTTTACTTCACTCCTTCCTTTAACCAGGAAAGTTATTTTCTGTGACTACTACATCACTTCGCTAGCTTAAACAAGATAAGCTCTTAAGACCAAATCACAAGAACCACTTAAGAACCAATAAAATCTTTCAACACGTCACTTTGCTCGAAATAGACTCAATCTCCCCATAGCTCATGAGGTCCAAATGATTGCAAACGTAAAACTCGAAACACTTTCATTAAATCAATATCACGCAAGTGATCAAATTCTTTTACTTTCAACGAAATAATACTCTCTTAGCAAGAATCATCATAACCTCTTATCACTGCATAAACTTTTCAAAAGAGATACAATAAATTACTTCATCATATCTCTATTATCTAAATGAGATTGCATCTACTTGATCTAGGGAAAACCTAGTGCAAAAACCTCATATTTGAAACAAGCTCTTTCAACAAGATGATAATAGAACATGACAATCTCACCAATGTACACCAACAGAAATCTCTTATTAGCTTTCATCCATTTAACTCTTACTGACAATTGACGCCAAGATAGAACACACTAAATGCTCTCTAGCCACACATGGCACAATCAAGATTTCCTACCTCTGTTTGCAAACTCAACAATAGTTAAGAGGATATAATCAACATTCTAACTTATGCTCAAAGAATTAGAATGAAATGCCTTAAACCTCAATATTATAGGATGCATAAGACAAGGTTTCACAAGACGATACATCATCGCTCATCTAGTCATTTAAACAAGCTTCAATAGTTTTTACCATGGCAAGAATTAGGTAACGCTATCATTCGAATAAGATCATCAATATTCAAATAGAAGACAGGTTCAAGATGAATATTTATCAAGACAACATTCGAACATATCCTTAACTTAACCATCACTAGCGGTTAGAATAACCGAAAAAGGGCCTAGATTCCAATCCGTCTAACAAATTTAAGAGATTACTCGATCGTAAGGATCAAACCGATTCATCAACATTTCCACACTTCTTAATAACAATAGGTCCTTGAACAGAATGAACAAACTCTTATCTAAAATTCATCATGTACCAAATACAACGATACTTTGCATTAGGCAATTCACTTCCATGGATTCTAGTTGAGAAAAAAAACTGCTTACACAAAGCCAAAAACCCAAATATGATAACTTATCTCATAACGGTTAATTCATTTAATTAACACCTCTTACTTAAGCATGACAAGACATCGCTTAGGATTTTAACCCAATCCTTCGTAAGAAGAGGTATTAAATTTCAACACTCGAAATAATCCAAAAGAAATACATAAAGCCAAAGGTTTCACATGATAAAGAACTTGCAATGAAAACTTTCAAGATCCACAATACCAAGCGAATAATTGAATCACATTTCCAATAAGAAGAGTAGAACTCCCAAGAAAAGATAAATCTTGCCGATAACCAACGTTCCCAAGAAACAACATTAGACCAACAGTCAGGAGAACAAGTAGTCGATTTATGAAACCAAGAAAGTCCAATGAAAACTCATCAGAAGGAATGTAAAGCACTAACTCAAGAAAACTTCATCAACTGCAACTATTACCAGAATTGACCAAATTCAAGATCAAGGAAGAGAATAACTTTTCTAAAGAAACTCGCCCTCAACACCCATAACTATGGTATTCAGGGTAGATACTACACTATTCTTTTACCACGAACGGTGGCGTAACCTGGCAAAGCCCACGGCCGTAACCACGACCACAACCTCTCAACATCACCCATAGCCAAAAATCACTGTGAGTATAGAATATCATCTCATAACAATCATAGAATAATTTCATAGGTATAGAAGATCATATCATATCATATAGTAACAAGGCAACATAACAAAGAATGTAAACGCATTGCTTGAACCATCCCATCCTCATGTGCACCGGTGTGTCAAGTTTTAGGTTAATAACCATTAACAAATTTTCACAAATTCAGCTACCTAAGTTGATAACTTATTCACCACGGACCTAAAGCCCGCTCTGATACCAACTGTAACACCCTGGCTATTTGAAAGCCAAAATGCTACCTAAAGACCTAACATAATATCATACAGTGGAATAACTTCGACAATAATTCATCAACTAAGCTAAACAGATCAACATCAGTTGGAACATAACAGGAATGTAATAATGGATCCACTAAGATAAACCTATTAACGAATGATCAATGAACAACGAAGGATCAATGACAATAAACAATTATTTAAACAAACTCCTCGAAAGGAAGTTACCATCCATGTCTAAGTTTAGTTATTACAATTCAACAAATAACGAATGAAAGACAATAACAATTTTGTTATTGAATCTAGTGTAGAGTGAAATATATTTGAGTAGTGCGTGTCTACTCCCTCCCAAGAGAAACTTCATCAATGGTCACCTAAAAACAAATAAACAAAGCAAGAGTGAGTCCAAGACTCAGCAAGTACATTGAATATAAGAACAGACCTCCAATATGAACAAGATCACCTCTTCACAGTTTCTGAACATACAGCACATGAATATTTATGAATGCATGAGATGAATGGAAGTAATCGAAGGAAGGACTGCACACGTGCTTATACCGGTATAGCTAGTGACACACCCGTCGGTGTTCACTTAAGACCGCACCTTAACAAAAGTGCGGGGATCCAAGTCCCGTATGAAGAACGTTTCATACAGGTGTCCAAATTTGCCCATACTGGAATTGATGGGTCTTATATGCCCATACTGGAATTGATGGGTCTTTCTATCCACTCCCGTGGACGGGACATGACAATGTCCAAATCTGCCCATATTGGAATGGTGGGACTTACAATCCACTCCCGTGGAGGAAACATGAGTTATGGATGCAAGGAATAAAATTTGAACAATGAAAAACATCATCTCGAAACATGGAATCAACACATATGAACGAACATAGACTTTTCACCTTCTCATGTATCATAAGATACCACAACATGAACATTTAAGCATTCATCAATCACAAGCATTAATATTAGCAAAGTACTTGCCTTCCGCGATGCGCGCGCGTTAGCGTGCAACGATGATGCTCCCAAACCCGTAGCCTCGCTGCCTAAACAATTAAGTAATTTAAATAAGAACACATTGCACACAACACTTCTCGACACCGTTCTACAACGCTTCCCCAGTGACTCAAGATTCAACTAGAAACTCTAATCTGAAAATTGACTACTCAGGCACAAATTGAAACTGGACAGCAGTACGGTAAAAATCATATCTATTGATCTGGAACTCGGAATGAGGTGAGACAAGTTTCTATGGATGCTTAACTGACATATCTACAATACTCTAGTTGACAAGGTAACCCAATTCGACCAATTTAATTTGCTACTTGATAGATGAAATTATAGAATAGAAACTGCCTAGATGAAAAAGACAGCAGCACTAAAAAGATCATAACTTTTATTCTACAATTCCGATTAGAGTGTTCTTTAACAATATTGAAAGCTTATAAAATTACCTACAATAACCTAGTTGGCATGACATTCATATTTTGCCTTTAACAAAAAGTGGCACACAGGTCAAAACTAATTATAGAAACTGACATACAATCTGGACAGTCACATTGAAATATAAATAACTTTTGTTCTACAAATCCAAATAGGGCGTTATTTATCAATCCTAAAAGCTAATGAGATCACATACAAAAGTAGTTATGGGCAAGACTTCTGAATCATCTGCTATCTAAGTCATAATTTAACAATTACAGTGCCTGCTAATTCTCGTCAGAATTCTGGACAGCAGAAACTAAAACAATCATAACTTTTGATCCGTACGTCGGAATCAGGTGTTCTTGGCGGCCACCGAAAGCTAAGAACAATATATAAATAACTCTAGGTGATCAAATTTCCTAATTCTGCCTTTAAGCACACGAAATAGGCCGCGCAAAACACTGGACAGAACTGAATCTTCAGCAGACAGAACTTGATCCGATCAATCCTAATCAAGTTCACCTCTACGATTAATCCAACAACATAAACGACGATCGTTACCCTTGGAGACCACAAGAATGACGTTGGACCTCCTCACAAAGATCACCCCACCTTTCTTCTTCTTCCCTTCCCTTCTCCTCTCTTCTTCCCGATGGCCGGCAGAGGGAGGATGGCGCCAGGAGAGGAGGAGCAGCAGGAGGCGAGCATGGTAGCGTGTCGCCATCGTAGCACGGCTACTATAGCGCAGCAGCTATCTGTAGCAAGGGTGGCTAGGGTTTGGTCCCTCCTCCCTTGCCTTCTAATGGGCTGCCGCACCACTCATGGGCCTTGGGCCACTAAGCCGGCTCCTCTCCTCTCGAATATGGGTTATGCCCATTCCTCTCCTAAAATTCTGAATTTTGAACTTAATTCCATCTCTAAACTTTGTTACAATCGATATTGAATAAATTTCCTCTCCCGAATAATATTTTCTCCAATTGATATTTGGGGTATTACAATAATATTCTTGAAGATGGGTCCACATCTCATGAACATTCTTGAGATCGCATATGACATCAAACACATCTACACTCAAAGACTAAATAAAGCGTTAATTGCTTGAGCGTCGAGATGTAAGCATTTCTCTTCCTCAATTGTTGGAGCAAGATGATCCAATGGAGGAGAAAAGCCTACATCTACAATCCGACATATATTTAGGCCCATGGCCTTAAAATAACATGACATACGGATTTTTCAATAAGCATAATTTGTGCTATCAAATTGAGGTGCTTCACCTAGGTGAACAAAATCTTTAGTGGATTCCGAAGAAAAGTGGATTCCGAATAGTGTTGATCATTGATAGAATCCTTCGGGTGCAGTAAATGTGTATGTGCGCTGAGAATTTCAAGTTGATTATCTTTAACAGAATGAGGTGATGTGGTTGCGGGTGAAAAATCTTTATTGAGGTGTTGGAAACCAGTTGTCAAAAAATAATTCTTTGGTATAGGAGTGGACTAGAGAATTCTTGTGTGGATTAATAGAGTCCATCTAGATAAGTGTGGTTGTTCTTTTGGTTTGAGGATCATTTTGGGGTTGTCGGTTAAGAGGAAGGAGTAAGTTTGATGATTTGGAAATCCAAGATTTTGGAGAATGTTTATTTCTTAAAAGGACATTTGAGAACAGAATGTTTTCTCGAGTAGATAAGTGTTCTATTGGTTCTTGTTGGAGTTGGATTTTTATGACGGAGAACACTTACAATTCGAGTTGACTCTATGTCGGCAAGGCAGTTCCTTCTGGTTCAGGAAAATAAATGAAGTGTTTGATTTGGGCATTCGAACGATTTCTCTTTTCACTTATGTGGTGTTTATTTGCAAACTGCCTAGTTGGAATGTGAAAAGATTTTCATGATGAATCTTCAATTTTGGATTTGAGTGTTTTTAGAGGAAAGTTGGTTAAGACTGGGTGGCATTGTGAATCTTTTGTTTTCTGCTGAGCTCTCATTATTAAAGTTTGTTTAAAATAAGTTGTGTTGTGCGTCCCTGCTTAACAAAGGTTCTCCTTATTAGGATGAAGAGGTCGACTGAGAGATGAAACAAAAGTTACATATGTAATATGTTTATGTTGAAGTTCTGTGGTTTGGTCCCAAAGGGAATGATAGCCTAGAGTATATTTGGTTTGTTTTGGAAGTTGTGGCGATTTTGGAAGATAGCAATTTGCTAGAATTGTCTCGAGTCCTGGAGCGTGGTATATAACATTTTGTATGACCCGGTGTTGATATAATGCTTGAGGTATTTAGAGTGTGAGGTTTCATAAGAGCCGTTGACCAGCGAGTAATACCGCATATTCGAGTCATGTCCGTTGAGTGGTTCTGGTTAGGTCGGTACAAGTGATGAGGTATAATACATTAGTTGCATCAAGGTGCGGTAGTCCCACAAGTCCGAGAGGAAAACGACTTGGGAATTGAAGTCTCGTATATGCGAGCAATATCTAGAATTGTTCACAGCAGGTGTGTGGTGTTGTTGGTAAATTCTAGTTGTGATTGTTCTTTGGTGTAGAGTGTAGTTAGAATTCGGGGCCGAATTCCATTTAAGGGGGGGGGGGGTAGAATGTAATACCCCAAATATTTATTTAAGTGAGAAGAAAGATTGTAGGGAGGAGAATTGAATAGAGGGAGTAGTTTTAACAGAACTTCAAGGGGGTTTTTTTGCGTAATTCAAAAAACTTGGGCTGTGGGCTGAAAGCCCACAACACCTTGGTCCATTAGGGCAACCATCCAAGTAGAGGGTGGCAGCCTTGCTACTGTAGCATGCACTGTAGCAGCCCCTCCCCTCCCCATTGCGTCTCCACCTCCTTTCCTCCTCATGCGCCTCCATCTCCCTCCTTCGTGGCCGGCCAAGAAGAAGGAAGAAGAAGAAGAGAGAAGGGAGAGGAAGAGGGGTCACGTGGTGTTCATCACGTTCGGCAGCGGTTCTTCAAGGGTAAGACCCGATCCCCTTTCAATTCGTGGGTTAATTGATCTTTAGCAATGTCGGTATTTAGGTCTAACTAGAGCAGATCGGGTTGGGTGACATTTTTGTGTTATTTAACGGCAGAATCTGATCAGGATGCCTCCTACATAATTGTAGGCGACGTCGATACCTTTCTTTAGAGTACAAGATCGCATTGTTTGGATGAGCGGTTCAAAAGTTATGAATTTCGTAGCGCTGCTGTTCTGCAAATCTGTCGGTATTCTGACAGGTTTTAGTAATCTGACTTTAAAGATCAGTTAAATGGAAAATTAGAGGATCTCAGTATCAAAAAAGTTGTAGAAAATTGTAGTAGCTTTCAGGGAAGCCCAAGAACGTGAAATTTGGACAAACGAGCTGAAAGGTATGATAGTTTTAGTGTACTGTCCAGAGAACTTGATGTGAAATCGATGTTCTGTTAATTAGTATGATATGGGTATTAGATGGCCGAATCAGGAAGTACCACCAACTAGGTTTAGTTGGAGAAATTGATAACCTTTCAATGAAGTCCAAGAACACCTCATTTGGACTCATGTACAAAAAGATATGAATTTTAGATTATGGCTGTCCACAGAGGGGACAGATCGAACTTTAGGAGTTGGAATTGGGAATGCGCTTGAGAGTCTAGCGAGTGCGGTTGTGCTTTTGGCTAAGTTTTGGTTCAGTATGGTTGTCTTAGCATGCTTTATATTTATATTCAGGTGAGGGATTGGTTCCAGGGGTAGCGCCCTCTCCGCGTCTTTCGTCCCTGCACGGTTAAGGCAAGTACATGTTTGCTAGTATTATGATTAATTGTGATGTCTATGGATGCTAGAATGTTATAGATGTTGTTGACCATGATTGTTAGTGTTGTGAAAATGTGAATGATGCATGGTTGCTTGAGTTTTCGCATGTCTATGAACATGTATGATAGAAGTATCGATGAGTTAAATTCATAAATGATGTTGTAGAGGAGGTATGTTTATGATGATTCATGACTTGTGCATATGCACCATGTTGATAAAATGAAGACTTGGTCACGCAGTGACCAAGCATTTGTTGAGATCCCCGTCATGCATGTGAAGGGCTTGAGGTCCCCACACTTGTGGAGTATGGGCTTGAGACCCCCTTTACTTGTGGAGTATTGGGTAATTGGTCCCTGTGCTTGCGAGCACAGGCATGGTATGCGGCGACGGTCGCATATCTCGCATTACCGGTGAAATGCGACAAAGAGTGAAAGGGAAAAGTTGCATTGCATATTTGCATACATACCTCATGAGATATGTTTTTGTATAAAGCTTTGGAATGGAATGTTGATGATGTAAATCTGAGTTTAATGTTTCATTATTGGTACTTGCTGAGTCTTTGGACTCACCCTTGCTTTTGTTGTGTTTTTAGGTACCATTTGCAAGAACGACATGCATGGGAGGGAGTAGACTCGAATTGGACACACATACTGCCATCCACCTTTAAAGTTGATAAATTTTTAGTTTACACTTTAATAAAAGAGCAAACTGCTTAGAGATTGTTTATGATTATGCTTCATGCGTTGGACTAAGTGTAATAATGATGAGTAGTGTCTTTTGGATAACTCTGAATATGCTAGTGGCTTTCATGTTTTGAATGCCTTTGATGATTCTGAAAGTTGGATTAAGTATATATGTTTTATTCAAATGTTGGAGCCTCCTCGTAATTAACAATACAAGGGAGGTTCTGCTAGAAATTTGGTAGAATGTTTTGGCTTAGAATTGTTTAATGTTAGTTTGGTAGCATTCCAGACTCATGTTGGGCTGGGGTGTTACAGTTGGTATCGAGAGCGTCAGAGGTCCGTGGTGACTAGATTAATTAAAAATTTGCGAATGGCTAATCAACTTAAAAGTTTGACACACTGGTGCACAGTAGGTGGGGTTGGGTTATTGCATTGCATCTATGGTTCTGTTATATCGCATTGATGATTGTTGATATGAATGTAGTAGGATTGCTTATTAACTAATTATATGATTGTTATGTGTGAGGATAATAGATGTTGAGAGGTTGAGGTTGTGGTTGTGGCCCTGGGCTTTACCAGCTTACACCACTGTTCGTAGTAAGAGATTAGTGAAGTGGTTACCTCGGATATCTTAGTACTGGCGTGATAGTGAGTATCATTAGAGAAGTTGTTCTCTTCCTTGAATTTGAATTTGGTTAACTCTTGTCCAGTTGGGCTTGATGAATTTCTCTTAGGGTTAGTAGTTCTTATTCCAGTCGATGTGTTTCCATTTATTTAATGTAACATCCCAATTTTGGGCTTGTGTTTCAAATGTAAGAAAATGAGTAGAAATTAAAACTTTTCCTTACATCATGTATTTCCTATGTGTACTGAACAAGTATTGTACAAGAAGTTATGAAAATACATAGTCACAAGTCTTTGATCCAAATCTTGATCCTTCAAAAACATTCTTGTTCCATTTTGTGATAATCTCCTGGAAATAATTTTCCTAAATTCTTGGGTTGGTAGGTGACCCCTATGAAAGATTTCACAATTTTTAGAAATTGTTTGAATACTTTTGGAGGTCAGTCAAACCTACTCAAATTCTGGTCAAACTGGGGACCAGCACCTTGTGGAATTTTTGGAGGAAAATGTATAGCACAAAAACCTCTGGAAATTTTATACAAGGTCAATCACTCAGCTAGCAAGCTCCTGTAAAAATTTCATAATTTTTGGAGTGAGTTTGCTATCTCAATCAAATCCTCAAACTCCAAATCAGCTTGAAAACTCAGTTTAGGTCTGAGTCAGACTCGGGCTCGAGTCGACTGAGTCCGACCAGCTTTTGGTCTCGGTCGAGCCAGCCGCTTAGACCTCCTCGGGCTCGCGCCACTCGGGTGTCAGCGGTGGGTGGTCCAGGCCGTTGGATTCTCATCCAATGCTCCCGACCTCCCCGCTACTCTACTAAGCACTCAGAGCACCCTCAGCCGAGAGATGCTGATCCTGCGGTCTAGGACCTCCCCAGGACCTCCTCTCCACTAAGACCTCCTCTGCCTCGGGAGATCTGGAATGTTCAAGACCTCCCCGAGTGCATCTGGGATGTCCAGGACCTCCCTCAGCCCTGTTTTTCTTCCTCACGACCTTCTCGAGGTTGGTCATCATGGTTTTCCCACACCTGTGCTTGTGTCAGTGTCAGAGCAGTTGGGAGCAGTGGCCTGTCACTTTTTGGTCCTTCCCAGCGTCTCTTTCTGCCATGCATTGATTGTATGTCGACCTTTGCCCTAAAAGAAGTCACCCTACCACTCTGTCACATCTAGCAAGTCCATGGCAGGGTGTGTGCACCCGAAGCTTGCTCTGCCCATGGCTTTGCTCCTTTGTCTTCTTAAGACCCCGAGCTCCTCCCTGTTTCCTTTAGTCTTTCCATCCCTCCACCAAACTTCAAGAACACACCATTGTCGGTTTTTGAAGTTCTTCAAGATCACCCGAGCTCCTGCGGTTTAATTGCCAACTTGGTTTCCAACTTGTTCAATTATTCCACCTCGGGCATCATTTCTTAACCAAATTGGTTGGTTTCAGGGGAAGGTATTGTGGGGACCTGTTCTTCAAGGCCGTCCCTCTTTCTTCTTCGTCTCCGTGAGCTTGGTCATCGGAGCACCTCCTTCGGCATCAACCTCTCCTCCGAGCCCTTTGGACCTCATCTTGGCCCCGTGAGTTCAACCTAGCCTCCTAGAGCTCTAGGCTTAGCTAGATTAGAGCGTAGCAAGCCTTCTAGATTTTGTCGGTTTTGCCGAAAACCTAATTACCACCCTCTCCTCACACGCTCGAGCCATCGCGCGTCGGAGTTAGCCCGAGAGGTCCGCGGTGCTTTATGAGCTTAGTGGTGCCCTTGGTTTCGCCGCGTGGTCCACGCCGGCGGTGAGCTCAGAATACTCCGGAAGTGTGAGAAGTGAAGAATCGGATTAATAAAAATTAATCGGTAGAGAATTATTATTCGGGAAGAGAAATTTATTGAATTTTCAAGTGCAATATAGTTTAGAGAGGATTTCTCTTAACAGAAAGTATCCATCGTTGATTATGTAATATCCTGTTTAACATTAGAGAATTAATTGAAATGAGAAAGGTATTTAACAGAATTAAACAGAAATCAGTTTTTAGAGCAGATTTAATCTTGGGCTTTGCCCACGTTGTTTGGCCCAAGTGGGAAGTTGGTTTAAGAAGGGGCCAACCAAACCCTAGGTCTTTTTACTGTAGCACGCAGCTACAGTACCCGCCGCCCTGTAGCAATCCTCCTCCCTTTGCTGCCACGCCCTCCATGTCGCCCTTTGCTGCTCCTTGCTACCGGTCTTCTGGAGGAAGAAGAAGGAGAGAAAGGAGGAGAAGAAGGGATCTTCTTCATGGATTCAACCAGTGTTTCCCAAGGTTCTACAAGGGTAACGAGAGGCGTTCTTTGCTGTCTAAGTTGTATTAGATGCGAATTCGATTGGTTTGATTGGATTGAATTGCTGCCGCTACAAATTCAATTCTGTCCAGTTTCTTGCACGGCTTGTTTCGTGTGTTTAGAGGCAGAATTAGGGATTTTGATCTCCTAGAGTTATTTAGATAATGTTCTTAGCTTTCGGTGGCCGCGAAGATCACTCGATTCCGAGGTCTGAGTCAAAAGTTATGATCATTTTATTATCTACTGCCAGAAATCTGTCGAGAATAATCTGTCTGGTTATTTCTTAAAATATGAAAGGGAATTTGGTAGAATATGAAAGTTCACCCAACTAGGTTATTGTAGGTAATTCGATAACCTTTTCAGATTGATAAATAACGATCAATTTGGAGTTACCTATTAAAAGTTATGGTCATTTTAGTTTTGCTGTTCGATTGTGTAGGCAGTTTCTGTACTGAAAGTTCAGACAATGGTTAGCCTAATATTATGGCCGAATTGGTTTATCGTGTCAACTAGAGTATTGTAGATTATTCAGTTAAGAATCTACAGAAATTGGGTTTACCTCATTTTGACTTCCAGTTCATGAGTTATGTCATTTACCGTGCTGCTGTCCAGAATCAGTATATGGCAGAAACGTTGTTTTCGGTTTCAGCTTTGTAAACTCGTTTTGAGTCGTCAAGTAAGCGTTGTAGATTGCCGATTAGTAGCGCTGAGTATATTATGTCTTAATTGAAATTATTTTACCTGTTTAGGAGGTGAAGCCTCAGGTTTAGGAGTATCGCTTTGCCGCTAACGCGTCGCATCGTGGAAGGCAAGTAAATGTAGCGGTTGTGCTACGGTTTAACCCGCTTTTTCTTACTATTTGCACTATGCATGATTGACGTAATGTTAAATGATATGCCATGGTTACATGTTTTCCAAGTAAAAATGTGGTAGCAAGATATTAATCAATTGCTATGTTTGGATGAGTTTGGGTAGTATCGTGGTAATTCGCTTAATGAGCAAATGCGGAATATGAAAATAAACTCAAGGTGGACATGTTGTTAATTCCTTGTGGTTATTTTCATGATGATCATGTGGTGGTCTATGTGATAGAGTTCCATCTATATCGATTGATTTTGATCTTGGTGAATCAGTGTGGGTTATGTGGTAATGGTCTTATGACACGATGGTATTGTGCTTAATGAGACACATGTGGATTATGAGAAAATATTCATGATGAATATGTTGTTGACCTTCGTGGTTAAATTCTTGTGGTTTATGATTATCATATCATTCATGACATATCATGACATTTGCATTGTGGATGTCGCCGCTTATAGCCGCGATCGCATCGGGTACAACATCGTGCATTGTCAGAAAGACGATGCATACCTTTACCTTGTTGGGTAAAGGTGCAGGAGCATAGCATACATATGCATTACATTGTGGAAAGATCATTTGCATACTTGTGCAAGATATTGAGGTGAAGTTATTTTTTGCAAACAAACGCAACTTCACAGCTTGTAATGTGGAAATTGACTCATGAGAGTCTCTTGTGGTATGAGTAATGTGGTTGTGGTTGTGGAATGGGGTTCACCCTTGTGGTATGGTAGAGGTTGTGGTTGTGGCATGAGATTCTTCTCTCTTGTGGCAATTGTGGATAGCAGATTGTGGATGCGAGAAATAGTAAAGTTATGAGGTAAAACACGCTAATACTTTATTGTCATTGGTAGTGGTAGTGGTGATTAACATGGAGCAGTTGATCAAGATTCAATTGTTAATATTTTACTATCATTGGTAGTAAATATGGTTGAGGCTATAATTGTGATCATTATGGGGATTGGATATTGATGCTTAATATCTTTGTAGTTTAATTGGTGGTAAATGAATGTGGATTCACATTATGGGTGTGGATATTTGGATACTTTAATGATGTTGTATGTTTGTTTGTAGTCCGAATAGCCTGTAAACAGTTTGCTTTTTGAGATTTTTATCTCACCCTTGTTTTCTTTCCCTACTGTGTGATTGTTGAGCATTCATGGGATGGGTAGAGCGCACCACAATAATGCACATGGTTCATCAACTCATGTTGTAATAAAGTCGATGAAATTCTAGCCAAATGCTTAACTATTTGTGGAGGATTATGTTATTTAATAAGGATGGACTTGTGAACCATTCTTTGATTAATCTGCTAGAGGTTGTTTAATTATTGAACTTGTTACCGTTATCTTTATTCCCTTAGATGTTTATGCTTCCGCTTAATGCTTTTTGTCTAGAGATGTTGCCGAATTAATTATCTTGAAATTATTGGCTAGCTGTAGAGTGGTTTAGTAGCATTCCAGGGTAATGTGGGTCCTGGGGTGTTACAAGCTCTTCTTTGACTCGGGTGTTTTGCCGTGTCGTACTCGGGCAGGATCCGTGAGCTTATGATTGGCATTAATGGCTGTCCGAGGTTGTCCTTTATTGCTATCTTGCCGGCAGTGTGCACGTGCCCTCTAAGCCCCCGACCTCCTTGGAGGAATCGTAGCCGTTAAAGATCACCCCAAGATTAGATCTGTGCCGTAGAGCATTTTCTGTGAAAACTCTAAGTCTTAGGACCTCCTAGGGTTAATCTCGGCCATTGAAGACCTCCTCAGATTAGCTCTTGGTCGTAGGATCCCTCTCTATTAAAACCTAGCGCCAGACCTCCCTTTGTTTTGATCCAGCCGCCCAGACCACCTCAGTTAAATCTCGCCGATAGGACCACTTCTGCAAAAGACCTCTCCATGGTCATTTTGCAAAGACCACCCCTAGACCACCCCTCGGAGTCCTCTTTGTAAAAAGCCACCCCTGGTCGTTTACAAAGAAAACCCCGCTCAAGACCTCTTAGGCGCAATCCTAGCCGTTCACGACCTCCTCGGGTTTAGATCGGAGCGTTAGATCTCCTTTGTAAAATCCTTAGTGTCAGGATCTCCCTCCGCCTCGATCTGGACCGTTCAGGACCTCCCTAGGTCTAATCTGAGCCGTCCAGATCTCCTCCCGTTAAAAACCCTATCGCATAGGACCTCCCCGAGTAGATCTTGGCCATCCAAGACCTCCTCGTGTTAATCCCAGCCGATCAAGACCTCCCCATGGAGATCTTGACCGTCTAGGACCTCCTCCTTTAGATCCGTAGCTTTAGGACCTCCTCCTCAGGTCTCAACCGTGAGATTTAGATCTAACGGGCTGGACCTCCCTCGCTTGATCGTGTCCGTTAAAGACCTCCCTCTGGAGATCTAGACCATCGAAGACCTCCTCCGTGAGATCTTAGCCGTCCAGACCTCCCTCCATAGGTTTAACCTTAGGACCTCCCCTAGTGCTCGGGACCGCCAGATCTTGATCTGATGGTCACGACCTCCGTTAGGCGCGAGGACCTCCTTTGCGTGCGCTGTGAATGCACTGGTCGTGGCCGTTGGATCCAATCTCAATGGTCCAGACCTCCCCAGTGCGGGAGGAGGTCTTCCCGTGCGCTGTGCTTCGAGGTCCGTGGCCGTGCGATCAAGGATCGACGGCCCACGACCTCTCCTTTTTCCTTTAGTTCATTTGGTCCTCCCGAGAGCTCAAATTTTCTAAGTCTTTTGATGTTTCAAATTTCAAAAGGGCATAACTTTGTCATTTTAACTCCTTTTTGAATGATTCCAGTTGCTGTAACTTTGTTATAGTATGAACTTTAATCTGAGAATGAATTCAGGCACTGTTATGTAGTAGAAAATGATAGAAACTGCAAGAACTTGTTTAATATGAAATGGTTGTTTAGAAATTCATTGAAAATTTGTAAAATGCATAACTTATTCTCTATAAGTCCAAATTGTGCAAACTCAGTTTTTCTGTTGTTAAGATAACCATATCTACCTACCATAAAAATTTCAAGTTCCAGATCATTCTAGAAATTTTTGCCATGAACAGTAGCCGTAATTAATTTAATTAGGATTTTTCAGGCTGAGAGAACTTAGTTTAGCCATAACTTTTTCATGCTAAGTCCAAATAAAGTGATTCTTGTTTCTAAAATTGTCTAAAATCAACCTCTAGGTGCTGTAGAAATTTTATTGGATTTGGATGTTCTTTGCTGTTGAGTTCCTTTTGGTGTTCTTCGTTCTTATCGGTTTTTATCGCCTTTTCGCGTTAGGTTCCGAAGAATTTGTTGAACCTGAGCACTCCCCTCTGTAGCAAGACCAATCCCAGCAAGGCAAGCAGTTTGATCATGTTAATCCCAGTATTTCAAGTATTTATGTTGTTTATAAATTCTACGTAATTGCATTGCTATTTTGTGTTAACTATTGTCGTTAGTTGACCTAGTAGATGCATTTCCTTAGGCAAATGATTATTCTCTTCTACCATGAGCCTAGGATTACTTGCTGTGATTTAGAGTTCGTGGATGAGCTCCTGTCACTTAGTAGTTTGCGAATTAATTGCTTAGCCATGCTTAGTTTCCGGTAGAAATGGGCGGTTATCGACTTGTCGATAACCTTGATCACATAAAACTTATTATGATTATGATTTCCACCTTGTGCCATGTCTATTTATGAAAACTAAAACCTAAAAAAAACAAAAGGATTTAGACTTGGGCACAATGGTATGATTGGTGTGCTTCTGGGTGTGACTGGAATGGTGCCCGAGTCAATTAAGGACCGAACATCTTGTGAGTACCTGTTATCCGAGCAATTTGTGCGTGCTAACCACACTAGAGGGTATGGGACCTCTCTTGACTTAGTACTTTGGCGTGTATTGGCTTCGGGTCGCAGGGGGTCGCAGGAGGGATGGTGTTGGGAGCATTGTAGTGTCCGAAAGACTTCACCCGTGATGGGATTTGTTGTCTTTCGGCTTGCAATGTAAGCGTATGGGTTTCTATCCATACGAGCGGCTCGTAGTCAATGCACAATATTGGAAAGCGCCTCATAGGACTTAGCCGTGGTTTGGCATACCTTGGAAGTGTGCTTTGTGGCTTAAAGGCGGTCCAAGTGTGGGTACATTGGTACACCCCGCAGGTTAAAACTATTCGAATAGCCTCGCCCTAGGTTATGGACACGCTTGGGTAAGCTTTCAAGAGTTAGACTACAACCTTTAATTAAAACTTGATGGGTGGTACGAATCGTGATTCGTGCTATGTTGTGGTGGCTATTGGGATAGTCACTTCCAGGTGGTTACTTGTATGTATCTTTATTTCGCTATTATTTTAACAACAAAACAGATTTGTAAATTTGCTTTTAAATGTATTACATTATTGCAAATAAAGTTGGCTTTATGCAAAATGAGACATACAACCTCTACCTAAATAAGCTTGCATGTAGTTTATGAATCGGTATGCTATTCCACACGTCAGTCTTGCGAGTACCTTGTGTACTCAGTTATCTTGCTTAAATGTAATTGTTGCGGAGGAAGAAGGTGAGCTTGAGGCCCTCACGTGAGTTGTCTTTGTGGTAGCTTATGAGGCGCCTAGCTTGGCGGCCTGGTCGGTTGCCTTGTGGGTTATGTTGGCTAACCTGGTCGACTTTTGTTCTAGCCATCTTATGGCACCTTTTGCTTCCGCTGTCATTCTTGTATATTGTTCTATTTGGCCGATCGGCTCTTTTGTAATAACTTTACTTTATGTATGTCGTTGTTAAACTTAGTGATGTATGTTGTATGGAAATGATGTGTAATTTTGTGATGATGTGCATATGCTGTAATTCTGGGAAGCATATGTCCATCGAGGCTTAGAATGTTTAATTAGTAACGCTAGAACCATTTGGAGGTTAAGTGTTACTAGTTAAATATTCCGGGTCCTCACATTTAATTTGACCCTTAAAGCGAACATTTTTTTTCCAACTGTTGAGCCGCTTGCGGTTGATGAACCTTCTTTGGATAGTGGTTACAATGCAGTCGATGGGTTTCAATTGGTTTGTATTTGTTTTACAGAGCAAATATTATCTTTTCTGACTCTTGAGCTATTCTTGCTACTTGTAAACGTTGTCATTGACAATATTGTTCCTCTTCAGGAGAGTTCTACCTTCTTGTTGGCAAACTTGACCCATTTATTCGCTTGGTGTTTTTATGACGGAAGATATCTTTTACCAACTCCATTGAAGTACGTTTCGACTTTATGCACTTCTTTTGGAGTAGTTGGAATGTTGAAATTTCGTGCATCCTCTTTGAGAAAGAAAATATCAAAAACTATTTTGAAATGTTTTGTTGTGTTATGTGAGAGGTTCCACGCATAAAAGATAAATTGATAATGTATGAGTTTTCAAGTTGGGTTTGTAGTTTGATGTGTAATCGATCTTAACCAAGATCCTTGGAAGTGAAGTGAAAGATTTGATGTTGTCATGGAGTAGTTACATGATGAACTTGTTTAATGGTATGACTATACATACTAAGAATCCACGATTATATTAAGAAGTGTGAGATATTGATGAATTGGTCTGATCATTAGGATTGTGGAATTTGGTAAATTTATTGGATAATTTGGAGTAATGTGTTCCAATGGATTAATCTACCTATTAGTGATGGTTATGTTTAAGGATGTGATTGAACAATGACTTACAGGATATCAATCCAAGAATTTTCATGTCGACAACTTGATGATTATACTTAATTGCTAGATTGAAACATGTATATCGGATTAGATGAATGTTGAGGTAGTACCTTGCGAAACCCGGTGTTTAAAGGAGATGATGTTATTAAATCCTTAATTAAACTATGAGCATAAAGTGGAATGTTGATTCTGTGTTTATAAATGGATATATGACTATAAATAGCAGTAGGACCCTATTTGTATACGTGATAGAGACAATTGTCAATTTTCAATGATAGTTGAAGGGTATTTCTTTTGGAGAGATTTATGATGAGATAAGAGGCTATGATGATTCTCGCTAGGAGTGTATTATTTCATTGTTAGTGAGATTGTCAGTAAGGGATTATGATGATACTATTGAATGTTTGGTATAAGGGAATTGGATCGCTCGCCTGACATTGATTAAATGAAAATGCTTCTAGTCACGCGTTTGTAATCTTTCAGACCTCATGTTGATGTGGTAGCTGAAATTGTTTTGAGCAAAGTGATGTGCTAAGAGGTTTTGTCGGTTCCGAAGTAGTTTATGTGTTGTGGTCTTCAAATCTCTTCTTGTTGGTGTTGGCATGGTGATGCTGTAACCAATGGAAGTCGTTTTCTTTGTTAAAGGAAAGAGTGAAGTAGGAGTATTTTCAGTTTGAAGTCAAGCTTTGTAACTTGCAGTTTATTGATTTTTGCCTAAGCTTTTGTTTGCCCAACAGAGTTTCCTGAATCCCAAAACCAATGTTTTATTCTCGTTTGAGGTTTGATATACTCTGCTTGTGGAACGTGCGCCCTCAACTATGATCAGCTCTTTTGTTTTCTGAGATCTTTGCTATTTGATTGTTTCTCTTGAACTTGTAATTATTGTAAGTGGTAACATTTTTCCTATGTGCTGAAAATGATTTTTGTTTGCTTCTTTTTCTAAGAAAGGGTTAATCGAACTGTATTGCAAAGTCCCTTCGGTTGTGAATTGGCAACTAGATAGTGGTGGTCTAGTAGATGATTTTGTAAACCTTTATGTGTCAAGTTGTTTGAGAGACATTGAGTAAATTGATTTATTAGATTAATCCTTGGAGAGGGTTTGATTTAAACATAATGTTTGTCTTTGGAGCTAACTGATTACGTGTCGCAACTAGTAGAACCTATAAAGAGATGTGGTCTAAGATCTTTTGTTCATTTTGACAGAACATTAGAATTAGAAAGTATGAAAATCTTGACCAAATTTATTAGAGTATCGCAATTGGGAACTTGGTAAGATTGTGTAGAAGAATTATGATGATGTAGCTTAATGAGAGTAGCAGTGTGGAAAAAAAAATATAATCGTCGTGTTAATTAATGGGATAGTAGGGATTGTTGAGCTATTGTCAAGCATGACTCGGCCTCAGTGAGTAACCCTATGGGAGTTAGATTATCTCTAAGGATATCTTGGTCAAAGAATATACTATTTATTGACGTTAGTGATTGAGTATGTTTGAATCTTGATCAATTAGTGAGGGTATTGCGAATGGTTATATTGTGGTCATGTAGCTGAAAATTGATTGGTGTGGTTTAGTGAAGGTCCAAGATTGGTGAAATGAAACGCTTTGGGTGGTTACTTGGTTAGTGAGGAACATCGATACTAATGACTGAGGTTATTGTTGAGTTGTGTGAAAAGTTAGTAAAAGAATTTGAGGATTTCCTATCAATCATGCCAGAAATTCATTATAGGAGACTTGGAGGTTAAATTTGGGCTTTGCCTTTCGATGCTAGGACCTCGGTGGCCCAATATTATATGTAGAAGAAGAAGAACAAAAGTGGATTCCGAATAGTGTTGATCATTGATAGAATCCTTCGGGTGTAGTAAATGAGTATATGTGCTGAGAATTTCAAATTGATTATCTTTAACAGAATGAGGTGATGTGGTTGCGGGTGAAAAATCTTTATTGAGGTGTTGGGAACCAGTTGTCAAAAAATAATTCTTTGGTATAGGAGTGGACTAGAGAATTCTTGTGTGGATTAATAGAGTCCATCTAGTTAGTGTGGTTGTTCTTTTGGTTTGAGGATCGTTTTGGGGTTGTCGGTTAAGAGGAAGGAGTAAGTTTGATGATTTGGAAATCCAAGATTTTGGAGAATTTTTATTTCTTAAAAGGACATTTGAGAAAAGAATGTTTTCTCGAGTAGAGAAGTGTTCTATTGGTTCTTATTGGAGTTGGGTTTTTATGACGGAGAACACTTACAATTTGAGTTGACTCTATGTCGGCAAGGCGGTTCCTTCCGATTCAGGAAAATAAATGAAGTGTTTGATTTGGGCATTCGAACGATTTCTCTTTTGATTTATGTGGTGTTTATTAGCAAACTTCCTAGTTGGAATGTGAAAAGATTTTCATGATGAATCTTCAATTTTGGATTTGAGTGTTTTTAGGGGAAAGTTGGTTAAGAGTGGGTGGCATTGTGAATCTTTTGTTTTCTGCCGAGCTTTGATTATTAAAGTTTGTTTAAAATAAGTTGTGTTGCGCGTCCCTGCTTAACAAAGGTTCTCCTTATTAGGATGAAGAGGTCGACTGAGAGATGAAACAAGAGTTATATATGTTTATGTTGAAGTTCTGTAGTTTGGTCCCAAAGGGAATGATAGCCTAGAGTATATTTGGTTTGTTCTAGAAGTTGCGGCGATTTTGGAAGATAGCAATTCGCTAGAATTGTCTCGAGTCTTGGAGCGTGGTATATAACATTTTGTATGACCCGGTGTTGATATAATGCTTGAGGTATTTAGAGTGTGAGGTTTCATAAGAGTCGTTGACCAGTGAGTAATACCGCATCTTCAAGTCATGTCCGTTGAGTGGTTCTAGTTAGGTCGGTACAAGTGATGAGGTATAATACATTAGTTGCATCAAGGTGCGGTAGTCCCATAAGTCCGAGAGGAAAACGACTTGGGAATTGAAGTCTCGCATATGCGAGCAATATCCAGAATTGTTCACAGCAGGTGTGTGGTATTGTTGGTAAATTCTAGTTGTGATTGTTCTTTGGTGTAGAGTGTAGTTAGAATTCGGGGTCGAATTCCATTTAAGGGGGGGGGGGTAGAATGTAATACCCCAAATATTTATTTAAGTGAGAAGAAAGATTGTAGAGAGGAGAATTGAATAGAGGGAGTAGTTTTAACAGAAGTTCAGGGGGATTTTTGCGTAATTCGGAAAACTTGGGCTGTGGGCTGAAAGTGTAACACCCTGGCTATTCGGAAGCCAAGATGTCACCTAAAACATCTAACATACATCCATATTGCGGGAGAATTTGAATAAAATCAACTAATGATAGTATCAAAATAACCAGGACATGATGAAGGTATCCTTCCTTCACCATCTAAACTATTTATTTCAGTTCATTGATAATGAAAGTTCATATGCGATAATAAATCAACCTCAATGTGGAGAAGGTATCCTTCCTTCACCAATTATAATTTAATTATTACAGTTCATCATTAACGAATGTAAGATAGAACTAAATTTAATCTTGAACATGAATAGGGTGATGTGAACGAGTAGTGCGTGTCTACTCCCTCCCAAGTGAGCCAACATCGGGGTTACCTAAAATAAACAAACAACGCAAGAGTGAGTCCATGACTCGGCAAGTACATATATCAATATGATAATCATTCAATATGAATAAGACAATCTCATCATCGAGTTCGATCACATCACAACCGACTACATATGAAGACAAGATATGAATGCTCAAAATCAAAGGAATGGACTGCATACATGCATATACAGTATAGCGGTGAAACACCCGTCGGTGTTCACTCAAGCCCGCATCTTAACAAAAATGCGGATCCACTTCCGTATGAAGAACGTTTCATACGGGTGTCCAACATTGCCCATCTTGGAGTTAATGGGTCTTACATGCCCATTCGGAATTAATGGGTCTTTCAAATCCACTCCGTGGACGGGACATGACAATGTCCAACACCGCCCACATGGAATGGTGGGACTTGCAATCCACTTTCGTGGAGGAAACATGCATAATGAATGCATAGAATGAAATACGAATATTGAAAGACATGATAACAAAACATGGATTCAACACATATGAAAGAACATAGACAATCCATCTTCTCTCGTATCATACCAAATCACAGCATGACCATATAAACATTCATCAATCACAATCATTAAGGGTGGCAATGTACTTGCCTTCGCGATGCGCACGCGTTAGTCGGCAAGGTGATACTCCTAAACCCGAGGCTTCACGTCCTAAACAAGTAAAATAATTTCAATAAGGACATAATATACCCAACACTACTAATCGACGTTAAACACTGCTTCGATGACTCTAGTCATTAATACAAAACTTAAAATGAAATCAACAATTTCTGACATAACTTAATTCTGGACAGCAGCACGGTAATTGACATATCTATTGGTCTGGAACTCTGAATGAGGTGAGACCAATTTCCATGGATTCTTAACTGACATATCTACAATACTCTAGTTGGGCAAAAGTTCAGATTTTGCCTCTAATAAAATTTGGCCCACGGCTCAAATCTGTTGACTGAATTAATTGACAGAAATATCGGCTAAAATAAAATATCCATAACTTTTGTTGTACAACTCCAAATTGAACATTCTTTATCAATCTGAAAAGGTTATCGAATTATCTACAATAACTTAGTTGGAACGACATTCATATATTGTCTTTAACAAAAAGTGGCACACGGGTCAAAATTAAAGATAGAAACTGACATACAAACTGGACAGACTGACATACAATCTGGACAGTCACAAAGAAAAGTGCATAACTTTTGATCTATAAATCCAAATGAGGTGTTCTTTATCAATACTGAAAGCTAGTGATATCACCTTCAAAATTTGTTATGGGCAAGACCTCTGAATCACCCTCTAACTAGGCCATAAATCAACCTATACAGAGACTGCTATTTCTCGTCAGGATTCTGGACAGCAGATAATAAAGCTATCATAACTTTTGACTCGAAAGTCGGAATGAGGTGATCTTGGCGGCCAACGAAAGCTAAGAACAATACCTACATAACTCCAGGAGATGATCATCTCAGATTCGGCCTCTAAAACCACGAAACAGACCCCGCAACATTCTGGACAGAATTGATTTTCTGAACGCAGCAGTTCGATCTAATCAAATATGAACCAAATCGCATCTACCACTAATCAAACGACGAGGATCGGTATTCGTTACCCTTGTAGAACCCTAGGAAGACGCTGATCAAACACCCCAAAGAAGATCCTTCTCTTCTCTTCCTTTCTCCTTTCTTCTCTTGCCGAAATCCCTTTCTCCTCTTCCTTTTGGCCAATGGCAGCAGGATGAAGGGGTGTATGGGGCGTGCTACAGTACTGGCGGCGCTACAGTACTGGGCGGCGCTACAGCACGTGCTACTGATGTGGGGTGGTTGTCTAGGGTTTTAGGAGGAAAAGGGCAGCTTGGGCCATGGGCCTTAGGGCGCCTCCCCCTTAATGGCCCACTTCATGGCGGCCAAAGACAGCCCTTAGCTTGGGCTGGAGGCCCAAATTCCCAATTCTAACAGAATCCTTAAATTTAATTTAATTTTTCTCTTCCAAACAAGTTTCTCTCTTACCGATATACGGGATATTACATTCTACCCTTAAACAGATTCGACCAGAATCCTCACACGATCTTGCGAAAGGACAACCACAATCGAGAACTATTAACGGTAACCACGCACTGAAGTGATCAAACCGGATAACGCCACGCATACGAAACTCCAACTCCCAAATGGCCTCTCCGAATTGAGGAGACCACAACACAAAGATGTAAAACGACATCCGCCCTAACACTCAACCGAACTTTCCAAGTATACTCATCGAAGAGGATCGAATGTAAGACCTTACTCGATGGTCAACGTTTTTAATGAAAACTCAAACTTTGAATGGCCCAACTACTCACTCAAGCAGAACACACGGATGTTGCGTTCTTCGCATATGGACCTTAGACGGTCAAAGCGTCGCCAACTTCCTAATTTACGCCATTGTTGGAAACGAGCGAATGAACTGAGACAAACTCCCTTTGGTACGAAAACACACAACGGGCTCAAAATCGAACTCTTCATCTAAGAAAGGACAACTCCGTTAAACAAGAGTGTACAAAGAGCTGGTTCCTAAACCACCAATTCTCAAAAGAAGCCAGCTGGAAATAGAGTCCTCATCGCAACCACGCAATACTAACTCTTCACCAAAAGTGTAAAATCCCAAATTTGTGATTCATCACGAAAACAATTCCACTTTCTAAATAGGCGGTTTACGAATGAACACCACGAAAACCAAAGGAGGAATCATTTTAAATGCCGAATAAAAACTTCCTTTATTATTTATTTATTTATATATTTTTTTGCACGAATTGGAAAGAAACATACATACTAGTACAGTGCCAACTCAAATTGCCAAGGACATCACCAACAACACAAAGCTCATGTGAGAATAAAGAAAACGCTTCACTACTCAAAAGACATTTTTTTCTTAGTTTCACTTTTGGAATAAAATCTCTCTCGGACCTTGGAATTGAATTCATCGCATACCACACGGGCTCAAACCTCTTAGTTTAACATCCTCAAATTAGGCTTAAACCGAAATACATCATCCACACCTTTGTAGAGAGACTCTATTGATTCCACTCAACACTCTAGAGAACTCCTTCAACCGATGACATTAATTTGATAGAAGGCACCAAAGCACCTCAAAACCCATGCAATATTATCACCTCCAACTTTCAAGAATAACACGTCGAATCCTCAAGACACCCGCTCATGAACTACATCAAAGAGTTCTATCGACAATCATTCCGCTACTCGAGAATACTCAGTTTTCTATCCTCTACACGCAAATCTTTGGGCGACCAAAAGTCTAGCATGAAAATGAAAAGCCCAAATTTAACCTCCGAGACCTCTACAACGAATTCCTCTTATAACAAATAGTGAAATCATCGGATTAAATCTCTAACATCCCCACAAATCCGACATACTCACTCATTCACATCATCAGAATCACTCACACAACATCGCAATACTTTCCAATTGTTTTACTCTATAACATTGATTAAGGTTTCCATACATTTGATAATCCCCAACATTTCAACATGAACCAAAGTTACGGAACTACACTATACCATAGGTCCTACTTAGTCGAACAATATACGTTTTACTTGAAACCATACATCCCATCTGAATCAACTTCCTCCAAGAGGCTCGGTCAAAACCAACTCATCTTCTATTACTCCTCCAATAACTGGGTAGCAAAATCTCACCCCTACAATCACTTAACCACCACCAAACCAATTAACAACTACGATTTGTAAAACTTTCACACAAAGCGGTTGATCCTTTCTCAAAAGAAAGAGCGAACAAGAACAAATTTCACCACACAGGAAAAAAATCTGCTGCTCACGGTGAGCACGAGACCAAAAGAAATAATCTGGTAAAGAAGATGCGGGAAAACAAAAATTGAGTTCACAATGAGTGCACGCATCCTCGAAAAGGAATAGCAAATAACCACCAATAAGAGAAATGACATTGCGATTGAAACTCGACAACTCTTAAGTGTAAAGAGCAAAAGTTTATGAACAATTCAAATAACCACAAGTTACAAAACTTGACTCAAATTCTCAAATATTCCTCTGCACTCTTTCCTTTAACACTTGAAATTAATTTTTGACTAACATCGCTTTGCCACAACGCACAAGATAAGATCTTTAGTCCAAACCACAAGGACTAATTAAGAACCAATGAAATTCTTCAATACGTCATATTTGTTCGAACGGTTCAACTACACAAGAAACATGAGATCCAAATAATCTCACCACCAAACTCAAACATTTTCAATTACAGATTTTGTGAAAAGCAAGTAGATTATTCTCCTCTTAAAGGAACCAACATAACTTCTTTGATTGCAACCTCACGTTGCCAACTCGGACAAAGAGCCTTTAAAATTAAATCACACAAATCTCTTAAGAAGCAACAGGACAATCCAATACCTTAATTTATTTAAAATAATTTCAGCTACGAGATGATTCATGGGCTCAAAGAAAATATCACGAAAGCTAAACTTGAATTATTCTCATTCAACGATATCACCAAAGGCGATCAAATTACTATGGGTATTAACATCAATTTCACAACAACAATTAGAAAACACTTCAAAAGACCCACGTGAAAAGAATGAATTGATTCTTTCTCAAAAGAAGAGACAAATGGAAACGATTTTCACCAACTAGAAAACTCATCCACCACTCTGACTTGAACATGGGACCAAGAGAAGAAACCAATTAAGCAATGAACTCACAGAACATAAGTGGAGTCCATAGTTGAACGCATAAGCCTCACAAGAATAGAATATCGAACCTTATGAGATAAGAACAAATAAGTATTCAAAATCAAGCACTTGCATCATCGAAGAACCATTGCAACTTTGTAACATATCGTTACTCGATAAACTTCATTTACCACATAAAGCTGAACCCCAAAAGATCATGAATACAAATCTTGAAATTTGATCATTTAGAGAATATCACCATGGGTGATCAAATTACCACGAATTAACCTCATTCTCACATTTTGACGATTTAATAACATCGACAACATACACTAGTACCAAGAATCATCAAACTTTATTACTCCATCCTAAAACTTCCCAAAGGGAATACAAACCACAAGGTTGAAACAAATTTATTATAACCAGATTATGCTAAGCAATAACAATATCACAACGCACGCTATCAAAGACTACTTACGAAATTCATCTACTCAATCTGTTGGTGTTGCTCAACACCTTCTTCAGCCTTCAAGAACAATTGATGATTGTACTAACCATGTGTATACATACGGTACTAATTCCATTTGCAATCACATAACCAAATATAAACATAGATTCACATTTCACCTTTATTCGAAATCATTTCAAAACATGATTAAAGATTCACTAACATAATTTCCTATAAACAAGGTTTCATGAATCGATACACAGCACCTATCCGGTACTTTATACAAGTTTCAACAATTTTTGCATACCAGAAATAGATAAATCTAGCTCTTATGTAAGATCTATAGGTTACGAATGGATATGGACAATCTTTATTTAACATACACGGTATCAAATACAAGGACATTTCAAATTAATAAATTTCAATTTCATGGATGGTAGTTAAGAATAATTGATTTGCACCATGCTAAAACCCAACTTGGTAACCCACATCATAGCAATTTATTCGTTTAGTTATAACTTCTCATTTTAAGCATGGCAAGTCATCACAAAAGGATTCTAACGTCTTACTTCACAAAGAGAGACTTCAAATTTCAACGTTCAAGTAATCCAAAAGAAACACATAAAGCAAAAGCTTTTCCATGCAAAGCGAACTTACAATGGAAACTCTCACTAACCAAGCTATCAAGCGAGTAAATGAGTCATTTTTTTTCAATGAGAAAGAAGGAGCAACCATGAAAACATCAATCTTGCCAATTGACAACGATCACAAGTAGTAAAAGCAACTCAACGATGAAAAGCAATAATTGTTTGAGAGAACCAAGAGGATCTATTGAAAACCATAAACTATCATGAACCACAAACCCGGAGAAATTCATCAACCACCACAGGACAAGAAGCGCCAAAATCGAATTCAAGGAAGAGAACAACTTTCTAAAGCAACTCACGCTTAACACTTGAAACTACGGTACGGGTCACTACTCCTCTAACCACGTCTGCGACGGTGGTGTAACACGTGAATCGGAGTAACAACCACGATCTCCACTTCTTATCATCCGTTAACAACACGCTTCACCAAAATACTCAATTATGAATATACAGGACCATCTCATGACAATCATAGTATTAGTTCATATTAACAACAAGAACGATAGTACGTAAGAAATTCAAGAACAGTTCAATATGATGAAACACACCACTAGAAATACGAATACGATGGATTACCCAAACCCCACCCATCACGTACAAGTGTGTCAATTTAATAACTTAATTACCACGGACCTAAAGCCCGCTCGATACCAAGCTGTAACACCACGGCTATTCGGAAGCCAAGATGTCACCTAAAACATCTAACATACATCCATATTGCGGAGAATTTGAATAAAATCAACTAATGATAGTATCAAAATAACTGAGGACATGTTGAAGGTATCCTTCCTTCACCATCTAAACTATTTATTTCAGTTCATTGATAATGAAAGTTCATATGCGATAATAAATCAACCTCAATGTGGAGAAGGTATCCTTCCTTCACCAATTATAATTTAATTATTACAGTTCATCATTAACGAATGTAAGATAGAACTAAATTTAATCTTGAACATGAATAGGGTGATGTGAGCAGTAGTGCGTGTCTACTCCTCCCAAGTGAGCCAACATCGGGGTTACCTAAAATAAACAAACAACGCAAGAGTGAGTCCATGACTCGGCAAGTACATATATCAATATGATAATCATTCAATATGAATAAGACAATCTCATCATCGAGTTCGATCACATCACAACCGACTACATATGAAGACATGATATGAATGCTCAAAATCAAAGGAATGGACTGCACACATGCATATCGGTATAGCGGTGAAACACCCGTCGGTGTTCACTCAAGCCCGCATCTTAACAAAAATGCGGGATCCACTTCCGTATGAAGAACGTTTCATACGGTGTCCAACATTGCCCATCTTGGAGTTAATGGGTCTTACATGTCCATTCGGAATTAATGGGTCTTTCAAATCCACTCCGTGGGCGGGACATGACAATGTCCAACACGCCCACACCGGAATGGTGGGACTTGCAATCCACTTTCGTGGAGGAAACATGCATAATGAATGCATAGAATGAAATACGAATATTGAAAGACATGATAACAAAACATGGATTCAACACATATGAAAGAACATAGACAATCCATCTTCTCTCGTATCATACCAAATCACAGCATGACCATATAAACATTCATCAATCACAATCATTAAGGGTGGCAATGTACTTGCCTTCCGCGATGCGACGCGTTAGTCGGCAAAGGTGATACTCCTAAACCCGAGGCTTCACCTCCTAAACAAGTAAAATAATTTCAATAAGGACATAATATACCCAACACTACTAATCGACGTTAAACATCGCTTCACGATGACTCTAGTCATTAATACAAAACTTAAAATGAAATCAACAATTTCGACATAACTTAATTCTGGACAGCAGCACGGTAATTGACATATCTATTGGTCTGGAACTCGGAATGAGGTGAGACCAATTTCCATGGATTATTAACTGATATATCTACAATACTCTAGTTGGACAAAAGTTCAGATTTTGCCTCTAATAAAATTTGGCCTACGGCTCAAATCTGTTGACTGAATTAATTGACAGAAATATCGGCTAAAATAAAATATCCATAACTTTTGTTGTACAACTCCAAATTGAACATTCTTTATCAATCTGAAAAGGTTATCGAATTATCTACAATAACTTAGTTGTACGACATTCATATATTGTCTTTAACAAAAAGTGGCACACGGGTCAAAATTAAAGATAGAAACGACATACAAACTGGACAGACTGACATACAATCTGGATAGTCACAAAGAAAAGTGCATAACTTTTGATCTATAAATCCAAATGAGGTGTTCTTTATCAATACTGAAAGCTAGTGATATCACCTTCAAAATTTGTTATGGGCAAGACCTCTGAATCACCCTCTAACTAGGCCATAAATCAACCTATACAGAGACTGCTATTTCTCGTCAGGATTCTGGACAGCAGATAATAAATCTATCATAACTTTTGACTCGAAAGTCGGAATGAGGTGATCTTGGCGGCCAACGAAAGCTAAGAACAAGAACTACATAACTCCAGGAGATGATCATCTCAGATTCGGCCTCTAAAACCACGAGACAGACCCCGCAACATTCTGGACAGAATTGATTTTCTGAACGCAGCAGTTCGATCTAATCAAATATGAACCAAATCGCATCTACCACTAATCAAACGACGAGGATCGGTATTCGTTACCCTTGTAGAACCCTAGGAAGACGCTGATCAAACACCCGAAGAAGATCCCTTCTCTTCTCTTCCTTTCTCCTTTCTTCTCTTGCCGAAATCCCTTTCTCCCTCTTCCTTTTGGCCAATGGCAGCAGGATGGGGTGTGTGGGGCGTGCTACAGTACTGGCGCGCTACGAGCACTGGGCGGCGCTACAGTACCGTGCTACTGATGGGGTGGTTGTCTAGGGTTTTAGGAGGAAAAGGGCAGCTTGGGCCATGGGCCTTAGGGCGCCTCCCCTTAATGGCCCACTTCATGGCGGCCAAAGACAGCCCTTAGCTTGGGCTGGAGGCCCAAATTCCCAATTCTAACAGAATCCTTAAATTTAATTTAATTTTTCTCTTCCAAACAAGTTTCTCTCTTACCGATATACGGGATATTACAGAAAGCCCACAACACCTTGGTCCATTAGGGCAACCATCCAAGTAGAGGAGGGTAGCCTTGCTACTGCAGCATGCACTGTAGCGCCGCCACTGTAGCAACCCCTCCCCTCCACATTGCGTCTCCACCTCCTTTCCCCTCCCCTTGCGTCTCCACCTCCCCTCCCCTTCGTGGCCGGCCAAGAAGAAGGAAGAAGAAGAAGAGAGAAGGGAGAGGAAGAGGGGTCACGTGGTGTTCATCACGTTTGGCGGCGGTTCTTCAAGGGTAAGACCCGATCTACTTTCAATTGGTGGGTTAATTGATCTTTAGCAATGTCGGTATTTAGGTCTAACTAGAGCAGATCGGGTTGGGTGACGTTTTTGAGCTATTTAACTTCAGAATCTGATCAGGATGCCTCCTAGAGAATTGTAGGCGACGTCGATACCTTTCTTTAGAGTACAAGAACGCATTGTTTGGATGAGTGGTTCAATAGTTATGAATTTTGTAGCGCTGCTGTTCTGCAAATCTATCGGTATTCTGACAGGTTTTAGTAATCTGACTTTAAAGATTAGTTAAATGAAAAATTAGAGGATCTCTGTATAACAAAAGTTGTAGACAATTGTAGTAGCTTTCAGGGAAGCCCAAGAACGTGAAATGTGGACAAACGAGCTGAAAGGTATTATAGTTTTAGTGTACTGTCTAGAGAACTTGACGTGAAATCGATGTTCTGTTAATTAGTATGATATGGGTATTAGATGGCCGAATCAGGAAGTCCCACCAACTAGGTTTAGTTTGGGAAATTGATAACCTTTCAATGAAGTCCAAGAACACCTCATTTGGACTCTTGTACAAAAAGATATGAATTTTAGATTATGGCTGTCCATAGAGGGGATAGATCGAACTTTAGGAGTTGGAATTGGGAGTACGCTTGAGAGTGTAGCGAGTGCGGTTGTGCTTTTGGCTAAGTTTTGGTTCAGTATGGTTGACTTAGCATGCTTTATATTTATATTCAGGTGAGGGATTGGTTCCAGGGGCAGCGCCCTCTCCGCGTCTTTCGTCCCTGCACGGTTAAGGTAAGTACATGTTTGCTAGTATTATGATTAATTGTGATGTCTATGGATGCTAGAATGTTATAGATGTTGTTGACCATGATTATTAGTATTGTGAAAATGTGAATGATGCATGGTTGCTTGAGTTTTTGCATGTCTATGAACATGTATGATAGAAGTATGGATGAGTTAAATTCATAAATGATGTTGCAGAGGAGGTATGTTTATGATGATTCATGACTTGTGCAGACCCCCTTTACTTGTGGAGTATTGGGCAATTGGTCCCTGTGCTTGCGAACACAGGCATGGTATGCAGCGACGGTCGCATATCTCGTATTACCGGTGAAATGCGACAAAGAGTGAAAGAGAAAAGTTGCATTACATATTTGCATACATACCTCATGAGATATGTTTTTGTATAAAGCTTTGGAATGGAATGTTGATGATGTAAATGTGAGTTTAATGTTTCATTATTGGTACTTGCTGAGTCTTTGGACTCACCCTTGCTTTTGTTGTGTTTTTAGGTACCATTTGCAATAACAACATGGATGGGAGGGAGTAGACTCGAATTGGACACACATACTGCCATCCACCTTTAAAGTTGATAAATTTTTAGTTTACACTTTAATAAAAGAGCAAAGTGGTTAGAGATTGTTTATGATTATGCTTCATGCGTTGGACTAAGTGTAATAATGATGAGTAGTGTCTTTTGGATAACTCTGAATATGCTAGTGGCTTTCATGTTTTGAATGCCTTTGATGATTCTGAAAGTTGGATTAAGTATATATGTTTTATTCAAATGTTGGAGCCTCCTGGTAATTAACAATAAAAGGGAAGTTCTGCTAGAAATTTGGTAGAATGTTTTGGCTTAGAATTGTTTAATGTTAGTTTGGTAGCATTCGAGGCTCATGTTGGGCTGGGGTGTTACAGTTGGTATCAGAGCGGGCTGTAGGTCCGTGGTGACTAGATTAATTAAAAATTTGCGAATGGCTAATCAACTTAAAAGTTTGACACACTGGTGCACAATAGGCTCGAGAAATACAGAAAAAATACCTTCTCTGAAATTTACATACCACCATTTGTTCGGTCCAATCGGGTTGCGGTAGTTCCGCCAACATATTTGTGGTCATACCGCTACGCGGTAGTTCCGCCACATGAACTCCGGTACTACCGCACATCGCTAGTACCACTTACCAAATGCGGTCATACCGATTTCCACTGAACTTCTTCTAGAAGCTTTTTGAAATGCAATACATGGCTCCTTTGTCTTGAGCCATGTTAATCTTTTATCATCTTTGCATTTCCTTTTCATGTCATCATCTTAGCACACACATTAGTCACACAACACAATTACAAATAATTGAATATAAAGCAATATGAGTATATATGAACTACACAAGTTTCACATACTCAAAGGATATGTTTCAAAGTAGATATCCCCAATATATGTGGATAAAAGAATATGGATCAATACTAATGAAACCACAAAACATAGAGTGAGCTCCCCTAAATGTGTGCATACACGAATGTGTAATAAAAACATATGCACATATTCAAGTTAAACTTTTAGTGGAGTGCAACCTATATTTTGGATCCGAGGAATGCAACAAGATATAATAAAATGATGTCGAATGCATACGATTTTCACCTTTTCATCTAAATAAGACCACACAATATGTATATCAATAAAAGTGTTAGTCTCACATATAGATTTATCATTAATCACCAAAATACTCCATTAAATCATATTAGCGGGTCTAGATTCTTTAGGGGGGTTACCCTTGGAGAACGAGATGACGAATGCGGAGACCCAGCGGGGCTCCTTCCTTTCCTTCCACTTTTCCTTCTCCCCTTCTTCTTCCTTTCTTCTTCTTCCTCCCTCTCCTTCCTTTCTCCTCTTGGCATGGCAGTAGGGAACAGGATTGCTACAGTACTTGTGTGCTACAGTGGCAGTGCGGTAGTGTAGCAGGCGTGCTACAATAGAGAATAGGGTTTCCCCCTCCTTTTATTAGTAGCCAGTCCCTCATGGGCCTCCTGGGCAAAAGCTCGAGGCCCAGGTTGTCGAAGAACTGTAGAAATCCCCTTTTTCTTATATCTAGTTTTTCTTTTGAATGCTTTCTTTCTTAGAATAAATCGGAGTATTACATTCTACCCTCTTAAACAGGATTCGACCCCGAATCCTCACACCGACCTATGCAAAAGGTCAGATGCAACTAAAGAAGTAATAACGATAGCACGTACCTGCTGCAAACAAATATGCTTTACCAACTCCCCACCAAAAGAGTTAAATCCAAAACCAAAAGGTTCATCAAGAAACTCTTCCAATTTCCAAGTAGGCAGTTTGCCAATGAACACCACATAAGCCAGAGGTGAAATCACTCGAATGCCCAAAACAACAATTTCTTTTCTTTTTCTTAACAAAAAAGAATCACACAATACTAAGAAGAACCAACTCAATTTATAATTGGCATCTATCATAGGGACAAAGCTCAATTAAAAACCACGAGAACGTTTCATTATCCGAGAATACAACCTTTCTCTCAAACTTTCTTTTAAGAATTCAACTTTCTCTTAAATCATAAGATTCCAAACCATCACATAACACACTAATTCTTTTCTTTTAATTTGGCAACCTCAAAGCTATGCTCAAACTGAACACAAAATCCACACCTATGTAGAGAGACTCTTCCAATCCACAATAACATACTCTGATCAACTTCTCTACCAAAGGAATTACTTTGACAAATAATTCCCAACACACCTCAAAATAGCTATCAGCCACAATCACATCACCTCAATCTTTTAAGGATAATCAACTTAAAATTCACCACATTCGCACTCATTTACTGCATCCAAAGAACTCTATCAAAGATCACCATAACTCTTGGAACCTAATCATGGGAAACCAAAATGCTAGTCTAAAAATGTAAAGCCCAAATCCAACCTCTAAGACTCCTACAATGAACTTCTAGTATACTTGATAGGTAACCCTCATATATGCTGACTAAAATTTCACACAGCTCAATAATAACCTCAGCCATTAATATCAACGTTCCTCACAAATCAATTAACCGCCCAAGGCATTTCATTTCACCAATCTTGGACCTTCAATAAACCACAACAATCAAATTCACCTACACGACCATAATATACCCATTTGCAATACCCTTACTAATTGACCAACATTCAATCATACTCAATCACTAGCGTCAATAAATAAATATATTCTTGACCAAATTATCCTTAGAGATAACCTAACTCCCAGAGGGTTACTCACGGAGGCTGAGTCATACTTGACAATAACTCAACAATTCCTGTTATCCCATTAATAAACACGACGATTAGATTTCTCCACACTGCTACTCTCATTAAACCACACTATCATAATTCTTATACACAATCTTACCGAGTACCCAATTGCAATACTTTATTAAATTGATCAAGCTTTCCATGCTTTCTAATTCTAATGTTCTTTCAAAATGAACAAAAGATCTTGGACCACACCTCTCTACAGGTTCTACTAGTTGCGACAACGTAATCAATTAGCTCCAAAGACAAACATTATATTTAGATCAAATCCTCACTAAGGATTATTCTAATAAATCAATTTATTACTCAATACCTCTCAAACAACATGACACCTAAAGGCTCACAAAAATCATATACTAGACCACCACTATCTAGTTGCCATTACACATCCGAAAAGACTTTGCAACACAAATCGGTTAACCCTTTCTTAGAAGAAGAGGCAAATAGAATTAAATTTTAGCACAGGAAAACGTTACAACTTACAGTAAGCACAAGACCAAGGGAAAATAGTTAAATATCAATGATCTCAGAAAACAAAAGACGAGTCCACAGTTGAGGGCACAAGTCCCACAAGAAGAGAATATCAAACCGCAAGTTACAAAATTTGACTTCAATCTCAAACATTTCTACTTCACTCTTTCCTTTAACAAAGAAAGTTATTTTTGTTTGATTACTACATCACCTTGCTAGCTTAAACAAAAAAAACTCTTAAGACCGAATCACATGAATCCCTTAAGAGCCAATAAAGTTTTCAACATGACACTTGCTCAAACTGATTCTAGTCACGACATAAATCATGGAGTCAAAAAGATCACGAATGCAAGTCTCGAACCCCTTTTTTCTAAAAGGTTGCAATTCTCAACCAGGTCAAGAGAGTATCTAAAGCACAACCATAGTATCGAAGTAAACTATCTTTTAACAAGGGAATGCTGCCCAGGTCATCGTCACAAAACGGGCATATATAGGTCACCCTTAAATTCCAATCATTAACCTATTAGCAACGCTCAACATCAATTTAGTGCACACCAATTCCAATCTAACGGTCGTCGTAAACATTTGACGATTATACACTCATGGAAGAATTTATGGTCTGATGAGGACATCACTTCGACTGATATGAACACTCCTCTTGCTACCACCATGAATGATGTCCAAGGTCCAATTACTCGGGCACGTGCTCGTCAACTAAATTATCAGGTAAATTCATTTCTAGGGCTGAGTATATCACTTAAGAACTCTATGATGCTGCCTAATGGAGATGATTTGCTTGTGCTTAGGAATCTAGGACGGGACAGCAAGGAGTTGATGATATGCATCAAGGAAGGAGAAGGCAATAACAATGGCCAAAGGAGATGAAGAATTTATGGCCTCCAACTCAAAGAGCTTCGGCCACCCTTTACTTGGTGCTGCGTCACCTTTTCTTTAGCCTACAAGGCTTGTATCCGAGTCCTATGGGCTGACTTGGCCCGTATGGCCCATATGTGGAACAGCCACCCCCGGGGGCCTATTACTATTCACATGAACAGTAACTTGGCTGCATGAATAGTACCCTACCTAGGGTTTCCACCTACTAGTGGCCCTCCCCATATAGGAGCCGTCGCCCTTTAGTCCAATTTGGGTTTTTCTTAGATTTTTCTGCCACTTTGTAGTTTAAATGCGTTTGTTCGGTTTGAGGAACCCCACTCTGTGAACTTCATTATTATTCGCAATACAATTTCAAATTGCATCTTCTACTCTCTTGCTTGTGTTCTCGATTCGCTTGCAGGAGATAGCCTTCTTGGCGAGGTCAACCACGTTCGGCACGGTTGATAACCAACGGAGCGGTGGTGTAGTGATTGCGAGGGGTTCGATCCGTTCTGGTCAGAGCCTTTGGATCATCAACGTCGTGTTCTCCACAATCGGCATATCAATACTTTTCAGAAGATCGGGCCACACTCACATCAGTTGGTATCAGAGCAAAGGTTGCCCGCTAGGTAATTCGTCCGTTTTAGATTAGTTTATGTTCATCGTCCTAAAAATCCAGAAAAATTAGCCCCACAAAAATAATTTGTTCGTCGTGTCTTCCGCTGTCCCATCACCCCTTGTGCCTTGCAATTTTCTTTTCAGTATTTTGCTTGTTGAATTATTGTTGCATCGTCGAGTCAGTTGCTGGTCTAGTCTAGTTAGAGTCTAGTTCGTCGTTGTCTAGTTTGCATCGTGTTTCCTTTGCGTAGCTTCATCTTTGTGTTAAGTCTGCCGCGCCAACCGCCATCGACTGCCGCCGCCGCCACCACCACGAAACCTGTAACAGCCCTAACTTAGGGTTTGTATTTCAAATGTAAAATTTTGAGGAGAAATAAAAACTTTTGTTGTCTCTTCAAATCATTTGAAAGTTTCTACAATTTTCCCTAGCAATTTCCAATTTGTAGAATTTAATTCTTGTGATTGGAAATTGTTGTTATCAGATTCTAGCCTTCAAACTTGTGATCATCCTCTGAAACTATTTTTCCTAGCATCTTGATCATCCTATCTACCTCCCTGAATTATTTCACAATTTTTAGATTTTGTTTGCTATTTCAAATGGCCAAGTCAACTCTGTTTGAAATCTGGTCAAACTCCCTGTTCAGCAGCTTGTGAATTTTCTCTAGAACAATGCAGTGCATAAAAAGTTCTGGAAAAATTATACAAGGTTGTCCTCTGTCCTAGTAGCTACCATAAAAATTTCGAAATTTTTGGAGCTCAGAGCTACCTCTAAAAATTCCCCAAACCTTCTCTGTCTTTTAAATCAAATTCTAAAAGTACTGTTCCTCGGGCCCGAACCCAACCTCTGGCTCGAGTCCGACTCGCGCCACTGGACTCGGTCGAGTCAACTAGCTGCACCGCGCGTGAGTCCAATCGATCGTGACCGTCCGATGCAAATCGAACGATCCACGTTGCGCATGCAACCGACCTGTCCGAATGCATACACTAATCTCAGCCGTCCGTTTCGGATCCAACGGTCGGTGCGATACTGATCAAATCAAGCCACCGGTTCGAACGCTTTGTAGTCAGCGACGGTGGACCCCACTTGTCGGTCGTCACCTACCTCTCGCGCAGAGCTGAGTGCCGGCGACATTGCGCATGGGCGCCACCTCGCCTCGTTGTCCGTCACCGCTTCCGGTTTTTCGTGCGCGCATTACCTCGGCCGTATCTTCCGAGAGGCCATGCCTGCGCAGCACCAATCACCCACTTTTCGTTCACGGTTTGTCGGCACCGTTCTTGAGCTCCTCGGTGCGAGGCGTCGCCACTCGTATTCCTCCGCCTCTTCCCTACTTAAGCCCTACGAGGCTCCTTATCCTTCTTTGGACACCATAAGACCACTTCCTACCCTCCATTACTTCCCGGAGCTCCAGCGAGAGAGTCGCAAACTACGGTTCACGGCCGTGTCGCTCCGCCGTGTCGTCCTCGCGACGATGAAGATCATCCCTTCTTTTGCGCGTCATATCGTGTTCCAGATCCCTTCTTGAATTCCCTCAACTAATTTTGAGTTTCACTCGCGAGGACCGTTGAATTTTGAGTTCCCTCCTTTCGGCCGAAAACTTCGGGTCTTCGTCCTCATCACCGGTGAGTTGGTCCTTTGGTCGATTGCTTGCTTCAGACCGTCCGTGCACTTACCCGAGCTATCTACATCTTCGTCCCCTCCTATCTTTGCTCGAGTTGCTTCCCCTCGGTGTCGCCTTGACCGCGTCTCGGTTCATCGTCGCGACTCATCTCGGCAATCTCCTCTCCTCCGCATCATCCTAGTAAGTTCTTGGGACCTTAGTATAGCTTTAGCGCACGCTAGTTCGGGTTATGTATCGCTAGCTTATCGTTGCGCTTTGCCGTAGCATGAACTCCGCCCCTCGCCGTCGCGCTCTCGTCAGTCACCTCGACTTGCCCGCGGTGTCGTCGGGCGCAATAGCATCGAGATCCCATTTTGGCCTTTTGCGGCATCGCGGGGCTTAGCTCGCGTGCGCGCGGCCGCAAGTTCGAGCTCTGCGGCTCTGTTGTCGGATGAGCTAGCGCATTTTCAGTCTGCCGAGAGCGTTCGGCGTATTCTTTGAACCATTGTCGGCGTCGCCTCGGCGAGGCTGAGTCCGTCGACCAGTCAGCGCCCTCGCGCGGTCCCTGTCGAGAGACCGTGGGCTAGGCCGGTGTCGGTAGAATAAGTATTAAATGCTTTTTGATTTACGTAATGCTTTTACGGTTTCTTTGATAATTCATTTAAACTTAGAAAATTCATATCTAATTCAATTTTATCCAAATTGCATAAAACCAGTGCTGTTAATTTTCATTTTAAATGTTCTATTTACTAAAATTAGTGTCAACCTTGTCCCTGTATCAAAAATCTGTTAATTAATTTAATGTTGTAGAATGTAATCTCCAAATTAGAAAATGCATATCTCTTTCAATAATTGTCCAAATTCAATGAACCCAATTCTGTAAAATTTCATTTTCAGTATACTAACTATTAGGATAGGTTTTACACACTGTTTCTGTTCATGAAAATTTGTTAAGTAATTAACTAGTGACTTGTTGTGTTTTTAGCTTAGAAAATTCATAGAAAATTGCTAATAACTTAAAATGATTTGTTCTCTGTTTCTAAAATTTTGTTATAGCATGCTTAGGCTGCTGTGTGAGTTTTGGCTTGTTTGATGTTGTTGAATGTTTGAGTTTTGTCGGTGTTATTCGTTCTTATTTCTTTGTTATGTTCGATCGTTGAGGCTTCGATATTTGCGGCAACCACGAGGCGATCCTCGCACCATATTGAGCAACAATGAATGTGCAAGCGGTTTGATCATGTTTAATCCAGTATTTTAAAGATTAATATTTTGTTTCATTTGTATGTATGCATTGCTTAATTTGTGTTAAATTGATTAGTTAAATCCGTAGTTGCATATCCTGTGCCAAAATATTGATCTCTACTACCGAGCCTAGGTTATTTGTTGTGATTAGAGTCATTGGATGATCTCTTGTCACTTAGTAGATCTGATTTCAACTTGCTTAGACATGTAGCTATCGGTAGAAGCTGGCGGTTATCGACTTTAGTCGGTAACCTTGATCACACAAAATTTACTACAACTTTATGTTTCAGCATTTCTGCTATGTTTAATTGCAAAATTAAAAATGAAAACAAAAATGATTTGGACGCGGGCACAATGGTAAGATTGGTGTGATCTTTTGGGTGTGGCTGGAAAGGTGCCCGGGTCAATTAAGGACCGAACATCTTGTGAGTGAATTTTTATCCAGGCATTTCGGCGTGCTAACCACACTAGAGTATATGGGACCTCTCTTGACCTAGTACTTTGGCGTGTATCGGTCCGGTCGCGAGGAGGTCGCGGGAGGGATGGAGGTGGGAGCATGGTAGTTGTCCAAAAGCTTTATCTGAGTGGGTAGTTGTCTTTCGGCTTTACCATGTAGCGTATGGTGTTTCTACCCATCTGAGCGGCTCGGGGTTGATACACAATATTGGAAACAGTCTCGTAGGACTTAGCTGTGCAGGCATACCTTCGGAAGTGTGCTTTGGCTTAAAGCGGTGCGAGGTGTGGGTACAGTGGTACACCTGCGGGGTTAAAACTATTCGAATAGCCTCGTCTAGGTGATGGACACGCTTGGGTAAGCTTTTCAAGAGTTAGACTACAACATTTAAATTAAAACTTGATGGGTGAGTACGAATGCGGGATTCGTGCTATTGTTAATGGTGGCTATTGGGATAGTCACTTCTAGGTGGTTTATCTTTCGCTTTTGTTATTAATATCCTTCTGTTATTTCAACATTAAAAATGAATTGCAAACTGCCTTCAAGCTGTATTATATTATTGCAAATGAAAATTGGCTTTATGCAAATAAAACATATGGCCTCCACTAAACAAGCTTTGCATGTAGCATATGCAGTCCGCTAGTTCACACGTCGGTCTTGCGGGTACAAAGACAATCTTTGTACTGGTGCTTTGCTTAATGTTTTTGTTGCGAGAGGAAGAAGGTGAGCCTCGGGGTCCTCATACGTAATTTGTCTTTGTCGCCGTGGTGACGACTAGTCTTGGCGGTCGGTCGGATGCCTTGTGGGTTGAAGGCACACCGATTGGCTTTGTTTATAGCCATCTTATGGCACTTTTGCTTCATTGTCTTTACTGTTGTTATTTGTGTATCTTGTGGCGATCGGCCATTATACATAATACCTTTACTATTTGTTTATCTTCCGTTTGGAAGTGTGGTGTTTGGACTCTATGTGTGGAATGGAGTTGATGTCTAATTTTGTGCCTGGTGTGTATCTTGCTTTGGGAAGTATACATATCTCGAGGATCGATTTATTTGATTTGTGATGCTAGGGCCGGTGGTTGGTTAAGCATTACAAACCAAATAAATTGGGGTCCTCACAAGGTTGGTATCGAGCCATTCGACCGTAGTAACCCAAGCATAGTCGTCCTTAGGATATTTTGAAAGTCTTATTTTCAAGTCATAAAAGGTTTATAAAAACCTAGGTGATTCTCGATTTTATTCCTTACCTATCTTAGCTTTCTACTCATCTTACTCTAATTTAAGTTTTGAAACTTGGTTTCTCTCTTCACCTTTCAAAAGATAGTTACTACCGGTGGAATTAGTTTGGGAGAACCATGAAGTTTAATCCAACTAAAACTTGTGGGGATAATAGGGTAAGATGTAAAGGGAGTAGTTATGTGTCGATTTTCTTTGGTCGAACTTTATCACGCCTTGTGTTTGTTTCGATTTGCTTTCATGAATTTTGGGCTTTCTTGCTCTTAAATTTGTTGCTAACTTGTCTTAGTAAAGCAGGATGGCCGGAGAAGCAGCGTGGCGATCCAGTGGCTGGTCATGATGAGAGCTTTCCTCCTCGGACCATGGTGAGGTTCTCGCCGATCGAGCGAAACCGCATGGACGACCAGCGCATCTTGGAGGTTATTGCTAGGAATACCTCCACTCCTGCCGGTGGTGGCGGCCACGGACTTCGCGGGGACTTGCGAGTTCCTCGTACACGACCACCGACTTTCTCCGCTCGAGGACCCTCGATGCGGATGATTGGTGCGCATGGTTGGCGAAAGCTCAACATAGCTCGATGCGAGCGCGAGACAAGGCACTCTTCGCGTCCCACCGGCGAGGCGCGGCACTCTCATGGTGGGAGAACTATCTCGCCATGCACCCGCGGGCCATGTGGTCGCGTGGGAGGAGTTCGGCTCGGCTTTTCGTCGGGCCCACATCCCGGATGGCACGATGAAGCTGAAAAAGAAAGAATTCCTCGCGCTCAAGCAAGGCGCAAGTCGTGACGGAGTACATGCGAGTTTAATCATCGGCTCGTTATGCTCGGGAGGTGGCCTCGAGATGAGGCTAGCGGAGAAATTTATGGATGGCTTGTCAGGAGGCTGCAGGACAAGCTATCCATTGTGAACTTCTCGGACTTTCGGGCCTTAGTAGATAAGGCCATTGTTGCGAGCATAAGGCAAAGCGCTGGCGAGTCCATAGCGCAAATGGGGGCGCATCGGTCTACTCACACGGCCTCGTTCGTCCTCGCTGGCCCGGGCGGCACGATGGCCGTTCTTTTGCTCCACCGGCGCCGAGACCATCTGCACAGCAGCTCGCCCACCGCGGGCGTGTTTCAGCCACGTGCGCTGCGATTCAGCAGCAGCGGCCTCGCAATCCGGCGGCGAGGTGATTTGTTTTTATTTGCCACAACAAGGGCCATTATGCGAATGCACGCCCTCGAGTGTTGCGGCAGCCTGCGTCCTAATGGAGGCGCGCGGGCGAGTGGTCATCCACGACGGAAGATGATCGAAGCCCGAGTGCGGCGGCGGTCGAGTCAACCACCTTTCGGTGAGGAGGCTCGGGGCGCGGATGTCGTGATGGGTACACTTCTTGTTAATTCTCGTCTGCTGCGGTATTATTTGATTACGGAGCATCACATTCTTTATTTCAAGATCATTTGCTGCTGCTAGTGGTCTTCTTTGTGTTCCTTTGGAAGTTCCTTTGCTCATCCGCTCTCGGGTCGGAAATGAGAGCGATTCTGATGTCGGGATGTTCCTATCATAGTTGAAGGAGTGGGATTTTGGCAAATCTCATTACGCTCGATTCGTGATCTGGATGTGATTCTTGGCATGGATTGGTTGTCCCAACACTTGGGGCAAATCGATTGTGCGGAAGATTGTCTATCTTACCACCCTTCGGGTGGGCACGTCGGGTTTTCGCCACGACCGGGGCCCGTGTCTATGTGCATTAGAAGCAAAGCCAGCCTTGCAAATTCAAGATGTTCCCATAGTATCGACTTTGTGGATGTCTTTCACGAAGATTTGCAGGATGCCTCGGTTCGAGATCGGAGTTTGCCATCGAGTTGCTTCCGTCACGCCCCTATCTCGGCGCCGTATCGGATGCCTCCCAATGAGCTAGAAGAATTGAAGAAGCGGCTTGGGGAGCTCCAAGCAAAGGGTTTCATCCGTCGAGTTCATCTCCTTGGGGTTGTCCGGTGATCTTTGTGAAGAAGAAGGACAAGACCTTGCGCATGTGTGTTGATTACCGTCCTCTCAATGAAGTGACGGTGAAGAACAAATATCCTCGCCCGCATTGATGATCTTTTGACGGTTATGCGGGCTCGGTGTTCTCAAGATTGATCGAGATCGGGCTATCATCAAGTCGGATCGGTGAGGATATTCGAAGACGGCTTTCACTACTCGTTATGGCACATGCGAGTACACCGTCATGTCTTCGGTTTGACCAATGCTCCGGCATTGTTCATGAACCTTATGAATTCGTATTCATGGAGTATTTGGACAAATTTGTGGTGGTTTTATTGATGACATTCTTATCTATTCCAAGGCGAGGTAGAGCATCTTGAGCATCGAAGATTGTTTTGGGCAAATGCGGGAACACCGGCTATATGCGAAGTTCGGCAAATGTGAGTTACGGTTGAAGGAAGTGGCATTTTTGGGCCATGTTCTTTCGGTGGAGGCATAGTTGTGGATCCCAGCAAGGTCGGCGATGTTCTATCTTGGGGCGGCCAAGTCGATCCAGCGATGTGCGGAGTTTTCTTGGTTTAGGCGCTACTATCGCGCTTTATCGAGAACTTCTCCAAGATCGCAAAGCCGATGGTGAATTGCTTAAGAAGGACAAGAAGTTTGTTTGGTCCTCTGCTTGTGATGAGAGCTTTCGGGAGCTCAAGCGGCGATTGACTTCACTCAGTCCTTACTCTTCTGATATCCACAAGAGCTTGATATTTATTGCGATGCCTCTCGTCGAGGACTTCGGATGTGTTCTTATGCGGGAAGGCAAGCGGTTGCCTATGCATCCGAGCAATTGAGGCCTCATGAGCTCAACTATCCCACCCATGATTTAGAGCTTGCTGCGATGGTTCATGCACTCAAGATTTGGCGGCATTATTTGATCGGAAACATTGTGAGGTGTATTCGATCACAAGAGCTTGAAATACTTGTTCACTCGGCCGGATCTGAACCTCGAGCGAGAGGAGATGGCTAGAATTGATCAAAGATTATGACATGGGTATTCAGTATCATCGGCAAAGCCAATGTGGTTCTTGATGCACTTAGCGAAAAGTGTATTGCAATACTCGATGATCCAAGCGACAACACCTGCGCGCTTGCGAGAATTTCAGCGTCTCAACTTGGGTCTGATTGAACATGGTTCCCTTGCTGCCTTGGTTGTGCAACCAACCTTGGTGGATCAGATCAAGGCAGCACAGCAATCAGATGATGGCGTGGGTAAAATCAAGCAGAACATCAGGGATGGTTCAGCCAAGTGTTTCACAGAGGATGAGCACGGTGTTGTATGGTTTGGGCAGCGTCTCGTGGTCCCAAAGATCCCCGAGTTGCGGGATTTGATCCTTCAGGAAGCCCATGATTCGCCTTTGTCCATCCATCCCGGGGCTACCAAGATGTACCAAGATCTGCGTCGAGATTGCGGTGGACTCGCATGAAGCGCGAGATTGCCAGGTTCGTTGCCAGATGTGACACATGTTGTCGTGTCAAGGCCGAGCATCAGCGTCCCGCAGGTCTCCTCCAACCCTTGCCTATACCAGAATGGAAGTGGGATTCTGTAGGCATGGATTTTATCAGCGTACGCCCGTACTTCTTGGGGAAGGATGCTATATGGGTTGTTATCGATCGATTGTGAAGGTAGCGCACTTCCGCCGATGCCACCACTCTCGATGTCGGTCGATTGGCGGATCTCTACATATCCGCATTGTGAGTTTGCATGGTGTGCCACGAACGATTGTGTCGGATCGTGGCTCTCTTTTCACTTCTCGGCTATGGCATAGTTTACGAGAAGCCATGGGGACCCGTCTTTCTTTATTTCGACCTATCATCCTCGGCGATGGTCGGGACGGGCGCGTCAACCAAGTTCTTGAAGATATGCTCGTGCTTGTATTCTTTCCTATGGGAAGAATTGGGAGAAGTGCCTACCGCTTGCCAGAGTTCTCCTACAACAACGACTTCGAGCTAGTCTCGGTATGGCACCGTTTGAGGCTTTGTATGGGCGCTGCTGAGAACACCATTGAGCCGTGGTGGCGGTGGCGGTTCTTTGGCCAATTCCATCAATGAAGGCGAAAGTCAAGTGCGATTGATTCGTGAGCACTTGCGTAGCTTCGATCGAGCGAGAAGAGCTATGCGGTCGGCGTCGTCGTGAGTTGAGTTTCGGCCCAATGACTTTGTGTATCTCAAAGTCTCACCTCACGAAGGACATCGTCGTTTGGTGTCAAGGGCAAGCGGCTCCTCGATATGTCGGGCCATATCGCATCATCAAGAAAGTGGGAGCCGTTGCATACCGGTTGGGTTGCCGGCTACACTTGAGGGGGTGCATGATGTTTTCCATGTGTCACAATTGAAGAAGTGCCTCCGTGTTCGGTTGAGAAACACCATTGGAAAATATCGATGTGCGGGAAGATCTGTCTTATCGTGGCGTCCGTTCGTATCCTCGAAGAAGCTGAGCGTAGAACAAGGAACCGTGTGATCAAGTTCCTTAAAGTTCGGTGGTCGAACCACTCCGAGGATGAAGCCACTTGGGAGCGGGAAGATCGTCTCGGCAGATTACCCATCCTTCTTCTCCCGGTGATCGAATCTGGGTGAGATTCTGTAAGGGGAGATTTGTAACAGCCCTAACTTAGGGTTTGTATTTCAAATGTAAAATTTTGAGGAGAAATAAAAACTTTTGTTGTCTCTTCAAATCATTTGAAAGTTTCTACAATTTTCCTAGCAATTTCAATTTGTAGAATTTAATTCTTGTGATTGGAAATTGTTGTTATCAATTCTAGCCTTCAAACTTGTGATCATCCTCTGAAACTATTTTTCCTAGCATCTTGATCATCCTATCTACCTCCTGAATTATTTCACAATTTTTAGATTTTGTTTGCTATTTCAAATGGCCAAGTCAACTCTGTTTGAAATCTGGTCAAACTCCCTGTTCAGCAGCTTGTGAATTTTCTCTAGAACAATGCAGTGCATAAAAAGTTCTGGAAAAATTATACAAGGTTGTCCTCTGTCCCTAGTAGCTACCATAAAAATTTCGAAATTTTGGAGCTCAGGAGCTACCTCTAAAATTTCCCAAACCTTCTCTGTCTTTTAAATCAAATTCTAAAAGTACTGTTCCTCGGGCCCGAACCCAACCTCTGGCTCGAGTCCGACTCGCGCCACTGGACTCGGTCGAGTCAACTAGCTGCACCGCGCGTGAGTCCAATCGATCGTGACCGTCCGATGCAAATCGAGCGATCCACGTTGCGCATGCAACCGACTGTCGAATGCATACACTAATCTCGGCCGTCGTTTCAGATCCAGCGGTCGGTGCGATCTTGATCAAATCAAGCCACCGGTTCGAACCGCTTTGTGAGTCAGCGGCGGTGGACCCCACTTGTCAGTCGTCACCTACCTCGCATGAGAGCTGAGTGCCGGCGACATTGCGCATGGGCGCCACCTCGCCTGTTGTCCGTCACCGCTTCCGGTTTTCGTGCGCGCATTACCTCGGCGTATCTTCGCCGAGAGGCCATGCCTGCGACACCAATCACCACACCGTTCACGGTTTGTCGGCACCGTTCTTGAGCTCCTCGGTGCCGAGAGCGTCGCCACTCGTATTCCTCCGCCCTCTTCCCTACTTAAGCCCTACCAGAGCTCCCTTATCCTTCTTTGGACACCATAAGACCACTTCCTACCCTCCATTACTTCCCGGAGCTCCAGCGAGAGAGTGCGCAAACTGCACGGTTCCGCGGCCGTGTCGCTCGCCGTGTCGTCCTCGCGACCAGTGAAGATCATCCCTTCTTTTGCGCGTCATATCGTGTTCCAGATCCCTTCTTGAATTCCCCTCAACTAATTTTGAGTTTCACTCGCAAGGGACCGTTGAATTTTGAGTTCCCTCCTTTTCGGCCGAAAACTTCGGGTCTTCGTCCTCATCACCGGTGAGTTGGTCCTTTGGTCGATTGCTTGCTTCAGCACCGTCCGTGCACTTACCCGAGCTATCTACATCTTCGTCCCCTCCTATCTTTGCTCAGGTTGCTTCCCCCTCGGTGTCGCCTTGACCGCCGTCTCGGTTCATCGTCGCCAGCTCATCTCCGGCAATCTCCTCTCCTCGCATCATCCTAGTAAGTTCTTGGGACCTTAGTATAGCTTTAGCGCACGCTAGTTCGGGTTATGTATCGCTAGCTTGTCGTTGCCGCTTTAGTAGCATGAACTCCGCCCCTCGCCGTCGCGCGCCTCGTCAGTCACCTCAGACTTGCCCGCGGTGTCGTCGGGTGCGCAATGCATCAGGATCCCATTTTGGCCTTTTGCGGCATCGCGGGGCTTGCTCGCCGTGGCGCGCGGGCAAGTTCGAGCTCTGCGGCTCTGTTGTCGGATGAGCTAGCGCATTTTCAGTCTGGCGAGAAGCGTTCGAAGGCGTATTCTTTGAACCATTGTCGGCGTCGCCCTCGTAGAAATTGAGTCAAGTCGACCGGTCAGCGCCCTCACGCGGTCCGCTTTGTCGAGACGAGTGGGCTAGCTGGGTGTCGGTAGAATAAGTATTAAATGCTTTTGATTTACGTAATGCTTTTACGGTTTCTTTGATAATTCATTTAAACTTAGAAAATTCATATCTAATTCAATTTTATCCAAATTGCATAAAACCAGTCTGTTAATTTTCATTTTAAATGTTCTATTTACTAAAATTAGTGTCAACCTTGTCCTGTATCAAAAATCTGTTAATTAATTTAATGTTGTAGAATGTAATCTCCAAATTAGAAAATGCATATCTCTTTCAATAATTGTCCAAATTCAATGAACCCAATTCTGTAAAATTTCATTTTCAGTATACTAACTATTAGGATAGGTTTTACACACTGTTTCTGTTCATGAAAATTTGTTAAGTAATTAACTAGTGACTTGTTGTGTTTTTAGCTTAGAAAATTCATAGAAAATTGCTAATAACTTAAAATGATTTGTTCTCTGTTTCTAAAATTTTGTTATAGCATGCTTAGGCTCTTGTGTGAGTTTTGGCTTGTTTGATGTTGTTGAATGTTTGAGTTTTGTCGGTGTTATTCGTTCTTATTTCTTTGTTATGTTCGATCGTTGAATTCGATATTTGCGGCAACCACGAGGCGATCCTCCGCACCATATTGAGCAACGAGCAGCGGCCGGGCAAGCGGTTTGATCATGTTTAATCCCAGTATTTTAAAGATTAATATTTTGTTTAATTTGTATGTATGCATTGCTTAATTTGTGTTAAATTGATTAGTTAAATCCAGTGTTGCATATCCTGTAGCCAAAATATTGATCTCTACTACGAGCCTAGGTTATTTCTTTGTGATTAGAGGTCATTGGATGATCTCTTGTCACTTAGTAGATCGATTTCAACTTGCTTAGACATGCTTAGCTATCGGTAGGCTGGGCGGTTATCGACTTTAGTCGGTAACCTTGATCACACAAAATTTACTACAACTTTATGTTTCAGCATTTTTGCTATGTTTAATTGCAAAATTAAAAATGAAAACAAAAATGATTTGGGACTTGGGCACAATGGTAAGATTGGTGTGATCTTTTGGTGTATTTGGAAAGGTGCCCGGTCAGTTAAGGACCGAACATCTTGTGAGTGAATTTTATCCAGGGCATTTCGCGTGCTAACCACACTAGAGTATATGGGACCTCTCTTGACCTAGTACTTTGGCGTGTATCGGTCCGGTCGCGAGGAGGTCGCGGGAGGGATGGAGGTGGGAGCATGGTAGTTGTCCAAAAGCTTTATCACGAGTGGGTAGTTGTCTTTTCGGCTTTACCATGTAAGCGTATGGTGTTTCTACCCATACGGCGGCTCGAGGTTGATACACAATATTGGAAACAGTCTCGTAGGACTTAGTGTGCGGCATACCTTGAAGTGTGCTTTGGCTTAAAGGCGATGCGAGGTGTGGGTGCATTGGTACACCTGCGGGGTTAAAACTATTCGAATAGCCTCGTCCTAGGTGATGGACACGCTTGGGTAAGCTTTTCAAGAGTTAGACTACAACATTTAAATTAAAACTTGATGGGTGAGTGCGAATGCGGGATTCGTGCTATTGTTAATGGTGGCTATTGGGATAGTCACTTCTAGGTGGTTTATCTTTCGCTTTTGTTATTAATATCCTTCTACGTTATTTCAACATTAAAAATGAATTGCAAACTTGCCTTCAAGCTGTATTATATTATTGCAAATGAAAATTGGCTTTATGCAAATAAAACATATGGCCTCCACTAAACAAGCTGCATGTAGCATATTAACAGTGCGCTAGTTCACACGTCGGTCTTGCGGGTACAAAGACAATCTTTGTACTCGGTGCTTTGCTTAATGTTTTGTTGCAGAGGAAGAAGGTGAGCCTCGGGGTCCTCACTTACGTGAGTCTTTGTCGCCGTGGGTGACGACTAGTCTTGGCGGTCGGTCGGATGCCTTGTGGGTTGAAGGCACACGATTGGCTTTGTTTATAGCCATCTTATGGCACTTTGCTTCATTGTCTTTCTTGTTATTTGTGTATCTTGTGGCGATCGGCCATTATGCATAATACCTTTACTATTTGTTTATCTTCCGTTTGGAAGTGTGGTGTTTGGACTCTATGTGTGGAATGGAGTTGATGTCTAATTTTGTACAGGGGTGTGTATACGCTTCAGGAAGTATACATATCTCGAGATCGATTTATTTGATTTGTGATGCTAGGACCGGTGGTGGTTGGTTAAGCATTACAAACCAAATAAATTGTGCAATGTCTTGTCCACTCAACAAGCATAAGAAATCTTCTCGACGATTCCAAATCATCGGCGAGACTACAACATCCACTATTGTCAATGTCATATCCGTTGCTTTTGCTAACTCGATAACTTCAAGCGGCATGACCAAGGGCATAAAGTGGTGTTTCTGTTGTAATAGGTCATTTCGACCACCCGAAGATGGTGACGTTCGAGAGGATGAGTTCGATGATGAAGAAAACTATGTGACACCCATACGCAATGTAAAGATCCATGGCTACATGGCGATTGGGTTTCAACCGTCGTGGTATAGTAGGCCACACGCTTGTTGCTACTGAGGTGATGATACCTTAGGAAGGCTCAAGTTTCTGTTCCGACCTTCGATGGCAAATACAATCTAGAGGGGTACTTGAAATGGGAGATGCTTTTGGAACAAAAGTTCTGTTGCCACAAGTATCAATTTGGTGGAGTTTGATCAAGTAACGAACAAATGCACTTCGCACCTGGGAAGAACTTAAATTGGTAATGTGTCCCAGATTTGTTCCGACCTATTTTGAATGTGACTTAATTAATAGATTATAGAGATCGAGACACGGAAGCAATTATGTGGAGGATTACTATCAAGAGCTACAAATTGGCATGACACAAGCTAATGTTGAAGAGGAAAACAATGCCAATATGGCTCAGTTCCTGGGTGGTTTAAACAAGGAAATTCAAAATATCCTTGATTTCCATAAGTATGATACATTGGATGAATTATTCCATTATGCATGCAAGGCGAAGAAGCAAGTGAAAGGGGAGATAAGTCGTACCAGTCGTAGTAAATCCAGCAAGGAATGCCATGGAATTCTTCAAGTTCACAATCCAAGAAGCAGTTTGTCATACATTCAGACCATGTATCTTTGAAACATATTCGTAGTCAAAGTAAGTTAAATCATAAACATGCTAAGTGGGTAGAATTTATTAAAACTTTTCTGTATGTTGTGAAACATAAGATAGGTAAAGATAATCTAGTTGCAGATACTTTGTTTGGATGATACACGCTACTATCTCAATTTGATTGTAAAATTCTTGGTTTGGAAAGTTTAAAGGAATTATATGCTACTGATTTGGATTTCACATATGCTTATGCTAACTGCAAAGAAGGAAGATGTTGGGATAACTATGTCCTGAAGGATTGTTATTTGTTTAGAGCTAACAAACTATGTGTTCCCGCAAGTTCTGTTCGTTTTTTATTGCTATAGGAGGCACATGGTGGTGGTTTGATGGGACATTTTGGTACACGTGAAGCCCAGAGACATCTCGACCACACACTTCTATTGGTCGAAGATGAGATGTGATGTAGAACGCTACGTGGGGAGATGCGCTACTTGTCAAACGGCTAATTCTCGTTTAAACCCACATGGATTATATACATCTCTTCTTGTTCCTACGGTACCTTGGGAGGATATTTTGATGGATTTTGTACTTGGATTACCACATACTAAGAGGGGGAGGGATAACATTTTGGTTGTAGTTGATAGGTTTTCTAAGATGGCTCATTTTATACCTTATCATAATAGCAATGATGCTACCCATACTACTGATTTATTTTTCAGCGAGATCGTTCGCCTACATGAAGTATCGTGAATAATTGTTTCAGATCGTGATACAAAGTTCTTGAGCCACTTTTGGAGGACGTTTTGGGGTAAGATCAAAACAATGCTGTTTTTTTCAACTACATGTCATCCTCAAACAGACGGTCAAACAGAGGTCGTCAATCGAACACTTGGAACCATGCTAAGAGCAGTACTAAAGAAGAATTTGAAGCTGTGGGAAGAGTGTTTGCCACACATCGAGTTTGCTTACAACAGGGTTGTGAATTTTACAACAAAGTTTTGCCCATTCGAAGTTGTTTATGGGTTTAAGCCGATAGCACCTATTGATCTACTACCTTTACCGCCTTCGGAAAAGGTAAACTTGGATACCAAGAAGAGGTCTAAGTTGATTCGCAAGTTACATGAAATAACCAAAGAGAACATTGAAAAAATGCAATGCCAACATAAGAAGCAGATAGATAAAGGAAGGAAGGAGATGGTATTCAAAGAAGATGATTTTGTTTGGTTACATTTGTGCAAAGATCGTTTTCTAGAACATCGCAAGTCAAAACTAATGCCGTGAGGTGATGGACATTCAGAGTACTTACAAAGATCAACAATAATGATTGCAAACTAGAGCTACCAGAGGAAAATGGAGTAAGTGATACCTTCAACATTGTTGATTTATCACCGCATCTGGATGACAAAGACACGCTAGAGTTGAAGTCGACTCCTTTTCAAGAGAGGGAGTATGATGAGGACCTCACTGAGGACATTGCTTCTACACATATAGCACCAGCACCGGATGTGTCTATGGAAGGACCAATGACACAAGCACGACCACATCGTCTAGGAGAATAGCTGAACTTATTCCTTGGGCACTTTAGTTATTTAATTACAGAACAAATGATATTGCGTAATGATTGTTGTTTACTTGTTTCTACTTGCGAAAGAATTGAGGGAGAAGTTGTTGATCAAGTGCAACCAGATCCTTGGTGTGATTCTGATCAAGCCTGACTAGATCCTTCGTGTGGACAGCAAGATCTAGAACCGGTCTGACCAGATGTTGACAAAGCCCTACCAGATCCTGTGTCGACCAGTTCCTTCGACCAGTCCTTGTCAACCAGTTCCTTCGACCAGTCCTTGTCGACCAGTTCCTTTGACCAATCCACTGTCCAGAATTTGTTTTGACTAGGCTACTTAAGGCATCCCTGTTCTGACCCGACTTATGATACTATACAAGGAAGTCATGCTTTGACATGTTGTGGTAGTCCTGTCCATTTTGATTACACAGTCTACCTCGGACCCAACTCAAGGATTTTGCTAGATAGCGATCTGTATAGAATTACAGTTCTAGTTAGTTACAATTTAGGTCTTAGCACTTTGACTTAGCCGCTATAAATGTTTGGGTGTTGTGCCATGAATAGATCGAGCTTTGATTGTTGGTTTAGCTATTGCTATTATAAGGCCTCTCGCCTAATTGAAGTCTCAACTTAATCATTCAATTTCAAGTGATTCATGTCCCGCTATTGCTCTTGTGTTTCTCTGGATTTGTTTGGGTGGTTCTTTGTGGGGAGGCCAATTGTGTTTGACACAGTTGGTAACCAATTGACGAGTGGTGTAGTGGTTCTGAGGTTAGCTAGTCTCAAGCTGGATCTTAGTTAGCCACCCCTTCATCCACGTCGCAACTCAAGTTATCGAATTTCTCCTACAACAGAAGATTGGGACAAACTTGCATCCACTCATCTTAAGTCGAGGCGTGTGCATATCTTGGCATCCCACAAGCTGCGACAATACTTCATGGTGCACAAGATAACAGTACCATCATCCTAGCTCCTCGGCCTGCTGGTACACAACAAGGATGCCACGGGCCAAGTCAGAAGTGGGCCATGGAGCTGGCCCCTTCGACCTCCTCTTCATTGCCCGCACGACCATCAAATCTCAAGCACTGGCTGACTTCATCACCGAATGGACTCTGAAGTTGACGGAGGTCCCCGATCCCTAGACCGTGGCAACTCAGACCATATACAATAATGGTTCGTGGTGCACCACAAGGGCAGGTGCATCGGTCATGTGAGTATCACCCAAGGGGCAGCAAATACCACACACAGCCCGCCTCGAGTTCCCTATAATGAACAATGTGGCTAAGTATGGAACACTACTCCTTGGCCTCTGCAAGGCCAAAGCACTAGGGGCTCGGAGAATTGTCATCAAGAGCGACTCCCACCCCTTATGGCGGGCCTCATCGACCAATCTTTTTAAGCCCAGGACCCCGAGATGGTCAGGTACCTTGCTGCAGTCCAGGCCTTAGCGAAACACATCATGGGCATCATAGTCCAAGCCATCCCACATGACAAGAATGAGGTCGTCGATGAACTGACCAAGATGGCTAGCTCCGTGTAGCTCCCTCTAGCGAATGTCTTCTATGAGGTCCTCAAAACACCCTCAGCACCGAATGAAGAACAAGGAGTGGGGCTTGAAGTCCTCGTCATCGAGAACATTTACTGGCGCAAACTGATGTTCCACTACCCTACCACCGGAGAAGAGCCCGAGGACCCAGTGGAAGCAAAGCGTCTTCAACAACATGCAAGAAATTACACCGTTGTCAACGGTCTCCTCTACAAAGGAGGGGTGTGCACCCCCACTTCTCCAATTCATATCAAGAAACGAATGCCAAGACCTCCTCCGCAAAGTCCACCAAGGAACATATCAAAATGGACGGCGGTCAAAGATCGAAGTGCAACCTAGAGCGCTGACACGTGGGGCCGCACTCCAGTGACTGTGAGTCACACACGCGAGCTTTAACACACGTGCACAGGGCTCGGGGCCCACATGGCAGCGAGACACAAGAATATTTTAGGACAGCGAATTAACTACTAATGACCAATGATTAGTGATGATTAGTAATTAATGTATCCTAAAGATTTCCACAGAGGTGGACTTAGGGATCGAGGCCCACCGCATGCAAGACAGATGACAATGGACACATTTATTGCTAACAATGATTAGCAATAAATAACCCAAAATTAGCTCTAATGACTTCTGGTTTTCGGTTTTAAGCTTACGGCCCACCGCAAAGGGTGTACAGGGGCGGGCTTAAGACACCATTAATACTTCTAATGATTGGCAATGATTAAGCATTAACTGTGTCCTAATTATTTGACGACAATGGGAGCTCCCAGCTGACAAAAACCGAGTGGTTTTCACGACTTGTCGCCGGCGACTCCGGTCGCGGCGGCGCCAACCAAAGACCAAAATGGGTTCACAATAGTGTTGCGGACCCAATGGTGATGACCTCGCCGGCGGAGGAGGTCTAGAACGCCGGCGAGTCGGAAAACACAGATGGAGCTTTTTCAGCAAAACATGAAAACAACAAAACGCTCCGCTGCGGTCCAAGAAAGCGAGTGCCACGACTTCTAGGGACTAATAAGAGGCTACCTTAACCGAGAGGAGCTTCAAAGATGGCCGGAGAAGACTTGACCACGATGGAGTTCACCGGAGCCGAGGAAGATGATATGAAAATGATAACCTGAGCAAAATGAACACCGATGGGTGATCAAAATAGCTCCATTATGGTTCCCAAAAGCTCCACAAGTAAGTAATTGCAAAAAGAACCACTTACCGGAGTTGGAGAAGAAAGGGGGTGAATATCGGCCGAAAATCTCCAAACTTAAAATTGAGTGATTCCTGTGAATGCAACCCAAAATCAAGTTAGAGAAAATGTAAAGGAAGTTGAGGAGCTCAAAAGGGTACAAGAAAGATTGAAGATGAACTACTGGATACCAAGATCACCAATGGAGCTTCTCGGGTCAACAATGGTGTTTTGAGGATTTGAAGTGGTTTTGAGCTCAAAACACAGAGAAGAGCTAGGGGTGCTGTAAAGGAACACCAGGAGGAGCTAAGGGGGCAATATATAGAGGAAGGATTAGGGTTTCGATCAAGAATAAGAGTCCATGGTGGGCTCGGTTCAAGGCACGGTCATGGACCAAGAAATGATGGGGGCAAGTGAGACTCGGGATGGAGGAGCCGAAAGCCTGGGGCGCATTTAATGCCCACAGAGATGTTGGCGAGCGAGCTCGAATTGACAAACGAACCCCCCTCTCTCTCTTCTCGCCATTGCTCGCGCGCATCGCGCGGAGAGGCGAGCGAGGAAGAAGAACGAAAGAAACGATGACCGTTGGATTGAAAATGGGCGATCGAGTTAAAGGATCCGGTGAGGGTTCCTAATACTCCAAGCAATCGGGCGGTCCGATAAAAGCGAAGCGCCCCGATGGATGGAATGATCGTGGCGGTCCGAATGTTCCTGCGAACACGGGCCGTGCGATTTAAATCCAACGGTTGATATCAATCGCTATGGGTGAGCCGGTGCGATTAGGTGGTTCGGCCGAGTCAAGTGGCTCGAGCTCGAGCCCGACTCGAACAAGGAACAAGATGAACCAGGTTTTAGGTTTTAAAAAGACAGAGACATTTGAGGATTTATTAGAGGTAGCAAAATAACTCCACAAATTCTGAAATTTTTACAGGAGCTTGCTGACTTAGATACTAACCTTGTGTAAAATTTTCAGAGGTTTTTATGCATGAATTTTTCCCCAAAAATTCTGCAAGGTCTTGGTTCAAGGTTTGACTAAAAGTAAAACAGTTTGATCGCCTCTAAAAATATTCAAACTATTTCTAAAATTGCGAAATTTTTCGGAGGGGTCACATACCATGCCAAGAACTTAGGAAAATATTTCAGGATGATCGAAAGATCGACAAGATTGTTTTAGAAGGATCAAGATTTGGATCAAAAGACTTGTGACTTTGTATTTCCATAACTCTTGTACAAGAATTGTTCAGTACACACAGGAAATACATGATGTAAGAAAAAGTTTTAATTTCTACTCATTTTCTTACATTTGAAACACAAGTATGAAACTTGGGATGTTACAACTCTCCCCCCTTACAAGAATCTCGTCCTGAGATTCCGTTTACTCAGAGAAGAAGGATGGATAATCTGCACGAAGGCGATCTACTCGCTCCCACGTTGCTTCATCTTCAGAATGATTTGACCACTGAACTTTAAGGAACTTGATGACGCGATTCGTTGTCCTTCGTTCAGATTTCTTGAGAATACGAACAGGATGCTCGCGGTAGGTCAAATTTTCTTGCACATCGAGAACCTCCAACGGAGTTTCCTCAGTTGGGACACGGAGGCACTTCTTCAGGTGGGATACATGGAACACATCATGCACACCCTCAAGTGTAGCTGGGAGCTCCAATCTGTATGCCACAGTCCCAACTCTCTCGACGATGCGATAATGCCCAATATACCGAGGAGCTAAGTTGCCCTTGATGCCAAAACGCTGATGGCCCTTCAAAGGTGAGACTTTGAGATACACAAAGTCATTGGGCTCAAAGCTCAACTCACGGCGACGGCGATCCGCATAGCTCTTCTGCCTGGACTGGGCCGTGCGCAAATGCTCGCGAATCAACTGAACTTGACTTTCGGCCTCGTTGATCGAATTTGGGCCAAAGAACTGTCTCTCACCAGTTTCTGGTCAGTTCAATGGGGTTCTGCATCTCCTCCCATACAAGGCCTCAAATGGTGCCATGCCAAGACTAGCCTGAAAGCTGTTGTTGTAGGAGAACTCAGGAAACGACAAGCATTTCTCCCAATTCTTCCCATAGGAAAGAACACAAGCACGGAGTATATCTTCCAACACTTGGTTGACTCTCTCCGTTTGACCATCAGTCTAAGGATGGTAAGCCGAACTAAAAGAAAGACGTGTCCCCATGGCCTCTTGCAACTGATGCCAAAATCGAGAGGTAAAAAGAGAACCACGATCTGACACAATCGTGCGTGGCACACCGTGCAGGCACACAATGCGAGATACGTAGAGATCCGCTAACTGACTCACATCAATCTTCGCCCGCACTGTAAGAAAATGGGCCGCATTCGTCAACCGATCAATGATGACCCACAAGGCATCCTTCTCAGAAGAAGTACGGGGCAACCCGGTTTTAATTTCTACTCATTTTATTACATTTGAAACACAAGTCTGAAACTTGGGATGTTACAGTACAAAAATGTACTCGCAAGACTTACGAGTAACAAACCTAGATACTACTACATGCAGGCTTTAATCAAAGGAGAAGACTCAAGGTTAATTTTCAGCATAAAGCGGCTTTTATTTGCAATAAGTAATAGTTTGAAGGCAGTTTTAATAATCTGAATTTTATTTGCATAAATAACAACGAGACAATAAGTAATAACCATAAAGACATCCTAGAGATGACTAACCCAATAGCCATCACGACAATAGCATGAGTTACCCACTCGTACCACCCACATCAAGTTTTAATTAAAAGGTTGTAGTCTAGTTCTCATGGGGCGTATCCAGTGTGTCCATAACCTAGGGCGAGGCTATTCAAATAGTTTTAACCCTGCAGGGGTGTACCAATGTACCCACACTTCAGACCGCCTTTAAGCCACAAAGCACACTGCCGAAAAGACAACTACCCACCCGGGGTATAGCTTTTCGGACAACTACAATGCTCCCAAATACCTTCCCTCCTGTGACCCCCTGCGACTCGGAGCCAACACACGCCAAAGTACTAAGTCAAGAGAGGTCCCATTTCCCTCTAGTGTGGTTAGCACGCAAAATGCTCAGTACGGTGGCGCAAGTAACTCGGTCCTTAATGACCCGGGCACCATTCCAGTCACACCCAAAAGCACACCATCTTACCATTGTGTCCAAGTCCAAATCATTTTGTTTTCATTTTTAGTTTTCACAAATAAACATAGCACAAATGCTGAATCATAAAGTCATAATAAGTTTGTGTGATCAAAATTATCGACTAAGTCGATAACCCCCCAATTCTACCTGTAACTAAGCATTGCTAAGCATTATATCGCAAAGAAAATAGAATGACCATAAATCATCCACCGGGCTCTAATTCACAAGTGAGGATAATAACCTATGGCAGTGGCAGGGGTGAATAATTTTAGGGCAACAATGCAATAGGATTAACTACCTCTAATCGACAAAATTAATCTTGACACAAAGAAGCATGCATACTTAGTTTTTGCAAACAAGATATTAGACTTTAAAAGTAATAGGAGCAATATGATCAAATGATGCTACATTTGCTTGCCTTGTTGTAGATCACTTTCTTGCTGCAGAGGATCACTCACGCAATCAATAATTTCTTCGAAACCTATCGCAAGAACGAGAAAATCCAATAAAAATGACGGACATCGAAAGGGATTCAAAATCTAAAGTCATCCAAGTCCCATGAAATTTACACAGAAGAAAGAACATGATTTTAGACAAATTTAGCAACAAGAATCATTTTATTTGGACTAAACATGCAAAAGTTATGACCTAAACAATTTCTCTCAGCCTAGAAATTCCAAATTACATTAATTTCGGTTACTGTTCATGGCACAAATTTCCAGAAAGATCTAGAACCTGAAATGTTTATGATAGGTAGAACATGGCATTCTAAGAACAGCAAAACTGAGTTTACTCAATTTGGAGTTAAAATGAATTACTTACGGTTTTTCTAAGTTGTAAAACTAGAACATATCATTTTTCAGAGGTACATGCATGATCAAAACCTATTCCATATTAAATTAAATTATTAGAGAAATTTAACAAACTTGAGTTTGCCCAAATTGGAGTTATACAGAAAAAGTTATGCATTTTAAAAGTTTTAATTGAATTTCTGGAATATCAATTAATGGCTGAAAACAAGTTAATATTGTTTACAAGATTTTCTTGCACAGAACAATGTCTAAATGTATTTTTAGATTAAACCTTAGGTGAGCAGGAATTTAATACAGTTGTAATCATCTAAAAAGAAATTAAAACGAACTAGTTAAGAATTTTCAAAGTTTTAATACCATTTTTAGTTGACAAATAAAAGCTTACCGAAAAACAGTCAAACTTAACCAAAAGGAAAAGACGTGGAACAATGTGGGCCCTTGATGCTGAATCCTACGGCTCACGCGCACTGGATCACAGCCGCGCGCGCAGCCCACGCGAGCCTCATCGTGGCCACTGTTGGATCAAGATCAACGGTTCACGGCGGAAGTGACATTCGGACCCCCCCTCCCCCGACCGCCCCCAATCAACCTGGTCCATGGATCTAAAATTGGACGACCTAGATCAGCGTTACAACCGGAAGTCCGAATGCACCCAAGCTCTGAGACGTAGATCAAGAGATGGACGACAAAAGGAGATCGGAACGCTAAGACCTCACAAGCGCCGAGGAGGTCTAGACCGATAGATTTAGATCTGACGGTCTAGAGCTACGGGGAGGTCCTAAAGGTTAGATCTACAAGAGGAGGGTCCTAGACGACCAAGATCTCTAGGGGGAGGTCCTGAACGGCTAAGATTTCAACGAGAGAGGTCCTCGGCGATAAGCTCTAATAGAGAGGAGGTCTTGGACAGCTCAGATTTACTCAGGAGAGATCTGAACGGTCAAGATCTCTACGGGGAGGTCCGCAATGATAAGGCCTTAACAGAGGAAGGTCTTAACGGTTCAGATCTCTACTAGGAGGTCCTGAACGGTCAAGATCTGCCTAGGGTGGTCCTAAGGGTTAAGATTTGCGGAGATGGGAGGTCCTGGGGTTTTCTTTACAAATGACTAAGGGGTGGTCTTTTGCAAGGAGGACCCCAAGGGAGGTCCCGAGGGTGGTTTTTTTTACAAAAACAACCACGGGGTGGTCTGAGCAAAACCGAAGAAAACCAAGGTCGGAGGAGGGGGAAGCTCCTCATCGGAACCAGTCGGCTGACTGATGCGGGTGGTTCTTGCCATCCTGTTCCATAAAAATAGGTTAGAAACAACTCCGGAACAGGAGACAAAGAAAGACAACTGACCACTCTACCAAATAAACTCTAATAGCTCAAGTATCAACATAAAATTGCAGCAATATCATAAAGATATTATCCTTCTTCCTAATATGACCAGCTCGTATGGAAGAACGAGTAATCAATCTTTAGGGAGGCAAATTTCAGAACCTTAACCTTGGTTCTAAACAGCTAGGAATAAGGTGAAAAATTAACTAAAGAAAGGTTAAACACTTAACTAACTCATATCACTTCTTACCCTTTTATTCTCACAAGTTTTAGTTGAATTAACCTCTCATTTTAAGCATTTTCTACTAATTAAATGCTAGCTGTCCAGAACTTGTGCTTGCTGTCCAGACTTCATCTTCTCAAGTCTCTGGCCGAAATTCGTAGCTTCGGGAGCTTCTAACCTTCACAAGATAGCCAACACTTTCATCTTATAACTATCATGGTTTACCCAAAAACCAACTTAGTCGATTAACAACTACATTTTTGAGAGAAGGTGAGAGGAAAACTCAGCTTTCAAATTCAGTTCAGAATAAGGTGAGATAAGCAAGCTAAGATAGGTAAGAAGTAAAATCTGGGAACTTACTTAAGATTTTCAGGAAAACACTTGATATTTGGAAAGTAAGTTTTCAAAATATACTAGGGACGACCAAGCTAGGGGTTTCTATGGTCAGTATGGCTCTGATACCAAACTCTGTGAGGCCCCGGTTTATTAAGCTCGTAATACTTAACCTTCCACTGGTTCTAGTATCACAAACAGAATAACCCGTGTCTCGATGAACATGTGCTTCCCAGATCATGCAGCACACATACATCATTCCAAAGCATGCATCAATTCCATACAACATAATATGACAAGTCTACCAAAAGACATACATAATATAAGTTATTACAGAACAGTCGACCGGCCAAATGACATAAGTATCAAATAACAGCGGAAGCAAAAGTTGCCATAAGATGGCTTAAACCAAAAGACGACCGGTTAGCCACATAACACCACAGGGCAACCGACCAGGCCGCCAAGCTAATCGCCCCAAACACTGCCACAACACAACTCACAAAAGTGAGGCCCATCGGGCTCACCTTCTTCCTCTGCACAATACAAGCAATGCAGGTGAGTACAACAATATACTCGCAAGACTTACGAGTAACAAGCCTATACATAGCTACATGAAAGCTGTATCAAAGGAATTTGGTTATATGGTTCTTTGGACGCACAAAGCAAGTTTCATTTGCAATAATGTAATAGATTGAAGGCAATTTGACAAATCAGTTTTTAAGCATTGAAATAACAACGAGTAACAATAATTATCAAGTAACCACCTAGAAGTGACTAACCCAATAGTCACCACACATAGCATGAATCCCTGATTCATACCACCCATTAAGTTTTAATTAAAAAGGTTGTAGTCTAACTCTTGAAAAGCTTATCCAAGCGTGTCCATAATCTAGGACGAGGCTATTCGAATAGTTTGTAATCCCTGCACGGGTGTACCAATGTACCCACACTTTAGACCGCCTTTTTGCCAAGCTATTAAGCACACTTCCTTTGGTATCAAGCACGGCTAAGTCCTCTGAACCCTTTCCAATGGAATATGCTAATCAAGAGACATACGTATGGGGTTAATCCTTAGTGATCTGGCGAAATATGGATCACAAGGAACCATACGTGCAGCAGGACACACCGGCCTCGGCGGGTGCTCCTCTCCCCACAAACATGTCCATGTTGCATATAATCAAATATGCAACCCACCACGCGACTCATTAATTAACACACCCCAAAGTACTCAGCTAAGAGAGGTCCCATATCCCTCTAGTGTGGTTAGCACGCACAGAATGCTCGGATAATAGGTACTCACAAGTAGTTCGGTCCTTAATTGACCTGGGCACCATTCCAATCACACCCAAAAGATCACACCATCTTACCATTGTGCCCAAGTCTAAATTGTTTTCATTTTCAGTTTTAGTTTTGCAATTTAGACGTAGCACAAGGCCGAAATATACAGATTATAACAGTTTGTGTGATCAAGGTTATCGACAAGTCGATAACCGCCCATTTCTACCGATAGCTAAGCATGGCTAAGCATAATGACACGTAAACTACTAAGTGACAAGGGTTCATCCAGCGAACCCAAAATCACACAAAGTAATCCTAGGCTCGATGGTAGAGGAATAAACATTTCCTACTGATAATGCAGCTACTGGGCCAACTATCGATAATAGTTTAAAACAACATAGCAATGCATACATAGAATTTGCAAACAACATATTAGAATTTGAAAATAGTAGAAACAATATGATCAAATGATGCTACATCTGCTTGCCTGGTTGGAGTGCAGGATCTGATGGCTGTGGCTCAGAATCAATAATAATATTGTCTTCGGAACCTAACGCGAAAAGGTGATAAACCAATAAGAACGAAGAACACTAAATAAACTCCAACAGCAAAAGACATCCAAATCTAATGAAATTTACACAATAGCTAGGGAATGATTTTAGACAATGATAGGAACAAGAATCATGCAATTTGGACTTAGCATGAAAAAGATATATCCAAAATACTCTTTCTCAGCCTTACAATCAACCTAATTAATTACTGGTACTGTTCATGGCGAAATTTTCTAGAATGCTCTAGGGTCTGAAATTTTTATAGCAAGAAGATTATGACATCCTAATAACAGCAAAGTTGAATTTACTAAATTTGGAGTTATACACATTTACTTATGATTTTTCTAAGCTGTAAATCTAATGCAAGTCATTTTACAGAATTTTAAACATGCCCAAAACTTATTCCATATGAAAGTATGCTAACAGATGAATTTAACAAGATTGATTTCGCACAAATTGGAATTATATAGAAAAAGATATGCATTTTTCAAGTTTTAAACCTATTTCTGGAATATTCAATATTGGCAGAAATCAAGTTATTTTAGTTTCATTACTTTACTTTCTGAAACATACCTAGTTGCATTTTTATATTAAACTTTAGTGACAACAGAATTTATTACAGTTGGAATTACCTAAAAAGTAGTTAACAAGAATTAGTTATGAATTTTTAAAGTTTAGATACAATTTTTAGTTGACAAATAAATGCTTACCGATAAATATTCGAACTTAACAGAAAATATGTGATGTGGACGCTTGACAACCCTCGATCTAAAATCCTACGGCTCACGCGCGCCGGGAACAGCGCACGCGCACGACTCTCGAAAGGATCTCACCGTTGGATCAAGATCCAACGGCTCACGCGGAGGAATGCATTCGGACGGGGCGGTTGCTTGGGCCAATCACAGCCGCAGATCTGCAGATGGACAGCCCAGAGCGAACCTTCATTCGGATGGTCCGATTGCACACGGGATCTCAGCCGTTGATCACAAGATCGACGGTCAAGAATGATAGAGGCAACCGGAAGGTCCGAATGCACTCTAGATCTGGGCCGTTGATCACGGGATCGACGGTCCACAATCAACAAAGTGCTATGCACGGGACTTAAGTGCACGGGGGGGATTTTAACGAGAGGGCCCACATGTCAGTGACCCAAAAGGTTAATTTCCGACAGCGATTAACCTCCGACACATTAATTAACCAATAATTAGTCATTAATGATACCCGACACGCACGGGGTTATGCCAGTGGATGATTTAAGGGTGTTGGGCCCACTGTCAGTGGCTCAATGACATAGTTTAAGACACAATTAATGAACTAATGATTAGCAATCACACGGCAATTAATGTGTCTTAAACAAATGACGAAGACAGGAGTTCTCGCCGGCAAACTCCCGGGTGACTTCAACGGCTTGTCATGGCGACCACAGCATGCGGTCTTGACTAAGAACTAAAATGGAACCGCAATAGCACCCGGAACCTAATGGTGGCATTCTCGCCGGCGGTGAGGGACCAGAACGCCGACTAGCCAGAAAACAAAAATGGAGCTTTTACTGCTAAGCACGAAAGTAGCAAAAGCTCATTGCGATCAAAAAGCGTGTGCCAGAGCCTCTAGGGACTAATAAGAAGCTACCTTAATGAAGAGAAGCTTCAAAGATGGCCGGAGAAGCTTTTCCACGGTGGAGGCTCGCCGAACTTGGAGAAGAAATGTTGAAAATGGTACCCTGAGCCAAGTGAGTGATACCAAAGCATCAATATAGCTTCATTACGGTCCACAGAAGCTACATGAGCAAGAAATTTGAAAATGGAGCACTCACCTGAGCTGAGGAAGAAGATGACCAATTTTGGTTGAATTTGAACAAACCCCAAATTGGACAATTCCTGAGAATCAAATCCAATAATAAGTGAGGGGAAATGTTCAAGATAGTAAGGAGATAAGAATAGGGTAAAGAATTGTGAAGGAGAACCACTGGAACACCAAATTCACCACTGGAGTTCCACGGGTCAACAATGGCGGATTGGGGATTTTGAGGAGTTAAGCTCCAAAACTGTAAATGGAGCTTGAGGGTGGTCTAAAGAACTACCAGGAAGAGAAGAGGGTGCTTATAAGGCTCGGAGATACTAGGGTTTTGCCAAAAAGCTCTTCGGGAGACAAGTGCACAAAGCACCAGACACGGCCGAAAGCAAAAAGGTGAAGTTGACAATATAGGGTATGGCTCGGCCGAACACCTCACCCACAACCCTTAATGTCGACTAGGGCAGCCGTAGGGAGCATGAAATGACATCCCCATGCCCTACACTGTTTTCGCACGGCGGGAGGTTGAAGATGACCAGAGGAAAAGCTCAGGCGATCTTGAACCCTACGATTTTAATCGGGCGGCTGACAACGCACCACGATACTGAGATTTGAAAATAGAGGAATAGATCGGGAGCCCTTGGATTAGAAACGCACGGCTTAGATTCAAACAAAACAACCGGTGGGTCCGAATGTTTCGGTGAATTTGGGCGGTTGGATGGGGATCCAACGGTTCAAATTGAATAGCGCATCCGGAGGGTTCGAATGTTTTCACGAACATGGGCCGTGCGATTAAGATGTGACGGTGGAGATTCGACGCGTGCTTTTTAAAGGGGCTCGGTGCAGTTAGTTGACTGGACCGAGACACATGGCTCGAGCCCGAGTCTGACTCGAACCCAAAGCACAGTGGATTTAGGTTTTGAGTTTTAAACGGACCAGGAACTTTGAGGATTTAATTGAGATAGCAAAACAACTCCAAAAATTATAAAAATTTTCTTTGGAGCTTGCTAACTCGAGATAATAACCTTGTGTAAAATTTTCGAGGCTTTTATGCTGTGAATCTTTCTCCAATCTGCAAGGCTCGATTTAAGGTTTGACTGAAAGTCAAACAGGTTTGACTGTCCCCTAAAAATATTCAAACAATTTCTAAAAATTGTGAAATTTTTCAGAGAGACCACATACCATCACAGAAACTTAGGAAAAATATTTCCCAATGATGATCACAAGATTTGAGATGAATATTTTTGGAAGACAAGGCTAGGGATCAAAAAGACTTGTGACTTTGTATTTCCATAACTTCTTACAACAATTGTTCAAAGCATACAGGAAATACATGATGTAAGAAAAAGTTTTAATTTCCACTCATTTTCTTACATTTGAAACACAAGTCCAAAGTTGGGATGTTACAGTATACCACCTTGCTGACTGCTCCCTTGTAGCAACCATGTCGTGCAACAGATGCAACTCCTGCACCGACTGCATAAAGGCCGGCTCCGACGAATCGACACAGAGACATAGGGGGTGAATTTGGTGGTGGTTAGATAGAGACTGGAGAGGGAGCATATGGAGGCTTGCCGCCTCCGTCTGAATGTTAGGTTCACTAATCGGTAGAGACGCATCACCGCGTCATGGCTAGATCTGGTCGACAGGATCTCGGTGGTGGCGCGCCGCCATCGAATCTAGAAGCTGGGAGCTTAGTGGAGGTGTGCCGCCATCGATTCCGAACGCCACTGTCAGCTTCTGTCAAGAGAGAGAGAGAGAGAGGACCAGTGTGGTCACGGAGAGGGCAGCACGGTGAGCCGGTGAGGATGGATGGGAAAAGAGGTGAGAGACCGGGGAAGAGGGTGGGTGGCTGGGTGGGGTGGAAAGAGGAGATCGTGGGAGCTGGTCTTTTCGGTTTTCCTAGAAATCGTGGGAGAGGACCTGTGGCCAGGCGAGGCACCAACGGCTTCAGAGAGAAGCAACCGCACCCGGTCATGGGTTGACTTCCCACCGAGTGGAAGAGGAGAAGGGGCGAGCATTTTTTTCATAGCGGGACGGGGAGTGGGACGATTCATCCCGTTGAGGAGTAAACTCTTTATTTTATTAGTTAAGATAAGTTAAGTTGCACTATCTGAAATCATGTATCCGTTTTCTAAAAAAATTCTACAACTTTTGCAGATCGATATGACAACACACTACGATGCTAACTTTTTAGAACAACAAGACCACACTCTACCACGACACCTTTTCAGACCTAAAAGACCACACTCTGTCACGCCACACGCTACCACTTTTGCAGTAGAGATGACAACACACCGCCACCCCCCTTTTCAGGTCGAAAAATCCCTGTATAAAAGGAGGTTGAAGAGAAGTGAAGGAGGAGAGAGTTGCAGGATAACACTACACCACCACACCCAACCCTATACCAAAGCTTTGTTCACACAACTAAGAGGAAGGAGATGGAGGATTTGGTGAGCTTCTACAAGTGCAGAAGTGCAAGTAGCTTGTCGAGAGGGCTAAACCCTACCCGAATAATTCTATGAATGATGCGCTGGTACCACCGGAGTTCCCACATCCGCAATGTGTGTACGAAGAACCAGCAAAGATCATCCAGTTTACATTCCCAGTGACAGTCGCCCGGGCATACTACATGTGCAGCCACCACCTCATAAGCGTATCTTGCACACACATAGATTTTTCACATCTTAAGTTCCATTACACAAATCCCTAACTACACCCGTGCATAACGGCAACCAGAGATGTAATGCAACTTCTTCCAATAGATCGACGGCTCGGACATGTACGATAGGATGTTCATCCAGCAAAAGTACATGCTAAACTATGCGATACGAGTCGAGACCTTCAAACGCTAGAAATCTTACGTGCCCAACCCTGACCCTACTGAAAAGGCACCAGAGGAGCCCGAGCGGGCGGCGCACAAGGGGAAGGCTCCTACTAAAGAGATCGGCAATCGTCCTTGCATTCCCCGTTGCCCAGGTATAGTCCAGATCGAAGAGGTAAGTTATGCTAAGCTTGCATCATGATTATTAATTTGGCTCTATGTTATGCTATGCTAACATTATTCAATCATCTAGCCCGTCTCACCTAACATGGATGACTTCGAGACTAGCCACCGCCGCGAGCAGACTAGAGACAAGGAGAAGGCACCGATGGGCCGCCACGACTGATCGATTTCATTTCAACCAACCTTTTTTGGATTCCACAAAGGCGCACATGTACTGTAGATGTATTTAGGTTTGTTTATTCGTGCATGTTGGTGTTTGTAATGTACGTAACCAAACCCTGCGTGCCCTGTATTTTGTAATTAAATTACGAAGTCATTCGAACTTACATCTCTTTTTCCCAAATATTTGGACCATTAAATATTACATAATCTTTTCTCGAAAGAATCGATTCCACGAACAATGCAATCAAGACAACATCGTGCATGGCAACTCTAAACCCAAATATTTTGCCTATTCTCTATTTCACATTACATTGTCTTCTCCGATTTTGCATTCAAAACTATGCGGACACTTTGACGTATTACCAAATTTTAAAAACAAAATTTAAAAATTCCGCTACACATAAATAAATAAATAACGATATAGCCCTCCAATCACCAGTTCAATTGGTGATAGTAGTCATGTCACCAATTCAAATGGCAACAAGGTCCTATCGCCAATTGAACTAGCAACAGGAACCTCCCCACTGTTCCCATTAGCGACAAGGTCCCTGTCGCTATTCCAAATGGCGATAGGTATCTACTTTTGTAAAAAAAAATTGACTATTTATTTTTGAAATTATCTTTTAAAATAATATTGTTTTTTTTAAATCATGATTTAAAGGTGCTGAGGTGGTCCATGATTCTAAGACCCTTCAAATCGCCCCCTTTCCAGCAAAAGATGTCTACTATGATAATCTCTTGAGAGAATAGAGATTCTCAAAAACCTTTTGAATACACTCATATGATTACTATATGTATGCTTGTTTGCTTGATCAGATCCAAGTGCTTTGTTACCTTATGTTTGTGTCTTTCATGCTTTTGGTCCTATCCATGTACATGTATATATGTTGTGGAGAGGATGAGCATCATGGTGTTAGTCATTTAGGAGTTAATTATATGATCATTCAAGTAGATTATTATCGTAATCATTCATGTATGCATTTAACCTCATCATCTTTTCATTAAAGTAATGCGATGCATCTCTAATCTATATGCTCATTTGTTCATCTCATAGCTTATACCGGAATAGCATGGGTTAACACTCTGTGACAGTGTTCACCCTTTCATCAGCCCTTACTACAAGGAATTGGGGATCTCTCCACTCCTGTGGAGTTCTACCATCATGGTAGAATCACATGCCCACCTGAGGTGGGTCTTTCTCTTTCATGACATGAGTGTGGACATGATGCAAGAATACAATTTGTTTCATTATCCATTAACGTGATCTATTATCATCATGTTACCATCATTATCGTGTCATCATTATGGTCATATAATCATCATTATCGTATCATAATCATTATCATATCATCATCATGGCATTGTAATCAGCATGGATAAAAAAAAATATATATCATGGCAAATTAATGAACAAAAACAAGTAGCAAACAAACCGATGTCTACCGCTCTACCATGCACTTGCCTTTTAGCCACAAAAACCGGAACGATGTGAAGGTGGTACCGAACTCAAAGAAACACTCCCTGGAAAAGCCAAAACTCACCTAAAAAATATGCAAAAACAGTACAAGAACATAAAATAAATCAACATCGCTTGTAAGCACAAACCTGACATAATTAACACCCCTTCACTAGACAACCCGCTCGTTGTCTCGGTGATCAAACATCCACATCTTCTAATCCTGGAATCCAAACAGAGAAACCCATATCAGTTATGGAATCTACACAAAATTTTCTACACTTTCTGAGTTATGAAAAATCCCTGATTAAGATGTCTAAGCCCCGTTTTTAAACCCCAAAGGTGAATCTGGAAGATTAGTAAACAGTGGGCTTAACAATTTTATATCTCTTTTTCTACCACATAAAAAGTAGCAAACCTTACCATTTTTCGAAATGATGAAAAATTACCTAACTTTACCTAGTTATGACTACAATTTAATTCATCCATCTACTGAAGGTAAAAGGGCAAGTAACAAGCTGCTACCAACGACATTGGAATTTTGGACAACAGCGCTCCATAAGTCATAACTTTTACACCACTCAACCAAATCTAGTGATCTTACACTCTATGGAAATCTTAAATAATAAACTACAATATTCATAACATGGCAAATCTATGAAACAGGACGTAGATATCCCAAAACTCCCTTACAATGCTCAGCAGCACAATTAACCGAAATAGGTCATAACCAAAACACCAATTACCATTGTCAATCTACCCTAAACTTTGATTAAATGACAATCTAACATTGCAACAAAGGTTTCCAGATCATTAGCCCTCTAAATCAGATGACAGAAACAATCGAACAACTAAACCATAATTTCCCTTCTTCTTCTCTTTCTTTCTTTCTTCTTCTTCTTCCTTCCTAGCTTCCTTGCTTTTCTCTTGTGTCAACAGCACTCACGGCAGCTGCAGTAGCCACAAGCATGTTGCCTCCTTCTTTCTCCTTCCCTCCAATCTCTCTCTCTCTGCTTGGGCAGCAGCTAATGGGACCGAACAACACCAGGCATTAGCATGTAGCTCTAGCACGCAGTAGCCACATGTATTGCTAGCAGCAGATGGCAAGGCAGCGGCTGCATGCATGTGTGGGCACGTTGAAGGGCTCGACTACAGGGGATGACGACGGCTAGGCAGGAGCATCGACAATGGCTAGGGCAGCAGGAGGGAGGTGGCTAGGGTTAAGAGCCCCCTCCTCACCCCACCACACCACCACCATTGCCCTGCTCCTTTGTAGTCTCAAGCCCAAGAACGGTTCAGCCAGCATGCACGCCGAGACCGAGCCAGCCTCTCCTCTGTCTCCCCCTTTTTTCTCCCATTTTCCTTTATTCCTTCCCTCAAATTGCATCTAGGTCCTTAGGAACTAGAAGTCAGGATATTACATATCCACATCAACCGAACACCAAGCATGGGGAGTCATCCATATCCATTTGCATCGGCCGAACATGCATCAGGGTAATTGGCCAACCACGTGTAGCATTGGCCAAAATAAGACAAAGCCTTAATTCGCAGCACTACTCCACGTCCCCGCGATGTGCTCCAGCCAAAGCATGTGTGCGTCGACCGAAACACCTTCTGAACCCTATAAATACCCCCCTACACCACATTAATCTATCAATACCACCACTCCACCATCCATTCCATCCATTACCAAAACAAAGCATGTGTGAGTTGGCCGAAACACCTCCTGAAGGATCGCAGGAAGACTATGATAGCACAAAACAAAATTTTGCCACGCAACCAAGGAACCTTCGCTAGTAATACATCACGAGATTACCACTAGACGCGCCGAATCGTAGCGAAAGTAGAGTCAATGAAGTGAGTTGATGCAATAGTAGTCGTGCTCGCCGCACATCTTCTTCTCTTGCTCCTGAGATCGTCACGTGTTACGGATCGTCCTAGTGCTGATGCTTCACAACAACACTTCCAAGGTATCCACACATATGGCGCTGAGACACCACACACTAGAGTGCTAGCGCCGGCGGCGTGATTGAGGAAGGCATGGCTATCAGGGTTTCTGGGGCTCTTCCAAAAGATGTCTTACCCCATGCTGTTGGGAAACAGGTAGGCTATACTAGCGCAAATTAAAAAATTCTACCCGTAAACCAAGATCACTGCAGTTATAGATCACGGTCTTACCACTAGACGCGCAGTGCGGAAGTTGATGCGCAGCGTCGGGCGATGTAGTCGTACCAAGTTGATGCGATGCGTCGAGGCAGAGTAGTCGTACTACTTCCTCGTCCTCGTCGCGGCGTCCCACGTACAGCTCCTTTCTTGCGGTTCGTCCCAACGCCACAGATGCAGCGCCCCAAAGGTATCCACACGTGCGGGAGGAAGCGACGCACGCCGGACTACTAGATCGCGCGGCGACTATGGCGTGGGAGGGTGGCGGCGGGGTTTGAGGATGTCACGAAAAACTCAACACTCAACCGTAGCGCTGCCCTGCCCTCCTTTTATAGGCGTCCTTATAATGGGCTTCTACGAATAGAGGCCCATTAGGACTCAATGCCCGATCTAATTTAGATCCAATCCGAATTAGGCTTCACCCATAAGTGTGTGACCTATGGTTCACATATGTTTAGACATGACGCAGTACACATACTTGGTCAATAGTTGGTAGCGGCCTCTAGCAAGACGTGCCAACTCCTAAACATACGTAAAGATCATATCGGACGAACCATCACAACGTTATGTACATGCCAATCCCTTTGCCTCACGATATTCGATCGAGCTCCAAGTGACCACTCTTTCTCGATCCGTGATCCAGAATCCCTTACTAGGTTAACTCTTAACCTTAAGTAGCATGGCCATGCATTTACGGATCCGATCACTCGAGGCCCAGAGATATCTCTCGGTAGAGAGGGCAAATCCCATCTCGACCGACCATGCCTCGCAGACATGCTTCATGACAAACCCGAAAGCTACCTTTATAACTACCCGATTCACGGAGTAGCGTTTGATAGCCCCTAAGTAGGTCGATTCACATCTCAAGTACATACGACAATCTCGTGTCTAAGGACAAGGCGTACACATTGTGTAGAGAGAACCATAAGAATAATTACTATGTCTCATGTTGGGTCGGTCCAACCCCATGTTCTAAACATGTGTCCACATTATTGGTTTGACATCTCCATGTCTATGACACATGAAACATGGTCATCAACCGATACATGTGCTAATCCATCATTCACGTGTGTCCTCACATGAACTCGACTAGGGACAACTTTAGAATAACCATACAAGTAAAGAGTTTCACAAACAAGTCACATACTTGTTAATCAACACAAAGGCAATATTCAAGGAACATTTATTAAATCATGGATACAATGAAATATCATCATCAATATGATTGCCTCTAGGGCATATCTCCAACACATGCCACCGCACCTCTATATATAGGCATCCATAACGCATCTCCAGCTTGAGGCCCATTAGGAACTCGAGACCTACAAGAATTCAAATCACCATCCAAATCAAATCTTTGCCTTTTAAGTGTGTGATCCTATAGGTTCATGCACGATTGGTTGTGACTCAGAAATTATTTTCGACCACAAGTCGTTAGCGGTACCTAGCAGCACATAACGATTCTCGAACACACATAGAATATATCAGAAAAACCTTAATGCAATATAATCTATGACCAGGTCCTTATCATTTACAATCAGCTCGAATTCGGTCACGACCAGTCCATGTGTAGTTATGACCAGTCTGTAACTCTTTATGACTAGTTTGTAACACCTTACAACTAGTTTGTATATACGACCAGTCTGCAATTGTGTTCGACTAGTCTATGACCAACTCGTATCTCCATATGACCAACTTGTAACTGTGTACGACCAGTCTACGACCAGCTCATATCTCCATACAACCAGCTCGTAACTGTATGGCTAGTCTATGACCAAGTCGCAACTGTGTACGACCAGTCTACGACCAATTTCGACCAGTCTACGACTAGCTCGTAACTGTGTACGACCTGTTTGTGTATTCTCCCGTTGCCTCATGACATCTGGTTAAACTCTAGGTGAGATAATTTGTCATCCATGGACTGTTCAATATTTTCTCGATCAAGTGTCGAATAACTTCATGTGGTCGACACTTCGACCACTAGTGGCATGGCCATGCACTTTCTTTATCCGATCACAACGAGGGGCTCAGAGATATCTCTCCTGTTATGTTAGGAGGGGCAAATCTCATATCTGACTAGTCACATTCCTCTGCATGTTTTATAGCATACCAGAAAGTTACCTTTATAACTACCCAGTTACGAGTAGCGTTTGGCAACCCCTAAGAGTGCTATTACACATGTAGGAAACCATGCTGATCTTAGGTCTAAGGATTATACATCATCATTGCTTGAGACCAACTGATGACACATGAAATCATAACAATCTCAACAGTGTCTCAAGGTGAGTCAAACCAACACCATGTTCTCTAACATGTGTCCATATTATTTGCTTGATATCTCCATATCTATGACCTGTGAAATGTAGTCATCAACCAATATACATACTAGTCTATTCATATGTGTTCTCATATGTTTTCGACTAGGGAACGTTTAAGAATGATCATCGCAAAAAATACAGAGTTTCACAATCAAGTCACATACTCGATGATAAATATTAACGAAATTATTCTAGGAACAAGATAACATATTATCCAATGTTATGAACATATTGAAATATAATCATCTCTATGATTGTCTTTAGGGTATATTTTCAATAGTACACACTCCATTGTGTAGCGTAGGCGACGCCGGAGTCATTAGTACCAGTGTAGTGAGGAAAGGAGAAGAGTTGACTTTGCGAAGCGAATGTTCCAAAGAATCATCTTCGGTAGTTCGGTATATGTTCTGGCTCCATGTACCTTTCTTATCATGAATTGACTTGAGATGCTAACTATTGTGGGTTGATGCAGGTCCCATGTACCATGATAGGGTGAATGACTAGGCCCTCACAACAGTTGGTAGGAGTAAAATTACAAAAATTGTCGATAATCACTTGACAATAGTTTGCCTCAATATTCTAATACCAAAGATCACTTATTAGGAACTATAGTACTCACTCCTAGACCTCCTATCGGTTACTTAGGAACTGGCTAGCTACCTACCTACCATTGATTGTACAAATGTGTGGTTGGATTTGTGCGTGTGTGGTCAACACCCACTATATGCTAAGTACTTCTTGGAAAAGTGAGGTAGTATCTAGATACTTGTTAATTTGATATCGCTAGTTCGTTACGGCTAGCCCGTGGTCATTACGGCTACCTCGTCGAAATTACGATACCCTGGAATACTCCAATATGAAATGCTACGATGAATTCGTACGCTTGCGGGTAAATTATTTGTATGGCGTTATGACCGTCTACCCTAGGTCGAGCGAAGCTGGGCTGGGTTGGAGGGAGAGAGAAGGAAGGCGAGCCAACACACAGGAGACATGGGCCTTGGGCCCAAGAGATAGAGGGAAACGGGCCAGAGGAAAGTATTTGACCTAAAAGCACTTCCGATATTTATAAATAGTTTTTCATTTTTGAAAATATAGGAAATTCAAATAAGCCAAGAAAAATAGCAAATAAGCTTGAAAAAAATTCAAGACAACTCCATAAAATACATTGGAACCAAAGGAACTGAAATAAAATAGTTTTGGATATAATTAATGTTTGGATTATTCATATTAAATCCTTTTAATTTCTAAAAAATTCAAATTAAGCTTTAATTAATTATAGAAAAAAATCCAAAGCTTATTTTTAATTTTGACACTTCCAAAAAGATACAAAAATTAGGGTGTTACAGATAGTGGTTATAAAGTCCTTGTGATAATCACTTAGTCACATGGAAGTGTGTCAAACGGATATTATAAGTTGATTATCTCTTGTGGGTAATATAAGGACCTCCCTCGGTAGCTCCAGGAGAGATCTCCCAGGACGTCCCAGGAGGTCCGACAGGACCACCCGGAGGTCTGGGAGGTCCTCTAAGACCACCCGAGGAGGTCTCCCAATACCTCTCAGAGTGCCTTCAGGACCACCCAAGAGGTCTTGAAAGTCCTCCCGGAGATTCTCCAAGGCCACCCGAAGGTCCTAGCCTCTGTGCATGCTAAGCCAGTCCCATGATTAGTCCTGCTAGCTTGCATAGACATACATTGGTGTGATAAAATCCATACAACAAGCTAAAGAAGAAGCAATAGACAACTTAATATATATATATATATATATATATATATATATATATATTAACAAAGGACCTTCGATCTAGTTTCTTAAAGGGGTTTGCATACGGGCTACAAAAAGAAGCTTTGCGATGAGAAAAATAAAACACAAGCATGCGAGGCCAGCAGTTCACCCACAAGCTATCGAGTGGAGGACGTCCCCTAGCACGCATAACCTCCCAAGACCTCTTTTGCATAGAGCTTTGAGCTCCCTGGAACTTCCTTTTCAACTGATCAAATAGAGGGCACAAGCCATGAGTACTTTAAATGTACTCAGCAAGCCATGGGGAAATGTATGCAGGTAATATTCATGCAATGGCTTGACAAATGAGAGTTGTAAGGTTAGTTTGCAGAAAGCAATATTTGACAGTGAATACATAAATAGATTTCAAAGCTCAAGTTAAAAGCATAATACAATAATACATAAGTTCATTTGTTTTGAAGGAGGCGTGAGCACCAACTCACTCCCAAGATAGCCCAGTCGCACCACCACCAGGACCACTCTAAACAGCCACAGTCGCACCAATGACCAGAATACCCTACAAGACCACTCCAGAGCTCCAAGACCTCCTTTGGGCACCAACCCTAGAGCATCCAGGACCACTCTAGAGCTTCCCAAGACTATTTTTGAGAAAAGATCTATCCCTGATTCGAAATCTCCAAGCATGTCCATAACCGAGGACACGTCTATTCGAATAGATTTACACTTTGCAGAGGTGTACAACTTTACCCACATGAGATAATCATCTTATACTGTCCGCTCACACACTTCCGAGGTGTGCGACTAAGAGATTATCACAAGGCCTTTACAAAGCTTTGAACTTACTCAGAGCTGCCCGCTAAGGTTTCGCTTCTAACGGGCCTCACACCCGCCAGATTCGTACCCCCTCTTAAGCCAGCGAATCAGCACGCTCCACCACAACAGAACCGAGCCAGCTCATCGCTAATTATTTGGCCAGCTCCACCCCATCGTGGACATGTGGTTGCACGACAAGGCCCAGGTCAATGGCTCACAAGGTTAAGTCCTTAGTTGTTGCTCAGGCGAGATCATCCACAACCCAATGTGACTCCAGAGCACCAATTCTGGAGCACCCACTACTCACTTCCGGCCTTCTCGCCTAAGCATAAAATAGTTTTGGAGTTCTAACTGGCCACTGAACCACTCAGTCCTGGCTCAACAACTTTTAACAGAAGTGGCATTGCCATGGTTCCACCCGGCCAGAGGAGCACCTAGCCCTTGGCGCAACAAATTTTAGTTGTAGGCAACAGATGCCGTGGCACACACAGGCCACACTTCACATTATCAGCATCACATGCCACTACTACACAAGCCACAACCCGTGTGCTGGGGGTAAGAATAACATTTGGTAAATTATGATGAGACCAACGTCTACTGAAGCATATCTAAGGAAGAACGATACCCAGGTTGGCAATATCAAAATAGGACCAACTAACAATACCCTTCCTAAGGTGTACAAGGGAACATGTCAACATGTTGAGCATAAGTATTCAAGGAGGCATAATATCAAAATAGGAAATCAGCTACTGCCCAAACCATTTTTATACAAATAGCCGTGCAAGTTATATTAAAACAAGTTACTTTTGCAAGATAGGTTCAATATGATCAAAGGTCCACGACTTGCCTCTGTTGATAAGCAAAGCTTCGGTTGAGGTAGCTGGATCCACGAACTCCTCGGCAAAAACTGGGATCTACATGTTCGCAAGGAAACCAAATGAATAAAACAACTCCAATAAAACCAAAAGAACTTAACTTAAAACCGAAAGAAGAGAGGCCCACAAAGAGGGAGGTCCGAGAGGAGGTCCAAACGGAGGAGTGGGAGAGCTCACTAGGACATGGAGAAAACGAGGAGAGGATTAAGTGAAGAACAAGGAGGAAGTGGGTGCCCCTTGATGCACTATTTACAGTGCAAAGGGAAATAGGAACACCACCAAAAGGAAGTGACCAAATTCAATGGTAGTGTGGCAGAGGCACACTGCCAGATGGTACAAAAAGGATTAGAATAGGTAAAGGAGGTGACAAGAGAGTACCATGGGATACCACCGGAGTGACCACATTTAATGTATACAGACTTTTGCATTAGAAATGATGTGACAAGAGGTAGAAAAGGTACTGGCAGGATTGACAAGTGGGGTCAGTCAAAACCCCCAAGGAGGAGGTCCTAGAGAAGTCAAGGGAGGATGTCGAAGGGGAGGTCGTGACCCACGAGGGATGTCATGGCCGCAAGGGTGGTCTTTGCAAAAGACCGAGGTCTTGACCTCAAGGGCGTCTCAACCCGCAAAGGTGGTCTTTGTAGAAAGGCCACGGAGGGGTCCGGAGGACAAGGAGGTCCTGACAAAAGGGAAGGTTGTGACCAAAAAGTGGTTGTAACCAATAAGGAGATCTAAACCATAGAGAAGGTCTAAACCCAAAGGAAAGGTATAAACCACAAAGTATGTTTACACCGTAATGGAGGTCTAAACCAACATAGGAGGTTTGGACCAAACAGGGAGGTCTTAACTCAAAGGAGGTGTCTGGACCTTCAAAGAGGTCTAAACTCAAAGAGGAGGTCTAGACCAACAGAGAGGTCTAAACTCAAAGAGGAGGTCTAGACCAACAGAAAGGTCTAAACTTCAAAGGAGAGGTCTAGACCTTCAAAGAGGTCTAACTCACAAAGAGATCTAAACCTCAAAGGAGGTCTAAATCATAAAGGGATCTAAACCTCAAAGGAGGTCTAAATCACAAAGGGCGGAGCCGAGGGAAACACGGGACAAGCAAAGAAGGGGAGAGAGAACATCGAAGCTCAAGCAACTCCAACTAAAACCAAACACAAAACAACCAGCAAAGAACATAAATAAATAATCAGGGAATGGGCTCTCACGAAGGATCTCGACTCGTTAGGAGGAGATCCAAATAGAGGACAGGAGATCTAGAGAAGAGGGTGGTCTTCGCAAAAGGCCAACAAAGACTAAGAGGGTGGTCTCTGCAAAAGGGCAGGAGATCCTGAGGACAAAGAGGTCCTACGGGCAAGGGGGTCTGGACATAAGGTCCAACCCAAGGGGGTGGTCTTTGCAAAAGGATCAATAGGAGGTCGCAACCAAAAGGGGAGGTCGTGGCCCAAATGTGAGACTCCGGTTTATTTAGCTTGTAATGCTTAGTCATCCACTAACTCTAGCATCACAAACAAAATACACCGTGCCTCGGGAAAATGTATACTTCCCAGAATTGCAGTATCCACACCCTTTTACAAAACATTGCATCAATTCCATACAACACAGAGAACCAAAACTTAAACTTTACAAGCAAAAGACATACATAAAAGTTATTACAAAAGAGAGACCAATCGGCCAAGACAAGTAAAAAGAGTTAAATAGCAGCGGAAGCAAAATACCATAAGATGGCTAAGAACAAAAGTCAACCGGTTTGCCATACACCCACAAGGCAATCCGACCGGGCCACCAAGCTAATCGTCCACACCGCAACAAAAACTCACCAAAGTCGATCACTTGGGGATCAACCTACTCTGCAACAAATAAGCAAAGCAAATGAGTACATGTGAGGACCCGGGTATTTAACTAGTAACACTTAACCTCCATATGGTTCTAGCATTACTAATTAAATATCCTAAGCCTCGATGGACATGTGCTTCCCAGAATTACAGCACATGCTCATCATCACAACATTATACATCATTTCCATACAACATTTTAACACTAAGTTCAACAACGACATACATAAAGTAAAGTTATTACAAAAGAGCCGACCGACCAAATAACCAATATACAAGAATGACAGCGGAAGCAAAAATGCCATAAGATGGCTAAGAACAAAAGTCGACCGGTTAGCCAACACAACACACAAGGCAACCGACCGGGCCGCCAAGCTAGTCGCCCCGAATGCTATCACAACACAGCTCACAAAAGTGAGGCCCTTCGAGCTCACCTTCTTCCTCTGCAGCAATTTACATTTAAGCAAGAACAATGAGTACACAAGGTACTCGCAAGACTGACGTGTGGAATAGCAGACCTATTCATATGCTACATGCAGGCTTATTTAATTGGAGGTTGTATGTCTCATTTTTCACAAAGCCAACTTTATTTGTAATAATGTAATACATTGAAGAGCAAGTTCGCAAATCAGTTTTAGTGTTGAAATAACAGCGAAATAATGATAAATACAAGTAACCACCTGGAAGTGACTATCCCAATAGCCACCTCAACATAGCACGAATCCCCGATTCGTACCACCCATCAAGTTTTAATTAAAAGGTTGTAGTCTAGTTCTCACGGGGCATAACCGAGCGTGTCCATAACCTAGGACGAGGCTATTCGAATAGTTTTAACCCTGCAGGGGTGTACCAATGTACCCACACTTCAGACCGCCTTTAAGCCACAAAGCACACTTCCGAAGGTATGCCAGTACGGCTAAGTCCTACGAGACGTTTTCCAATATTGTGTATCAACCACGAGCCGCTCGTATGGATAGAAACCCATACGCTTACATTGCAAGCCGAAAGACAACAAATCCCATCACGGGTGAAGTCTTTCGGACACTACAATGCTCCCAACACCATCCCTCCTGCGACCTCTGCGAACCGAAGCCAATACACGCCAAAGTACTAAGTCAAGAGAGGTCCCATACCCTCTAGTGTAGTTAGCACGCAAAATGCTCAGTACGGTGGCGCAAGTAACTCGGTCCTTAATGACCCGGGCACCATTCCAGTCACACCCAAAAGCACACCAACATACCATTGTGCCCAAGTCCAAATCATTTTGTTTTCAGTTTTTAATTTTTACAAGTAACATGGCACAAGGCTGAAATCATAAGTGATAATAAGTTTTATGTGATCAAGGTTATCGACAAGTTTTAATTTCTACCGGAAGCTAAGCACGGCTAAGCAATTAATCCGCAAAGCTACTAAGTGACAAGAGCTCATCCACGAACTCTAAATCACAGCAATAACCTAGGCTCATGGTAGTAAAGGATAATCATTTGCCCAAGGACATGCATCTACTAGGTCAACTAACGACAATAGTTAAACACAAACTAGCAATGCATACATAGAATTTGTAAAGCAACATAAATACTTGAAAATACAGGGATTAACATGATCAAACTGCTTGCTTTGCTGGAATTGCTCTTGCTGCAGGGGAGGATTCTCAGGTTCACTAAACTCTTCGGAACCTAACGCGAAAATACGATAAAACCAATAAGAACGAAGAACATCAAATAAAACTCAACAAAGAAAAGACATCCAAATCTAATGAAACTTATACAAAGACCCGGGGTGATTTTAGACAATTTTAGGGACAAGAATCATGCAATTTGGATTTAGAATGCAAAGTTACTGACCAAAATACACTTTCTCACCTATTAGATCACTAAATTAATTATTGGTACTGTTCATGGCGAAATTTTCTAGAATGATCTATGATCTGAAATTTTTATAGCAATGATTATGACATCCTAATGACAAAGAGTTGAGTTTACTAAATTTGGAGTTATAATGATTCACTTATGATTTTTCTAAGTTGTAAACCTAGCACAAGTTACTTCACAGAAAAATAACCATGTTCAAAACCTATTTCATATTAAAGTATGCTAACAGAGGGATTTTCTAACATCAATTTTATATATTTTGGATTTACACGAAATTACTGGTATCTTTTACAACATTAACTGAATTTTTAAATGCTACCAATAAGGTTAAATCTATTAACGTATTTTTTTTTCTGGTGCTGATTTAGGCCTACAACCATTTTTAGATTAAATTTTAGTAATTAACAAAATTAACAAAGTTGAAACCATTCAATTTGCAAATATACAGAAAAAGATATGCATTTTACAAGTTTAATCCTACTTTTGGGATATTCAAAATTGGCAGAAATCAAGTTATTTGAGTTACACAATTTTCTGTGACAGGAACATGGCCAAATGCATTTTTATATTAAACTATAGAAGCATAAAATATATTACAGTTGGAAACATCTAAAAAGGATTTAAAATGAAGTAGTTATGAGTTTCTAAAGTTTTGATACAATTTTCAGTTGATAAATAAATACTTACAGAAATGAAATCCAACTCAAATGGAAATAAACGATGTGGATGCACGAGAGCCCTCGATCTAAAATCCTACGGCCCACGCGCGCTAGGAACAGAGCACACGCGCGATCTCTAAAAGGAGCCCACCGTTGGATCAAGATCCAACGGCTGACGAGGAAGGATGCATTCGGACGGTGCGGTTGCCTCGGCCAACCACGACCACAGATCTGAAGATGGACGGCTAAGATCGCACCTCCCTTCGGATGCTCCGATTGCATTCACGGTCTCGACCGCAGATCAAGCGATGGACGGTCCAGAACGATTTCGGCAACCGGATGGTCCGAACGCATACCAGATCTGGGCCGCAGATCGCAAAATGGACGGCGGTCAAAGATCGAAGTGCAACCTGGAGCGCTGACACGTGGGGCCGCACTCCAGTGACTGTGAGTCACACACGTAAGTAATTGCAAAAAGAACCACTTACCGGAGTTGGAGAAGAAAGGGGGTGAATATCGGCCGAAAATCTCCAAACTTAAAATTGAGTGATTCCTGTGAATGCAACCCAAAATCAAGTTAGGTGAAATGTAAAGGAAGTTGAGGAGCTCAAAAGGGTACAAGAAAGATTGAAGATGAACCACTGGACACCAAGATCACCAATGGAGCTTCTCGGGTCAACAATGGTGTTTTGAGGATTTGAAGTGGTTTTGAGCTCAAAACATAGAGAAGAGCTAGGGGTGGTGTAAAGGAACACCAGGAGGAGCTAAGGGGGCAATATATAGAGGAAGGATTAGGGTTTCGAGCAAGAATAAGAGTCCATGGTGGGCTCGGTTCAAGGCACGGTCATGGACCAAGAAATGATGGGGGCAAGTGAGACTCGGGATGGAGGAGCCGAAAGCCTGGGGCGCATTTAATGCCCCACAGAGAGATGTTTACGAGAGCGAGCTCGAATTGACAAAACGAACCCACCCCCTCTCTATCTTCCTGCCATTGCTCGCCCGCACTACACGGAGAGACAGAGGAGGTAGAAGAACATAAAAGAAATGCTGACCGTTGGATTGAAAATGGACGGTCAGGATTAAAAGGATCCGGCTGAGGGTTCCTAATACTCCAAGCAATCAGGGCGGTCCGATAAAAAACGAACGGCCTCGATGGATGGAATGATCGTGGCGGTCCGAATGTTCCTGCGAACACGGGCCGTGCGATTTAAATCCAACGGTTGATATCAATCGCGCGCTATGGGTGAGCCCGGTGCAGTTAGGTGGTTCGACCGAGTCAAGTGGCTCGAGCCCGACTCGAACCCAAGGAACAGTGGAACCAGGTTTTAGGTTTTAAAAAGACAAAGACTTTATAGGATTTATTAGAGGTAGCAAAATAACTCCAAAAATTCTGAAATTTTTACAGGAGCTTGCTGACTTAGATACTGACCTTGTGTAAACTTTTCAGAGGTTTTTATGCAGTGAATTTTCCCCCAACAATTCTGCAAGGTACTGGTTCAAGGTTTGACTAAAAGTCAAACAGGTTTGACTGCCCTCAAAAATATTCAAACAATTTCTAAAAATTGCGAAATTTTTCAGAGGGGTCACATACCATCCCAAGAACTTAGGAAAATATTTCCAGCGGATGATCGAAAGATTTGACAAGATTGTTTTAGAAGGATCAAGATTTGGATCAAAAGACTTGTGACTTTGTATTTCCATAACTCTTGTACAAGAATTGTTCAGTACACACAGGAAATACATGATGTAAGAAAAAGTTTTAATTTCTACTCATTTTCTTACATTTGAAACACAAGTCTGAAACTTGGGATGTTACAACTCTCCCCCGCTTACAAGAATCTCGTCCCGAGATTCCGTTTACTCGGAGAAGAAGGATGGATAATCTGCACGAAGGCGATCTTCTCGCTCCCACGTTGCTTCATCTTCAGAATGATTTGACCACTGAACTTTAAGGAACTTGATGACGCGGTTCCTTGTCCTTCGTTCAGATTCCTCGAGAATACGAACAGGATGCTCGTGGTAGGTCAAATTTTCTTGCACATCGAGAACCTCCAACGGAGTTTCCTCAGTTGGGACACGGAGGCACTTCTTCAGGTGGGATACATGGAACACATCATGCACACCCTCAAGTGTAGCTGGCAGCTCCAATCTGTATGCCACAGTCCCAACTCTCTCGACGATGCGATAAGGCCCAATATACCGAGGAGCTAATTTGCCCTTGATGCCAAAACGCTGATGGCCCTTCAAAGGTGAGACTTTGAGATACACAAAGTCATTGGGCTCAAAGCTCAACTCACGGCGACGGCGATCCGCATAGCTCTTATGCCTGGACTGGGCCGTGCGCAAATGCTCGCGAATCAACTAAACTTGACTTTCGGCCTCGTTGATCGAATCTGGGCCAAAGAACTGTCTCTCACCAGTTTCTGACCAGTTCAATGGGGTTCTGCATCTCCTCCCATACAAGGCCTCAATTGGTGTCATGCCAAGACTAGCCTGAAAGCTGTTGTTGTAGGAGAACTCAGCAAACGACAAGCATTTCTCCCAATTCTTCCCATAGGAAAGAACACAAGCACGGAGCATATCTTCCAACACTTGGTTGACTCTCTCCGTTTGACCATCAGTCTGAGGATGGTAAGCTGAACTGAAAGAAAGGCGTGTCCCCATGGCCTCTTGCAACTGATGCCAAAACCAAGAGGTAAAAAGAGAACCACGATCTGACACAATCGTGCGTGGCACATCGTGTAGGCACACAATGCGAGATACGTAGAGATCCGCTAACTGACTCACATCAATCTTCGCCCGCACTGGAAGAAAATGGGTCACCTTCGTCAACCGATCAATGATGACCCACAAGGCATCCTTCTCAAAAGAAGTACGGGGCAACCCGGTGATGAAGTCCATGCCGACGGAATCCCACTTCCACTCTGGCACTGGCAAAGGTTGAAGAAGACCTGCTGGACGCTGATGCTCAGCCTTCACACGACAACACATGTCGCACTCGGTAACGAACTTGGCAATCTCACGCTTCATTCGAGTCCACCAGAATCTCTGCCGAAGGTCCTGATACATCTTGGTAGCCCCGGGGTGGATAGACAAGGGAGAATCATGGGCTTCGCGGAGAATCAAATCCCGCAATTCCATGACCTTAGGAACCATAAGACGCTGCCCAAACCACACAACTCCGTGCTCATCCTCTCAAAAGCACTTGGCTGTCCCATCCTTGATGTTCTGCTTGATTTGGCTCACACCAACATCTGTCTGCTGTGCAGCCTTGATTCGGTCCACCAAGGTTGGTTGCACAACCAAGGTAGCAAGAGAACTGTGCTCGATCAAACACAAATTGAGGCGCTGAAATTCTGAAATGAGGGTAGGCTGCTGCTCTTGGAGCATTAACATGTTGCAATACACCTTCCGACTGAGTGCATCCGCAACGACATTGGCCTTGCCCGGATGATACTGGATACCCATGTCATAGTCCTTGATCAATTCCAACCATCTTCTTTGCCGGAGGTTCAGATCTGGCTGGGTGAACAAGTACTTCAAGCTCTTGTGGTCAGAATATACACCTCACAACGGTTACCAATCAGATAATGCTGCCAAATCTTGAATGCATGAACCACAGCAGCTAACTCCAAGTCATGAGTAGGATAGTTGAGTTCATGAGGCCTCAACTGCCGCGATGCATAGGCCACAACCTTGCCCTCCTGCATAAGAACACAACCAAGACCCTGACGAGAAGTATCACAAAAGATATCAAAACTCTTGTGGATATCAGGAAGAACAAGCACCGGGGCTGAGGTCAACCGCTTCTTGAGTTCTTGAAAGCTCACATCACAAGCAGCAGACCACGTAAACCTCTTGTCTTTCTTGAGCAACTCGGTCATAGGCTTCGCAATCTTTGAGAAATTCTCGATAAAGCGGTGATAGTAGCCGGCCAAACCAAGAAAACTCCGCATATCGGTGACTGACTTGAGCTGACCCCAAGATAGCACGTCATTGACCTTGCTAGGATCCACAGCCACACCTCCTGCTGAAAGAACATGGCCCTAGAATGCCACTTCCTTCAACCAGAACTCACACTTGCTGAATTTTGCATACAGCTGGTGCTCATGCAGCTTGCCCAACACAAGCTTAAGATGCTCAGCATGCTCTTCTTCACTCTTGGAGTAGATAAGGATATCATCGATGAATACCACCACAAACCTATCCAAATACTCCATGAATACCGAGTTCATAAGGTTCATGAATAAAGCAGGAGCATTAGTCAAACCAAAAGACATGACGGTGTACTCGTAAAGACCATAACGAGTAGCAAAGGCCGTCTTTGGAATATCCTCGGGCCGGATCCTGACTTGATGATAGCCCAATCTCAAGTCAATCTTGGAGAACACCCGCGCTCCGGTCAACTGATCGAAAAGATCATCAATACGGGGCAAAGGATACTTGTTCTTCACCGTCACCTCATTAAGCGGACGGTAATCAATACACATGCGCAAGGTCTTGTCCTTCTTCTTCACAAAAATGACTGGACAGCCCCAAGGAGATGAGCTAGGACGGATAAAACCCTTCTCTTGCAGCCGCCTAGTTGCTTCTTCACTCCTCCAACTCATTAGGAGGCATGCGATACGACCTCTTTGAAATAGGGGCGATGCTGGCAGCAACTCAATTACGAACTCTGTGTCTCGAGCGGAGGCATCCGGACAAGTCTTCGGAAAAACATCCACAAAATCACATACGTGGGAACATCACGGATCTCCAAAGTCGCTTCACTTCAAGTGCACAAAGAAGGGGCTCTCGCAACTGCGGTGAAAACCCAACCTGTTCACCTGAAGGGCTGGTGAGGTAAACAACCTTCCTGGCATAATCGATTTGCCCCAAGTGTTGGGACAACCAATCCAAGCCAAGAATCACATCCAGACGCGCTGAGTCGAGTAGGATAAGATTCGCCAAGAATCCCACTCCTTCGATGTGAATAGGAACGTCCCGGCATCCTTGGTCAGCTCTCATTTCCGAACCCGAAGAGCGAATAAGTAGTGGAACCCCCAAAGGAACACAGTGGAGACTACTATCAATAGCAAATGATCTCGAAATAAAAGAATGCGAAGCTCCAGAGTCAAATAAAACTATAGCAGGATGTAAATTGACAAGAAGCGTACCCAACACTACGTCGGGCGCCTCCTGTGCCTCCTCAGCCGAGATGTGGTTGACTCTGCCGCTCTCCATGCTCTGGGTCTTCTGGTCAGGTGGGTGACCACTCCCATGCTCGCGCCATCCATTAGGACGAGGGGCCGCTCCAATCTTCTTAGGGCAACTACTCGCATAGTGGCCCTTGTTGTGGCAGTAGAAGTAGGTGACGTCGGCAGCGGGGTTGCAGGGAACACCCTGCTGCTGGATCGCAGGCGCACGTGACTGAACCACGGCCTACGGAGGACGTGGAGCTGGTGCCGAAGGCCTCGGTGGTGGTGCTGAAGGGCAACGGGTAGGCTACACTAGCGCAAATTAAAAAATTCTACCCGTAAACCAAGATCACCGCGATTATAGGTCACGGTCTTACCACTAGACGCAGAAAGGAAGTTGATGCAAGACGTCGGGCGGTGTAGTCGCACTCGCTGATGCGAGACGTCGGGGCGCAGTAGTCGTACTACTTCCTCGTCCTCGCCGTGGCGCCCCACGCAGCTCCTTTCTTGCGGTTCGTCCCAACGCCACGATGCAGCGCCTTCAAAGGTATCCACACGTGCGGAGGAAGCGGCGACGCGGACTACTAGATCCGCGCGAGCGACTAGGGCGTGGGAGGGTGGCGGCTAGGGTTTGAGGATGTCACGAAAACTCATCCTCCAACGGTGCGCCGCCCTCCTTTTATAGACGTCCTTATAATGGGCTTCTACGAATAGAGGCCCATTAGGACTCAATGCTCGCGATCTAATTCGGATCCAATCCGATTAGGCTTCATTTCAAGTGTGTGACCCTATGGTTCACGTATGTTTAGACATGACGCAAGTACACATACTTGGTCAATAGTTGGTAGTGGCGTCTAGCAAGACGTGCCAACTCCTAAACGCACGTAAAGATCATATCGGACGAACCATCGAGCGTTATGTACATGCCAATCCCTTTGCCTCACGATATTCGGTCGAGCTCCAAGTCGACCACTCTTTTCGATCCGTGATCCGAATCCCTTAGGTTAACTCTTAACCTTAAGTAGTATGGCCATGCATTTCGGATCCGATCACCGAGGCCCGAGATATCTCTCCGGTAGAGAGGGCAAATCCCATCTCGATCGACCATGCCTCGCAGATGCTTCATGACAAACCCGAAAGCTACCTTTATAACTACCCAGCCATTTGAGTAGCGCTTGATAGCCCCTAAGTAGGTCGATTCACATCTCAAGTACATGCGACAATCTCGTGTCTAAGGACAAGGCGTACACATTGTGTAGAGAGAACCATAAGAATAATTACTATGTCTCATGTTGGGTCGGTCCAACCCCATGTTCTAAACATGTGTCCACATTATTGGTTTGACATCTCCATGTCTATGACCTGTGAAACATGGTCATCAACCGATACATGTGCTAATCCATCATTCACGTGTGTCTTCACATGAACTCTGACTAGGGACAACTTTAGAATAACCATACAAGTAAAGAGTTTCACAAACAAGTCACATACTTGTTAATCAATGCAAAGGTAATAATATTCAAGGAACATTTATTAAATCATGGATACAACGAAATATCATCATCAATATGATTGCCTCTAGGGCATATCTCCAACAGTCTCCCACTTGCACTAGAGTCAATCTAGAAGATATCTAATACCCATAGCTCTTGTATGCGCCTCATGCTTAGGTTTGGGGAGAGGCTTCACAAAGGATCTCAAATATTCAAATCCGTGTGTATTTTGCATATCTTTAAATCTCCTCGATTAAGGATCTCTCGAATGAGATGAAACCGCCGCAGTATGTGTTTGTTCTTTTGGTGATTCCTCGGCTCCTTGGCTTGCGCAATGGCCCCACTGTTATCACAGTAAAGATCCATAGGACTGCACGCACTAGGAACCACACCTAGTTCAGTTATGAACTTCCTTATCCAAACACCTTCCTTTCGCCTGAAGCGCGATGTACTCGACCTCCGTTGTAGAGTCAAGAATCTCCCGCTTGGAACTCTTCCAACTTACCGCACCACCGTTCAAAAGGAACACAAAACCCGATTGCGATTTGTAATCATCTTTGTCGGTTTGGAAGCTTGCATCGGTGTAACCATTTACAACGAGCTCTTCCTCACCTCCGTAGACTAGGAACACATCCTTAGTTCTTCTCAAATACTTGAGGATGTTTTTAACTGCTGTCCAGTGACTCTCACCTGGATCAGCCTGGTATCTGCTCGTAACACTTAGAGCATAGGAAACATCTCGGCGAGTACATATCATAGCATACATGATAGATCCAATGGTCAAGCATATAGAATCTTACTCATGCGATCTCGCCATCGCTTGTCGAAGAACACCGAGTCTTGCCAAGATTTATGCCATGAGACATGGGCAAGAACCCTTTCTTTGCCTCCTCCATGTTGAACCGTTTCAACACTTTGTCAATGTAAGTACTGCTTAATCCTATTAGCCTTTTGATCTATCTCTATAGATCTTAATACCCAAAATATATGCCGCTTCCCTAAGTCCTTCATTGAGAAACTATTTTTGGTGAGGTCTTAACGGACTCGAGCATAGGAATATCATTTCCAATCGCAATATGTCATCTACATATAAGATTAGAAATACGAGTGAGCTCCCACTTGTCTTCTTGTAAACACAAGATTCTTCTTCGTTTTTGATGAAGTCAAACCCTTTGACAACTTCATCAAAACGAATGTTCCAACTCCGAGATGCTTGCTTCAATCCATAAATGGATTTATGAAGTTTGCATACTTTTCTAGCATTGTTTGGATCGACAAAACCCTCGGGCTGTATCATATACACGTCCTCGGTTAAATTTCCATTAAGGAAAGCCGTTTTAACATCCATCTGCCATATCTCATAGTCGAAATATGTAGCAATAGCTAGAATGATCCGTATTGATTTAAGCATCGCTACAGGCGAGAAAGTCTCATCGTAGTCAACTCCTTGAACTTGCCGAAAACCTTTTGCGACAAGTCGAGCTTTATGGATATGAACATTTCCATCCATATCAATCTTCCTTTATAGATCCATTTGCACTCTATGGTTTTGACACCATCAAAGTGGGTCAAGCAAATTCCAAACTTGATTGTCTCCCATGGATGCTATCTCGGATCTCATGGCACTATGCCATTTCTCGTAGTCCGGGTCCATCATTGCTTCCGCATAGGTCGTAGGCTCATCATTGTCTAACAATAACATATCTCGCGCATTGCGGAGCCTTTCGGACCTTCGTGGTGGTGGTGCTTCCTTTGCCATGGGTTCCTCAACTTGTTCTGCCACATGGGCATCATTCGTCGAGTCTTCCCGATTGGTTCATCTTGAACCTCTTCAAGTCGCACTGTTCTTCCACTTGTCTCCTGTTGAGAAACTCTTTCTCTAGGAAAACACCACTTGAGCGACAAACACTTTGCCCTCTAGTCGGTTGTAGAAGTAATATCCAAAGGTTTCCTTAGGATATCCCATGAAAATGCATTTATCCGACTTGGATGTGAGCTTGTCCGATCAGAGTCGCTGACAAACGCCTCACATCCCCAAATCTTTAGAAAAGACAAGCGTGACTCTTCCGGTCCATATCTCATATGGTGTCTTAACTACGGATTTAGACGGTACCCTATTAAGTGTGAAAGCTGCGTTTCTAGAGCGTAACCCCAAAAGGATAATGGTAACTGATCGGCTCATCATCGATCGAACCATGTCCAACAAGGTCCGACACGCTCGGATACCCCGTTTCTTTGAGGCGTTTGGCGGTGTTAGCTGTGGAACAATTCCGCAACTCTTGGATGATTGCTAAATTCATGACTCAAATACTCGCCACCACAATCGATCGCAGAGCCTTAATTTTCTTGGCACGTTGATTTTCAACCTCATTCGAACTCTTTGAACTTTTCAAAAGTTTGGACTTATGCTTCATTAAGTAGACATAACCATATCTACTAAAATCATCAGTGAAAGTTATGAAGTAATGAAATCCAACTCTAGCAGTCGTGCTCATTGGTCCACATACATCAGTATGTATGATTTCCAACAAGTCTGACGCCCTCTCAAAAGAACCTTTGAAAGGTGATTTGGTCATCTTACCAAGCAAACAAGCTTCACATGTCTCGTATGATTCAAAATCAAACGAAGTTAGAAGACCATCAGCATGGAGCTTCTTCATGCGCTTTTCACTTATGTGACCCAAACGACAATGCCAAACATAGGTGGGATTCAAATCATTAGGTCGAAGTCTTTTAGCATTTATGTTAAAGATAGGCGCATCATCAAGATTTAAAATAAATAACCCATTCACAATGGGCGCAAAAGCCATAAACATTCCATTTTTAGAGATCAAACAACCATTGTCTTTACTTGCAAATGAATAACCATCTCTCATCAAACATGAGGGGGATAAAATGTTTCGACTCATACTAGGAACATAATAACAATTATTCAATTCCATAATAAATCTTGAAGGAAGCTGAAGTTGCATGGTGCCGACGGTCAACGCAGCAACCCTTGCTTTATTTCCGACGCGAAAATCAACTTCACCTCTTGCGACTCCTCTACTTCTTATTAGCCCCTGCATCGAGTTGCAAATGTGAGCAACTGATCCGGTATCAAATACCCAAGAGTTAATAGGAGAATCAGCGAGAAAATGTCTAAAACATTTATGACAAGTGTACCATGGGTGGAAGTCTTACTTCGGCCTTCTTCTTGCATTCATCGAATCCATGTACTTCTTGCGCTTTCTCTTCCAAAGGGCGCTTTTTTACAATAGAAGCATACCGTCTCGGCTCGAGTCCAAAGATTAGGCTTAGGCGTTGGCTTGAGATCATATCTTTAACCTTGCCCTTATTCTTTGGCCATGGCTTACCCTTTTCTTGAAGCTAGACTTGTTCTGCACACCATCACATGGCTAGGCCCTGCACACTTCTTAATGTCACTCTCTGCTTTTGAGCATCCCACAAAGCCCATTAAGGCCCTTATCTCGCCCCATGCATATGGTAGTTCGAAATGAAATGTCCATAGCTAGGTGGAAGAGACGCTAAATGAAATCGCTTGCCAACTCTTGGCCAATTGGAAAACCAAGTTTATCCAAAGTCCGATCAGAACCAACCATTTTGATCACATGTGGGCCTACAGGTGCACCTTCTGTTAACTTGCATTCCAGAAAAGCCTTAGAGACATTGAACCGTTCAGTCCTGGCCTGTGTCTGGAACATGTCCTTAAGCGCTATGATCATATCATACGCTTCCTGATCCTCAAACTGCTTTTGAAGGTCAGGTTCCATGCATGCAAGCATAAGACAGCTAATCTCAAGAGAGTCATCACATGCTTTCTTGTAGGCATTTTTAACAGCAGCAGACGCATTGTTAGCAGGTTCTTCTGGGATTGGGGTGTCCAGAACGTTTTCCTTTTTATCTGCCCTGAGAACAATTCTCAGGTTACGGACCCAGTCCGAATAGTTTGTTCCATTTAATTTTTCTTTCTCAAGAATCGATCGCAAAGCAAAAGGGTGTGCGTGCTTGCTAGATGCCATTGATCTACAATAGGAAATGCAAAATACAAAGACAAATAAAACCATGATAGAGTAAATCAGATTAAACAAATTTAATAGAATGTACTCCCACTAAAATCAACATCCTCTGTTGATTCTTAGCGATTCAAGATCCGCAATTAACGAGTCTACTAGTGAGCTTTTGCATCACCGCTAGAGACAAGGTAATTCGTAAGCAACACCTTGCTAATCATATCTCTATATGACTCTTGTTGTTGGGTGACATCTCTATGCCCCGCGCCAACCTTTATGCCCCAAGGCCCATAACCTTTATGATAACCTTGTTAAGTTCACCAATCCTTATGCATGTAAGTATCCGATACAAAATCCATCTAGTCAAGGAAAGTTGATGGTGCCCTAATTTTATAGACCCACCGTCAATTTACAAGACATGGGATGGTGCAAAGTTTAATTGGGAGGGCATATGTTTAACTTAACATTTTGTGAGGGATCGCTATACTTCTACCATTCAAACATGCATAGGAGTAAAACAACAAGAATAGCATTCACACAGTTGTGACTCAGTATGGCCTATTTTCTCATGGTGATCTCCATCGCCATAGAATCTGTCCGCCATGATGATCTCCATCTCCATGGTTCATGTGTGCCATCCTCCAAGTGATGTGTCCTCCGAGTACTAATATAAGCTATTACTCATAACAAACTAGTAATAAAATACTTGGATACTAGGAATCATCACAACTCGGCATGCAAGCCGTTAATACAATACTTTGACAACACATTGGCTCCAAACTGTGTTTGCCGAACCCATGACACGCAGTCATGAAATATTACAAACATGCATCACATACACATTAGGCCATACCGTCACATACATCCTCAAAAACAAGTTTATGCATAGAATCGCAATCTACGGATAGGGGTCGAGGGGGTCTCTCGGGTTCGAAGGCGTAGATCCAATCTATGCAATTTTTACTTAGGATTTTGATCGGCAAATCATATTTACCACAAATCGACTCATCGTTCGATTCTACCAATTTGTATCGATCTTTGCGTGCGACATGCCGTGGTTTGAGAACTAAGACAACTCTCGCTCATGGAGCCCGAGCGCACGATTACGATACATTGATTATTAATCTAGGTTCGATTCGACCAATCATATTGGTCTTCGATTCGCAACCGTTTTACGTGTCACCGTCACCCCGATGGCAAATCCGACCGGTAGGGGTATGTTGTTTCACGACCTTAGCAAAGATGATCACGAAACCGATCAATCCATTACGTAACTATACAATCGATCACATCGATCATACCGATTTACATATCGCCATATGCAAATCACCCAACCTATAACATGACAAAGAACCGCCTCGATACCACCAAGGGCAACGGGTAGGCTACACTAGCGCAAATTAAAAATTCTACCCGTAAACCAAGATCATCGCGATTATAGATCACGGTCTTACCACTAGACGCGCAAAGCGGAAGTTGATGCAGACGTCGGGCGTGTAGTCGACTCGCTGATGCAAGACGTCGGGCGAGTAGTCGTACTACTTCCTCGCCCTCATCGTGGCGCCCCACGCATGCCTCCTTTCTTGCGGTTCGTCCCAACGCCACGATGCAAAGGTTTCAAAGGTATCACACGCACGGGAGGAAGCGATGCACGCCGGACTACTAGATCCGCGCGAGCGATTAGGGCGTGGGAGGGTGGCGGCTAGGGTTTGAGGATGTCACAAAACTCATCCTCCAACCAAGGCGCCGCCTCCTTTTATAGACGTCCTTATAATGGGCTTCTACGAATAGAGGCCCATTAGGACTCAATACCGCCTAATTCGGATCCAATCCGAATTAGGCTTCAATTCTTAAGTGTGTGACCCTATGGTTCACGTATGTTTAGACATGACGTAAGTACACATACTTGGTCAATAGTTGGTAGTGGCCTCTAGCAAGACGTGCCAACTCCTAAACGCACGTAAAGATCATATCGCATTTAACCATCACAACGCTATGTACATGCCAATCCCTTTGCCTCACGATATTCGGTACGAGCTCCAAGCGACCACTCTTTCTCGATCCCGTGATCCTAATCCCTTACTAGGTTAACTCTTAACCTTAAGTAGCATGGCCATGCATTTCTCGATCTCGATCACCGAGGGCCCAGAGATATCTCTCTGTAGAGAGGGCAAATCCCATCTCGACTAACCATGCCTCGCAAAGATGCTTCATGACAAACCCAAAGCTACCTTTATAACTACCCGCCATTTGAGTAGCGCTTGATAGCCCCTAAGTAGGTCGATTCACATCTCAAGTACATGCGACAATCTCGTGTCTAAGGACAAGGCGTACACATTGTGTAGAGAGAACCATAAGAATAATTACTATGTCTCATGTTGGGTCGGTCCAACCCCATGTTCTAAACATGTGTCCACATTATTGGTTTGACATCTCCATGTCTATGACCTGTGAAACATGGTCATCAACCGATACATGTGCTAATCCATCATTCACGTGTGTCCTCACATGAACTCCGACTAGGGACAACTTTAGAATAACCATACAAGTAAAGAGTTTCACAAACAAGTCACATACTTGTTAATCAACACAAAGGTAATATTCAAGGAACATTTATTAAATCATGGATACAACGAAATATCATCATCAATATGATTGCCTCTAGGGCATATCTCCAACAGGTGCAGCCTAAGAATGGGCCCCTGGTGCTGGCCCAACGCGAGGACGAACAAGGCCGGCCCGAGCCGACTGATGGGCCTCCCACTTGCGCTTGCGGGACTCGCCCAGCGCTCTCGCCTTGTGCTCGGCGACGATGGCCTTGTCCACCAAGGTCTGGAAATCTGCAAAGTCAACAATGGAGAGCTTGTCCTGAAGCTCCTCAAACAAACCCTAAATGAACTTCTCCTGTTTGGCCTCATCAGTGGCCACCTCAGCAGGAGCGTACCTTGCAAGATGGTTGAACTCATGGAGGTACTCATCCACGATTTGCGCCCGCTTGAGCGCAAGGAACTCCTTCTTCTTCACTTCATCAGGCCGGCGGGGACATGGGCCCGACGGAAAGCTAACCCGAACTCCTCCCACAAGACCACGTGTCCCGCGGCCGCATGGCGAGGAAGTTCTCCCACCATGAGTGCAGCACCCTCCAACCGATGGAATGCGGTGCGCTCGCTCCCGCTCCCGGCATCGAGCAACGTTGAGCTCCGCCAACCGATGCAGCCATCATCCGCGCCTGTGGATCCTCGACCGAGAGAAGGTAGGAGGCTGAGTACGGAGGAACTCCGCAAGCCCCCCATGAGACTGATGTCCACCACCTCCAGATCCAGAGGCGCCAGAGGGAGTGGAGGTGTTCCTTGCGATGACCTCTAACACCCTGCGGTCCTCCGAACGGTTGCGTTCGATCTGCATAAGGACTTCAGCCATGATCGGAGGAGGTGGAAGCTCCTCATCGGGACTACCCAGCTGATTCCGACCACTACGGGTCCCTCCAGCCATCCTGTTTCACTAAGATAAGTTAGGTACAACTCGAGACCCAAAAGCGCGGAATCCAAACTCAATTAAAATGACCAAAGAATAACCACAAGAGAGCATAAGACTACAAGTTACCAAACCGACTTCCCGAAACGACTAACCCGTATGGAAAGAACGAGCAATCGTTTGAGAAGACCAAAATTTCAGAACTCATCTCTAGCCCTAATAGCCCAAAAATCAAGGTATAACCACCTAATAGAGCATTAGGTATTTAGCTAACTCATATCACTTCTTACCCTTTTAGTCCCACAAGTTTTAGTTGAATTAACCTCTCATTTCCTACCTCCTTCACAAACTACTAGCTAGCTGTCCAAACTTGTTTCCTTAAGCTTCTGGCCGAAATTTCCTGCTCCAGAATCTCCCAATTTCATTAATGGACAGCCCACCCTTTAAATTCCAACACTCATAGTTTTCCCAAAACCAAATTTAATCGATAAGTGACTAGCTTTTGAAAGGAAGAGAGGAACAACTTTTCAAAACTTAATCAAGAGCAAGGTGAGATGAGCAAGCTAAGATAGGTAAGGAGTAAAATCTGAGAACTTACTTAAATCTTCATGAGCCATTTGAAAGTATGTTTTCAAAATATCCTAAAGGCGACCAAGCTAGGGGTTTCTACGATCAGTATGGCTCTGATACAAACTCTGTGAGGACCCAGGTATTTAACTAGTAACACTTAACCTCCATATGGTTCTAGCATTACTAATAAAAAACCTAAGCCTCGATGGACATGTGCTTCCCAGAATTGCAGCACATGCTCATCATCACAAAATTATACATCATTTCCATACAACATTTAACACTAAGTTCAACAACGACATACATAAAGTAAAGTTATTACAAAAGAGCCGACCGGCCAAATAACCAATATACAAGAATGACAGCGGAAGCAAAAATGCCATAAGATGGCTAAGAACAAAAGTCGACCGGTTAGCCAACACAACCCACAAGGCAACCGACCGGGCCACCAAGCTAGTCGCCCCGAATGCTACCACAACACAGCTCACAAAAGTGAGACCCTTCGAGCTCACCTTCTTCCTCTGCAGCAATTTACATTTAAGCAAGAACAATGAGTACACAAGGTACTCGCAAGACTGACGTGTGGAATAGCAGACCTATTCATATGCTACATGCAGGCTTATTTACTTGGAGGTTGTATGTCTCATTTTGCACAAAGCCAACTTTATTTGTAATAATGTAATACATTGAAGAGCAAGTTCGCAAATCTGTTTTAGTGTTGAAATAACAGCGAAATAATGATAAATACAAGTAACCACCTGGAAGTGACTATCCCAATAGCCACCTCAACATAGCACGAATCCCGGATTCGTACCACCCATCAAGTTTTAATTAAAAGGTTGTAGTCTAGTTCTCACGGGCGAATCGAAGCGTGTCCATAACCTCTGACGAGGCTATTCGAATAGTTTTAACCGCAGGGTGTACCAATGTACCCACACTTTGCATCGCCTTTAAGCCACAAAGCAAACTTCCAAGGTATGCTGCACAACTAAGTCCTACGAGACATTTTCCAATATTGTGTATCAACCACGAGCCGCTCGTATGGATAGAAACCCATACGCTTACATTGCAAGCCGAAAGACAACAAATCCCATCACAGGTGAAGTCTTTCAGACACTACAATGCTCCCAACACCATCCCTCCTGCGACCTCCTGCGACCCGAAGCCAATACACGCCAAAGTACTAAGTCAACAGAGGTCCCATACCCTCTAGTGTGGTTAGCACGCAAAATGCTCAATACGGTGGCGCAAGTAACTCGGTCCTTAATGACCCGGGCACCATTCCAGTCACACCCAAAAGCACACCAACATACCATTGTGCCCAAGTCCAAATCATTTTGTTTTCAGTTTTTAATTTTTACAAGTAACATGGCACAAGGCTGAAATCATAAGTGATAATAAGTTTTATGTGATCAAGGTTATCGACAAGTCGATAACCGCCCATTTCAACCAGAAGCTAAGCACGGCTAAGCAATTAATCCGCAAAGCTACTAAGTGACAAGAGCTCATCTACGAACTCTAAATCATAGCAATAACCTAGGCTCATGGTAGTAAAGGATAATCATTTGCCTAAGGACATGCATCTACTAGGTCAACTAACGACAATAGTTAAACACAAACTAGCAATGCATACATAGAATTTGTAAAGCAACATAAATACTTGAAAATACAGGATTAACATGATCAAACCGCTTGCCTTGCTGGAATTGCTCTTGTCAGGGGAGGATTCTCGTGTTCACTAAAGTCTTGAACCTAACGCTAAAATACGATAAAATCAATAAGAACGAAGAACACCAAACAAAACTCAACAAAGAAAAGACATCCAAATATAATGAAACTTATACAGCAGCTAGGGTGATTTTAGACAATTTTAGGATAAGAATCATGCAATTTGGATTTAGGATGCAAAGTTACACCAAAATACACTTTCTCAAACCTATTAGATCAATAAATTAATTATTGGTACTGTTCATAGCGAAATTTTCTAGAATGATCTATGCTCTGAAATTTTTATAGCAAGCAGATTATGACATCCTAATGATAGCAAAGTTGAGTTTACTAAATTTGGAGTTATAATGATTTACTTATGATTTTTCTAAGTTGTAAACCTAGCACAAGTTACTTCACAGAAAAATAACCATGTTCAAAACCTATTTCATATTAAAGTATGCTAACAGAGGGATTTTCTAACATCAATTTTATATATTTTGGATTTACAGGGAATTACTGGTGTCTTTTACAACATTAACTGAATTTTTAAATGCTACCAATAAGGTTAAATCTATTAACATATTTTTTTTTCTGTTGCTGATTTAGGCCTACAACCATTTTTAGATTAAAGTTTAGTAATTAACAAAATTAACAAAGTTGAAACCATTCAATTTGCAAATATACAGAAAAAGATATGCATTTTACAAGTTTAATCCTACTTTTGGGATATTCAAAATTGGCAGAAATCAAGTTATTTGAGTTACACAATTTTCTGTGACAGGAACATGGCCAAATGCATTTTTATATTAAACTATAGAAGCATAAAAATTTATTACAGTTGCAAACATCTAAAAAGGATTTAAAATGAAGTAGTTATGAGTTTCTAAAGTTTTGATACAATTTTCAGTTGATAAATAAATACTTACAGAAATGAAATCCAACTCAAATGGAAATAAATGACGTGGACGCACGAGAGCCCTCGATCTAACATCCTACGGCCCACGCGCGCCGGGAACAGCAGACGCGCGCGATCTCTAAAAGGAGCCCACCGTTGGATCAAGATCCAACGACTGACGAGGAATGATGCATTCGGATGGTGTGGTTGCCTCGGCCAACCACGACCATAGATCTGAAGATGGACGGCTAAGATCGCACCTCCCTTCGGATGGTCCGATTGCATTCACGATCTCGACCGCAGATCAAGCGATGGACGGTCCAGAATGATTTAGGCAACCGGATGGTCCGAACGCATACCAGATTTGGGCCGCAAATCGCAAAATGGACGGCGGTCAAAGATCGAAGTGCAACCTGGAGCGCTGACACGTCGGGCCGCACGCCAGTGACTGTGAGTCACACACGCGAGCTTTAACACACATGCACAGGGCTCGGGGCCCACATAGCAGCGAGACACAAGAATATTTTAGGACAGCGAATTAACTACTAATGACCAATGATTAGTAATTAATGTGTCCTAAAGATTTCCACAGAGGTGGACTTAGGGACTGAGGGCCCACCTGGCAGCGGCACAGGATGGCGGCTTCAGACACATTTATTGCTAACATTGATTAGCAATAAATAACCCAAAATTAGCCCTAATGACTTCTGGTTTTCGGTTTTAAGCTTACGGACTCACCTAGCAGTGGCACAGGGGACACGGCTTAAGACACCATTAATACTTCTAATGATTGGCAATGATTAAGTATTAACTGTGTCCAAATTATTTGACGACAACGGGAGCTCGCAACTGACAAAAACCGAGTGGTTTTCACGGCTTGTCGCCGGCGACTCTGGTTGCGGCGGCGCCAACCAAAGACCAAAATGGGTTCGCAATAGTGTTGTGGACCCAATGGTGATGACCTCGCCGGCGGTGGAGGTCTAGAACGCCGGCGAGCCGGAAAACACAGATGGAGCTTTTTCGGCAAAACATGAAAACAGCAAAACGCTCCGCTACGTTCCAAGAAAGCGAGTGCCACGACTTCTAGGACTAATAAGAGGCTACCTTAACCGAGAGGAGCTTCAAAGATGGCTGGAGAAGACTTGACCACGATGGAGTTCACCGGAGTCGAGGAAGATGATATGAAAATGATAACCTGAGCAAAATGAACACCGATGGGTGATCAAAATAGCTCCATTATGGTTCCCAAAAGCTCCACAAGTAAGTAATTGCAAAAAGAACCACTTACCGGAGTTGGAGAAGAAAGGGGATTAATATCGACCGAAAATCTCCAAACTTAAAATTGAGTGATTCCTGTGAATGTAACCCAAAATCAAGTTAGGGGAAATGTAAAGGAAGTTGAGGAGCTCAAAAGGGTACAAGAAATATTGAAGATGAACCACTGGACACCAAGATCACCAATGGAGCTTCTCGGGTCAACAATGGTGTTTTGAGGATTTGAAGTGGTTTTGAGCTCAAAACACAGAGAAGAGCTAGGGGTGGTGTAAAGGAACACCAGGAGGAGCTAAGGGGGCAATATATAGAGGAAGGATTAGGGTTTCGAGCAAGAATAAGAGTCCATGGTGGGCTCGGTTCAAGGCACGGTCATGGACCAAGAAATGATGGGGGCAAGTGAGACTCGGGATGGAGGAGCCGAAAGCCTGGGGCGCATTTAATGCCCCACAGAGACATGTTGACGAGAGCGAGCTCGAATTGACAAAACGAACCCGCCCTCCCCCTCTCTCTTCCTGCCATTACTCGCCCGCACTGCACGGAGAGACAGAGGAGGAACAAGAACAGAAAAGAAACGGTGACCGTTGGATTGAAAATGGACGGTCAGGATTAAAAAGATCCGGCTGAGGGTTCCTAATACTCCATGCAATCACGGCGGTCCGATCAAAAATGAACGGCCCCGATGGATGGAATGATCGTGGTGGTCCGAATGTTCCTGCGAACACGGGCCGTGCGTGTGAGGACCCCGGTTTATTCGACTTGTAATGCTTAGCCTTCCATTGACCCTAGCATCACAATTCAAATAAACCAAGCCTCAGGATATGTATACTTCCTGTAAATGCAGATACACACCCGCTACAAAATTATGCATCAATTCCATACACGAGAGGTTACAATATCAAAACTTCATAATATACAATGATTGAACTTACAAGATAAATAACAAACTACACAATGAAGCGAAAGCCATAAATGGCGATAAATAAAAGAGCCAATTAGTGTGCCTTTACCCACAAGGCAACCAACCGCCGCCAAGCTAGTCGCCAAACCCAGAGCACATCTCACAAAAGGAAAGCCCTTGGGGCTCACCTTCTTCCTCCGCAACAAAAACATTAAGAAGCATCCGAGTACAAAATTATTTTTGTACTGCAAGACCGACGTGTAAGGGTAATGTAACTATAATTTAACTACATGCAAGCTTTATTTAAGTGGAGGGGCTCGACTTACTTTTAGCATAAAGCCAATTTTCTTTTGCAATAATGTAATATTTTTGAAGGCAGTTTTAACAATTCAAATTTTATTTGCACAAATAACAGCGATACAGTAAATAGTAACATAAAGACATCCTGGGGATGACCAACCCAATGGCCATCACAACAATAGTATGAACACCCGTTCATACCAACCATGTCAAGTTTTAATTAAAAGGTTGTAGTCTAACTCTTGAAAAGCTTACCCAAGCGTGTCCATAACCTAGGACGAGGCTATTCGAATAGTTTTAACCCTGCAAGGGTGTACCAATGTACCCACACTTTAGACCGCCTTTCCACCAGCCACGGTTAGCATACTTCCTTTGGTATGCAGGCACGGCTAAGTCTAACATGACGTTTTCCAATATTGTGTATCAACTACGAGTCGCTCGATGGATAAAAATCCATACGCTACATGGTAAAGCCGAAAAGACAACTACCCACTCAGATAAAGCTTTTCTGACAACTACCATGCTCCCAACACCATCCTCCCGCGACCTCCTCGCGACCGGAGCCAATACACGCCAAAGTACTAGGTCAAGAGAGGTCCCATATACTCTAGTGTGGTTAGCACGCAAAATGCTCGGATAATGTGTACTCACAAGATGTTCGGTCCTTAATTGACTCTGCACCATTCCAGCCACACCCAAAAGCACACCATCTTACCATTGTGCCCAAGTCGAAATCATTTTGTTTTTAGTTTTTAGTTTTCACAAGTAATCATAGCACAGAGGCTGAAATGTAAAGATATCATAATTTTATGTGATCAAGGTTACCGACTAAGTCGATAACCGCCCAATTCTACCAGATCTAAGCATTGCTAAGCATCATGTCGTAAAGACAAATAAAAGGCCCTAAATCATTCACCGGCTCTAATTCACCAAAGGAGAATAATATTCCTAAGGTAGTGGCAGGGTGAACAATTTTCGTGGCAACAATGCAATGGGATTAACTACCTCCAATCGACAAAATTAATTATTGACACAAAAGCATGCATACGCATTTGAGTAAAACAAAGTATTAGATTTTAAAAGTAATGGGATTGAGTGGATATGATCAAACCGCTTGCCTTTGCCTTGCTAGAGATATTCGACTTGCTGCAGAGGATCACTCTCGATATCAACGTCATCTAACGATAAAAACTGCCAAAACAAAAACAGCAAATAAACACCAGCACGCCAACAGGATCCAAAAACAATTAACAACACAGAAGACAGATTATGAAATTAGGAACACAAATTAGCCGATTCGGAGATTATTTAAATTAGATAGGATTTCTTGTTACTGTTCTTTTCAAACTCACTTATTTTCCACGATAATCATACTGTCAAAATCAATCCTCTTATATATTTTCCTCTTTCGGCAGACTTTGATAGTGATTGTGTGCACATCTATTATCCGCAGATGGTCTCTAGTTACCTACTTGACTATTTTCGCCTAACCAATCAATCTATAAGTACAAAGGACCAACTACTGATGGCTATGTGTTAAACAACTCATTAAGCTTTTGCCTAGATAATTTAGTCTATTTACCAAACTTTTATTAGGGCGATCATCAAGGAATTCATGGTTTTACTAGTTTATGCTCATTTGGCTGTTAATGGCTACCTAAGCACCGTCGGACATCTTTAGTTAAGACTTAACTATTATCATGTGGTTGCGAATCTGAAACTTCCATTAGTTGGTTACTTACTGTTCTTTTCAGATTTATATCTTGTACAACTCTCTTCATTCAACTGACAATAGAATACTTTCAGAACCAAAGTGCTAACAGCTAGCTTCCTTCAAACAACAACTTTCAGATTTGGTTAAGTTATTTGAGTGATTAAATCAGTCATAGACAGGATTGTCAGCCTATTGCCATTTCAAACTTCCATCTAATACCTCTCTGCCTACTCAACCGACAATACAAAGATACAATGTAAATGCAAGGTTGCTATTAAATTATCCTCAACATGGTAATGCATTCGAGTAACCTAAATGTCAGCCACATTACTAGCTTGCACTGGAATGGTTGCCTTAGCAATTGAGGTATACTGGCACATCAAACCTCTGTCTAAATTATTCTCTGAACAATCAACTGCTCATTCAACAGACCACAAAGTCTTTTTGAAACTGAAGTGGAAATCCTCATATAACCTTAAACTCTAATCTTACAAACATCATTTAGGTGACCTAAATGGCATTCTCATAGCTGATTAGCAGTGAAAGGTTTGGTTTAAGAGGGTGGGCCCCACTATTAGTCACAGGAATCTTCAGAGGAGGAAACAGGGGAACGGCTCGGGTCGGTTTGGGGCTGTGGTGGTCGCCGGCGGTGGAGCCGCGGCGAGGTGGTGATGAGGGCCAAAATGGGTCGCCAGGGGGTCAAGGAAGCTAGGGGTGGTCTCGGGGTGGTCGGAGAGGCACGGTGGCGGGCGGCGACGAAGGCGGCCGCCGTGGAGGTGAAATGTGGCCGCAGAGCTCGGGTGGAATTGAGATCAAAATGGAGGGAGTATGAGCACTAGTGAGGTACCTGGAACGGGCCTGGGTGGTCGGCGATGACGGAGAGTGGCCGGAGAGGCCCGGCGACGAGAGCCTGCGGCGGCGCGGGTGATCCACCGTGGAGGGGTCGCTGCGAGGAAAACAAGCACGAGTGAATGATCTAAGAGGTATAGGAGGCCCAAGCATACTCGTGGAGGGAGGAATCGAGGAAGTCGCCGAGAAGAAGTGGCGCGAGGAAGGCGGTGGAGGCCGAGTCGGGAAGAAGAGAGCGCGCAGCTTCATCGCTGGTGATTCCTCCAAATAGACCGAGGGGTTTTGTTCCTCGTAGCAGGGACACGCCAGGCGCTGGCTGGCGGCGGTCGGATCGCGGAGCACCGAAAGCTCTGAGGCGCGCGCGGTCCAAGAGTGGCATTCGGGTCATGATTCCATTGGAGCTCATAGAGGAGTGGATTTGAAGAAGGGAGGTGGGGGAAATGGAGAAAGGGAGTCGGGGCACCCGGTGCTTGGCTTAAATAGACAAGGGACGGAGCAACCGAGAAGAAGGCCTGCGGGCAGGGTGGCGGCAAGCTCGGTTGCGGCCACGGGAAGCTGGGCAGAGCAAGGGCTCGGTCGTGGGCAGGCAAGGGCAAGCGTGCGTGATGCGACCGGGGATGGCGCGGCCTGGACACGGGAGGAAACCCGGGGGCGGTGCCAAATACAGTGGACGGCGAGCTGTGCTGGCACAAGAGCTACGCCGCGTGGCCTTGGCGCTGTCGAGCATTGGCAAGGTGGGCAGGGACGCGTGGGGAAGAAGGCCTGCCGGTGGGGCCAGGCGGTAAGTGGGAGAGGAAAGGTGGCTCGAGGAAGTGGTCCGGTTAGACCTGGGTGGCGAAGGGGTTCGGTCGGAGGAACAGTAGGTGAGTTAGAATTAGGTTTTAGTGTTGACCGAAAATAAGCAACTTTGACCTAGCCGATTGAATTAGAAATAAAATTCTAAAAATTCTGAAAATTTTTGCGGAAATTCTCAGGTTCACAAGGGACTTAGGAAAAATAATTTCAGACATTTTATATACTAAAATTTGTCAGAATTAATTTGTTTTCAAGACTGCATTAATGATTTGATTTGAGTTTTGGTGAAGTAAAAAACACTTCTAAAAATTTGGTAAAAATAATTAAAATTCAATATAAATAATCTAGTATTTGAATAAATTATTTTTGGAAACTTTCATTCACATATTTTCTGGAATTCAAATATGAATGGAATTTAAGTTTAAAAAAATTTGAAATCTCAACACAAACTTTAATACGAACACCAAAAGTTTAAAATTGTGCACAAGTTTGTAGGAAACCAAGAGCATGACCAAGAAATACAACAAAAGTTTTAATCTTTAATACTTTTATACATTTAAAATACAAACCTAAATTTTGGGGTGGTTACAGTGCGATTTAAATCCAACGGTTGATATCAATCGCGCGTTATGGGTGAGCCCGGTGCAGTTAGGTGGTTCGACCGAGTCAAGTGGCTCGAGCTCAAGCCCGACTCGAACCCAAGGAACAGTAGAACCAGGTTTTAGGTTTTAAAAAGACAGAGACTTTTGAGGATTTATTAGAGGTAGCAAAATAACTCCAAAAATTCTGAAATTTTTACAGGAGCTTGCTGACTTAGATACTGACCTTGTGTAAAATTTTCAGAGGTTTTTATGTAGTGAATTTTTCCCCAAAAATTCTGCAAGGTACTGGTTCAAGGTTTGACTGAAAGTCAAACAGGTTCGACTGCCCTCAAAAATATTCAAACTATTTCTAAAAATTGCGAAATTTTTCAGAGGGGTCACATACCATCCCAAGAACTTAGGAAAATATTTCCAGGGGATGATCGAAAGATTTGACAAGATTGTTTTAGAATGATCAAGATTTGGATCAAAAGACTTGTGACTTTGTATTTCCATAACTCTTGTACAAGAATTGTTCAGTACACACAGGAAATACATGATGTAAGAAAAAGTTTTAATTTCTACTCATTTTCTTACATTTGAAACACAAGTCTGAAACTTGGGATGTTACAACTCTCCCCTTACAAGAATCTCGCCCCGAGATTCCGCTTACTCGAGAAGAAGGATGGATAATCTGCACGAAGGCGATCTTCTCGCTCCCACGTTGCTTCATCTTCAGAATGATTTGACCACTGAACTTTAAGGAACTTGATGACATGGTTCCTTGTCCTTCGTTCAGATTCCTCGAGAATACGAACAGGATGATCGCGGTAGGTCAAATTTTCTTGCACATCGAGAACCTCCAATGGAGTTTCCTCAGTTGGGACACGGAGGCACTTCTTCAGGTGGGATACATGGAACACATCATGCACACCCTCAAGTGTAGCTGGGAGCTCCAATCTGTATGCCACAGTCCCAACTCTCTCGACGATGCGATAAGGCCCAATATACCGAGGAGCTAATTTGCCCTTGATGCCAAAACGCTGATGGTCCTTCAAAGGTGAGACTTTGAGATACACAAAGTCATTGGGCTCAAAGCTCAACTCACGGCGACGGCGATCCGCATAGCTCTTTTGCCCGGACTGGGCCGTGCGCAAATGCTCGCGAATCAACTAAACTTGACTTTTGGCCTCGTTGATCGAATCTGGGCCAAAGAATTGTCTCTCACCAGTTTCTGGCCAGTTCAATGGGGTTCTGCATCTCCTCCCATACAAGGCCTCAAATGGTGCCATGCCAAGACTAGCCTGAAAGCTGTTGTTGTAGGAGAACTCAGCAAACGACAAGTATTTCTCCCAATTCTTCCCATAGGAAAGAACACAAGCACGGAGCATATCTTCCAACACTTGGTTGACTCTCTCCGTTTGACCATCAGTTTGAGGATGGTAAGCTGAACTGAAAGAAAGACGTGTCCCCATGGCCTCTTGCAACTGATGCCAAAACCGAGAGGTAAAAAGAGAACCACGATCTGACACAATCGTGCGTGGCACACCGTGGAGGCACACAATGCGAGATACGTAGAGATCCGCTAACTAACTCACATCAATCTTCGCCCGCACTGGAAGAAAATGGGCCGTATTTGTCAACCGATCAATGATGACCCACAAGGCATCCTTCTCAGAAGAAGTACGGGGCAACCCGGTTTTAATTTCTACTCATTTTCTTACATTTGAAACACAAGTCTGAAACTTGGGATGTTACAGTACAAAAATGTACTCGCAAGACTTACGAGTAACAAACCTAGATACTACTACATGCATGCTTTAATCAAAGGAGAAGACTCAAGGTTAATTTTCAGCATAAAGCGGCTTTTATTTGCAATAAGTAATAGTTTGAAGGCAGTTTTAATAATCTGAATTTTATTTGCATAAATAACAACGAGACAATAAGTAATAGCCATAAAGACATCCTAGAGATGACTAACCCAATAGCCATCACGACAATAGCATGAGTTACCCACTCGTACCACCCACATCAAGTTTTAATTAAAAAGGTTGTAGTCTAGTTCTCACGGGGCGTATCCGAGTGTGTCCATAACCTATGACGAGGCTATTCGATTAGATTTAACACTGCAAGGGTGTACCAATGTACCCACACTTCAGACCGCCTTTTTGCCACTAGGTGAAGCACACTTCCAAAGGTATGCCGGCACGGCTAAGTCCTACGAGACGTTTCCAATATTGTGTGTCAACTACGAGCCGCTCGTATGGATAGAAACCCACACGCTTACATTGTAAAGCCGAAAAGACAACTACCCACCCGAGGTAAAGCTTTTCGGACAACTACAATGCTCCCAAACACCTTCCCTCCTGTGACCCCCTGCGACTCAGAGCCAACACAAGCCAAAGTACTAAGTCAAAAGAGGTCCCATTTCCCTCTAGTGTGGTTAGCACGCAAAATGCTCAGTACGGTGGCGCAAGTAACTCGGTCCTTAATGACCCAGGCACCATTCCAGTCACACCCAAAAGCACACCATCTTACCATTGTGTCCATGTCCAAATCATTTTGTTTTCATTTTTAGTTTTCACAAATAAACATAGCACAAAGGCTGAATCATAAAATCATAATAAGTTTGTGTGATCAAAATTATCGACTAAGTCGATAACCGCCCAATTCTACCTGTAACTAAGCATTATATCGCAAAGAAAATAAAATGACCATAAATCATCCACCGGGCTCTAATTCACCAGTGAGGATAATAACCTATGGCAGTGGCAGGGGTGAATAATTTTAGGGCAACAATGCAATAGGATTAACTACCTCTAATCGACAAAATTAATCTTGACACAAAGAAGCATGCATACTTAGTTTTTGCAAACAAGATATTAGACTTTAAAAGTAATAGGAGTAATATGATCAAATGATGCTACATCTGCTTGCCTTGTTGTAGATCACTTTCTTGCTGCAGAGGATTACTCACGCAATCAATAATTTCTTCGAAACCTATCGCAAGAACGAGAAAATCCAATAAAAATGACGGACATCGAAAGGGATTCAAAATCCAAAGTCATCCAAATCCCATGAAATTTACACAGCAGAAAGAACATGATTTTAGACAAATTTAGCAACAAGAATCATTTTATTTGGACTAAACATGCAAAAGTTATGACCTACACAATTTCTCTCAGCCTAGAAATTCCAAATTACATTAATTTCGGTTACTGTTCATAGCACAAATTTCCAGAAAGATCTAGAACCTAAAATTTTTATGATAGGTAGAACATGGCATTCTAAGAACAGCAAAACTGAGTTTACTCAATTTGGAGTTAAAATGAATTACTTACGATTTTTCTAAGTTGTAAAACTAGAACATATCATTTTTCAGAGGTACATGCATGATCAAAACCTATTCCATATTAAATTACATTATTAGAGAAATTTAACAAACTTGAGTTTGCCCAAATTGGAGTTATACAGAAAAAGTTATGCATTTTAAAAGTTTTAATTGAATTTCTGGAATATCAATTAATGGCTGAAAACAAGTTAATATTGTTTACAAGATTTTCTTGCACAGAACAATGTCTAAATGTATTTTTAGATTAAACCTTAGGTGAGCAGGAATTTAATACAGTTGTAATCATCTAAAAAGGAATTAAAACGAACTAGTTAAGAATTTTCAAAGTTTTAATACCATTTTTAGTTGACAAATAAAAGCTTACCGAAAAACAATCAAACTTAACCAAAAGGAAAAGATGTGGAACAATGTGGGCCGTTGATGCTGAATCCTAAGGCTCACGCGCACTGGATCACAGCCGCGCGCGCAGCCCACGCGAGCCTCATCGTGGCCACTGTTGGATCAAGATCAACGGTTCACGGCGGAAGTGACATTCGGACCCCCCCTCCCCCGACCACCCCCAATCAACCTGGTCCATGGATCTAAAATTGGACGGCCTAGATCAGCGTTACAACCGGAAGTCCGAATGCACCCAAGCTCTGAGACGTAGATCAAGAGATGGACGACAAAAGGAGATCGGAACGCTAAGACCTCACAAGCGCCGAGGAGGTCTAGACCGATAGATTTAGATCTGACGGTCTAGAGCTACGAGGAGGTCCTAAAGGTTAGATCTACAAGAGGAGGGTCCTAGACGGCCAAGATCTCTAGGGGTAGGTCCTGAACGGCTAAGATTTCAACGAGAGAGGTCCTCGGCGATAAGCTCTAATAGAGAGGAGGTCTTGGACAGCTCAGATTTACTCAGGAGAGATCTGAACAGTCAAGATCTCTACGGGGAGGTCCGCAATGATAAGGCCTTAACAGAGGAAGGTCTTAACGGTTCAGATCTCTACTAGGAGGTCCTGAACGGTCAAGATCTGCCTAGGGTGGTCCTAAGGGTTAAGATCTGCGGAGATGGGAGGTCTTGGGGTTTTCTTTACAAAAGACTAAGGGGTGGTCTTTTGCAAGGAGGACCCCAAGGGAGGTCCTGAGGGTGTTTTTTTTTTACAAAAACAACCACGGGGTGGTCTGAGCAAAACCGAAGAAAACCAAGGTAAGGTTAGCTCCACCAAGACTCTTAGATGGACCATGAGCACAAAATTGAAAGGTGGAGATGCTTACCGGCACTGAGGAAGAACAGGGTGAGTTTGGTCGACAAAGAGCGAGTTCCCAAGTTTGATAATCTCTGTGAAGTCAAACAAAGCAAGTTAGGGAAATGCTCAAGTTGCCCAAATGAACAAGTTGACATGCCAAGAATTACAATTAAACCACTGGAGGCTTGATGTCCTCTAGGAGCTCCAAGGTCCAGCAATGGCAAAGAGGGTGCTCTTGGGTGTTTGAGCTCAAGCAACAGAGAGGGAAGCTAGAGTTGCAAGGTCGTGTCTAAAGAGAGCTAAGGAAGGAGCTTTGGGACCTTCATAGCTGAGAGAGCAACTCTTACCTGAGTCAAAAGTTCTTGCCATGGGTGTAATTGAAAAGATGGAGGCAGGTGGGAGGAGGACTTTTAGGGCAAAGGTATTGACATGCATTTAGGGTTGGCAGCAAAGAGCCGTTGACAAGGACATGAAATGACAAGGCACTGCTCCACACTGCCATAGCTCTGGCACTCACGCGTGCTCGCGAAAACGATGATGACCAGGCCCAGAGGTCCCACCAGTCAATGAAAGGACCAGAGGAGGTCTGGTCAAAAAACACAACGGTTAGGTTAAGTGTTGAGATCGAATTGGGGAGGTCTGGACGGTTGGATTTGAAACAGAGGACCCAAATTTAAAGAATCGTTCGGAGGTCCAACCGTCCGAGGGGATCTGAGACACATATCAAGATAGGGATGGCCCACGATCACCAAGACGCTAACAGAGGTGGTTGCCGAGGGTGGTCTAGAGGGTTGTCTATGCAAAAGATCAACGGGGTGGTCTTTGCAAATATGCGGGAGGAGGTCTGAGAGTGGTCTTTGAGGAGGTCTTTTGAGGAGGTCGTTGGGAGGTCTTTTGCGAACAACCAAGGGTGGTCTTAACGAGAGGAGGTCCAAACAAAAGTGGGCGGCATGATGAAGATCCAATGGTTGACCATGAGTGGCGCGTTCGGGTGGTCCAAACGTTCACGGCAATGTGGACCACCCGATGGGGATCCAGCGGCTATGATCCAACACGTGTTGAGGAGGGCTCGGGGTGGCGCTGAGATGGTTGGGTCGCACCAAAAATAGAGGTTGGGCTCGAGCCCGACTCGAGTCCAACAACTTTGACTTAGGGTTTTAGAAATGGGCTACAAACTTTGGAGAATTTTTAGAGATAGCAAACTAACTCCAAAATTTTTGAAATTTTAACTGGAGATTACTAATTCCAAGATAAACCTTGCATAAATTTTCCAGAGGTTTTGATGCTGAGCATTTTTCTCCAGAAATTTCTCAAGGTTCTGAGTTAGGGTTTGACCAAAGGTTCAACTGGTTTGACTACCTTTTAAAATATTAAAACAATTTTTAAAAATTGTGAAATTTTTCAGAGGGGTCACACAACATCCTTAAACCAAGAAAATTATTTCCAGTGGATTATCACTAGATTGGAACATCAGTGACTCTACGACCAGCGTATATATTGATTGATGACCATGTTTCACCGGTCATGGATATAGGGATATCGAATCAATAATGTGAACACATGTTAGAGAACATGGAGTTGGATTGACCCACCTTGAGACACTATTGAGATTATTATGATTCTGTGTGTCATTAGTTGGTCTCAAGCAATGATGATGTATAATCCTTAGACCTGAGATCAGCATGGTTCCCTACATGTGTAACATCACTCTTAGGGGTTGCCAAACGCTACTCGTAACTAGGTAGTTATAAAAGTAGCTTTCGGGTATGCTATGAAATATGCGGAGAGATGTGACTGGTTGGATATGGGATTTGCCCCTCCTAACATAACAGGAGAGATGTCTCTGGGACCCTCGAAGTGATCGGATAAAGAAAGTGCATGGCCATGCCACTAGTGGTCGAAGTGTTTGACCACAGAAGGTTATCCGACAACTCGATCGAGAAAGTATTGAACAGTCTATGGATGACACATTATCTCACCTAGAGTTCAAACCAGATATCATGAGACAAAGGGAGAATACTAGAGTAAGTCACTTAGTTCGATCAGATCCAGACAAGTCGTATGGTGATACGAGCAAGTCGTAGACTGATTGAACGAAATCACAGAGGGGTCGAAACCTAGTCGTAAGGAGTTACGAACTGATCGTGACCGAGTGCGAACTGGTCGTATAAAGATAGGACCTGGTCGTAAGTGATGAGGACCTAGTCGTAGATCATATTGCATTAAGGTTCGTCCGATATAATTTGTGTGTATTCGGGAATCGTTATGTCCTACTAGGGATCACTACGACTCGTGGTAGGAAAGGGTTTCCGAGTCACAACCGATTACACATAAACCTAACGGGTCACACACTTAATGGGATGGAACAAACCAGTACGAATACGATTCGTTAAACGTGTTCGGATAGAATCCGATACGGGGCACTATATAAGGAGATGCTTGAGGCTAGTGTGGGGACGGGCGAGAGAGACACGTGAGTTGTTTCCACCGAAACCCTAGCCGCCATCTTCTTAAGAGAGCCTTCCCGTGCGACTTGGTGCTAGCACACCGGCGTACGGTTGTTCCTTCTCTGAACGTGTGGATACCGAGGCGCGCTCGCGATCATTGTTATACCGAGGACGATCCACGATCTTGACAAGTAACTGCGAAGGTTGCTGGAGGAGACGATCGACTATGAGGACGTTGGGCGATCATCTACGACCACTACATCGGCGCGTTTATCATCATACTAGGCTGCTCCGACTCTACTTCCGCTGCACTGCGCGTCTGGTGGTAATGATCTGTGATCATCTATCTTGCTTGGCATCCTAGTTTACGTGGTAGAAATTTTGAATTATTGCTAGCGTAGCCTACCCGTATCCCAACACAAAGGGAGGTCTAAACAGAGATGAAGGTTTGGACCAAAAGGAGGTATGAGCCACAAAGAGATTCAAACCAACAAAGAGGAGGTCGGGACTAGAGGAAATCCAAACAAAGATACAAGGGAGAGGTCCAGAGGACAAGGGAGGTCCAAGCAAGAGGAAGGTCTGGACATAAGGAGATGTCCAGACAAAAGGAAGATCTAAGCCAATAAGGGAGGTCCAGAGGAGGAGAGGCTTGGCTGAAAGACACACTGGGCGAATAGGAAATGGGGTCTAAGAGCTAAAGAACAACAACAACTCAAGATCGACCAAAAAGGATTAATTGAGGTTTGATTAGCTCAAGTTAAATCTCTACATCTCTAAAATCTTCAAGTTAAGCTTGAGCAACTGACAAAACCAATTGGTTATCTTTATTTTAAAATCTTTTTCAAAACTCTGGACAAACAGGACGTTACAGGTAAAGTTGTACAACATTTGTATAGTTAAAATTATTTGAATAGCCGTGTACCTGGTTATAGACAATGCCTAGAAATTTCACAAGAGGTATAGGATTTTCATAAACTTTTAGATGGTGGTTTTGTTGGGAAGTGAATGGTACTTCACTTGTTGCTACAATGCAATTATCTACTTTATTTATTTATTTACTTTCAATCATACTTTACAATCTCCTTACTTTATTTAAATTCAACAATTGGTTCTACAAAAAAACCATATGGCTATTTTTATTCAAACCTTATATGAATATATAATTGTATATTATTCTCTATGACTTGCTAAGTAATCTATATACTCACTACTATATAAATTGTTGCTCAGTTAAGGAAGAATCAAGTAATGAAGAGCTCTACGAGGAGTACTATGAAAACATTACAAACTAGGATGAGCTCTGCAGTCGATTGTCTGTGGGCATGTCGAATGACCACCATGAGCTATTTTATTTTCGCTACAAAAGTTTATTAAGTTTTAAAACCCTGTGCGGCAAGTAAGTAAGTTTGACCATAAGGTTCAGTTGTTAATATTTAATTATAATTTACTAATTTCTTAGTTATTTTCTTGAATGGTTGATATTATATCTATGTTATCACTAGACCTGTTCAAACGTTGGGCCAGGCTGGGCTTCGGGCCGGGCTTAAAAAGCCCGGCCACAAATAGGCAAGCCTGAGCCTAGCCCGGTCTGAAATTTGTTTTTTTATTTAGAATTATTATTTTAATTCTTTTTGGAATAAAAAGTAATATTTAATTCATTTTGAGAATAAAAAAATAGTTTATTTATTTTTTAATTACATTCATCGGGCTTTCGGACCGGAAATCCAGTCCCAAGCCCGGCCCGAGCCGGGTCAGGCTAGGGCTAGGTCATCCGTGAACAGATCTATGTATACACTAACGTGATCCTAAACTAGTACGGAATACACAAAAGGTTTTAAATTTGATAATCCGAGTCCCGACATCCGTGCCCTCGACGACCACACACGAGCACTGAAAGCGGTTGCCCCACAAACCGTCTGGTGGAGATACAACAGCTAATGCATGCTTCAATTGTATCTTGTGTCTACTGTTGTGCCTACTGGGAGATACAACATCCCTCTCTCTTCTTTAATTTCTCTTCTACTCTGGTTTTAATCCTAGGTGGCATGATATAGATTACAGCTGTCCTAGGACCATTGGGAATGCCGTAACAAAAACCGGGGGGAGTAAACCAATACTCCGGATGTTTGTGTACTTGCAGCTCCGAAAGCGAATTGCATCTAGACAGCAATTATTGCGTACTCATATAGAATCCAACCAGCCATGCGTGAGATTGACGCCATTTTGCACAAAGCTCGCCATATATACTCAAATCTTCAGATGCACGGATCACTTTTCCCCTTGTTCGAATCCATTCGTATTCGATAGGGCACACTATTACCATCGAACGTCTGTCAGAAAAAAGATCACTGACAATTTATCTATCTGTAAAAATATTAGTAAGATATATATCGGCAATGTTATGTTGGCGGTGGCTTAATGCGCTTTTACAAATGATGTCTTGCATTTTTTTCTCTAATGATGCAGAAAACATGGCAACCTTTTGCAGCATTGATGTTAAGAACATATTATTTTTCATTTTTTGCCATTAAGGTGCTCAATAAAATTTGCATGGCTTGGTGTCGAATATTGTAATTAAGAAAATAATTGTGCCACCTTTACAGGAATATCTCTCAAGGTAAATGCCAGTTTTGTGTTAAAAGTACTATTATTTTCTCATATTCTTCAGTATCCTTTTACTTTCTCGGGACAACTTCAGTTCAGTGGATGATAACAAGCTAATACATAGGCTAGAGTTTTTTTTTTTTTTGCAAAACATCAGTACAACACATAGACACCCCACACACGCATATCACCACACGCATGCACTCACACACACACGACGCCTACAGAAGACCGGACAAGCGGAGCTTGAAGAAATGACGAAGTCACTACCGGCGCCTCGCTTGCGATGGATACGTCGCCTCCTACTGAAAGAAAATCCTCCTAAAAGAGACACGCAGGGCTAAACCTGGAGTTTGAACCCTGGTGGGCTGGAGGCTAAAGTTTATTTATTCATTTCCTAAGATTTCGATGTTAATGTACACCCTGCCCAAAATCCACTATAGGCCTAGCTCATCGTGGAGCGGGTCACACACACATAGCACACCACTTACACTTTCGTTCTCGCTTCGCTTAAAAGGGTTATCCCGGAGGTGCTACGTTGGACCCAACAATTAAGCATTATATACCAAACAATTCACTTTAGACAAGCAATGTATGACTAATCCCATATCACATCTACACGTGGGCCGCACACTAACAGGCGGGTATTACATCCACACACCCTCTAAGGGCTGACGCCCTCAGCAGCACAGCCCATACACACTCGTGCAACGAAGGTTGATGTTGTGATACAATTTTTTGAATTCAACCCAATTATGATATTATAATTCCGAATTAAATTTTACTGACATTTTTTATTTCTGAAATTGTGTATTAGTATATACTCTGAATTTAATACTAATTCCCAAATTAGCACTTATTATGAATTTATTATATTATATAATTAATTTTAATTTCATAATTATATTATTGCTATGCAAGTTTTAATTTATTTCCAAATTTTATTATTTTTCTTGATTAGTTTTAATTCCAAATTTTTACCACTACATATTTGGAACTTATTTTCAATTTCAAAAATGTATTTATGAATTTATTTACAACACTGTTTGATTTCCAAATTTATAACAATTAATTTACTTCCAAATTTATAACAATTAATTTACTTCCGAATTTAGTTTTTTTTCCGAAATTAATTCTATTTTAGAACTGTGATTTATTCAATCTAAATTTGATTCTCCTTCTTAAGTAATTTTAATTCCGAATTTGCATATTGTATGTTTAGAATTTATTTTAATTGCTAATTCATATTAAGTTCCATTTCAAAAATATGTTTCTGAATCTGAAAACATTACTTTGTTTTCTGAATTTTATTTTTATTCCAAAAATAATTATAAATCTGAATTTTGATTTATATAATCCTAATTGGAATTTTTATTTTTAGTTCTAATTTTGTATCTATGTATATTTGAATTTTTTTCTAATTCTAAATTCAATGTAGATTCTCAACACCACTTTGTATCGAACTCTAGAATTGATCTTAGCCTTCATATTCCTTTTCTTTTCCTAATTAATGTGAGAATTTTTAGCTATATTTTCTTTTTTTCAATTGATGTTGGGATTTCTGCTTTTTTTCACCTAGGATTAATGTGGAGGAGCTCCAAATTAGTAGAGATATAGATTGCATCATAATTTTGAGCAAATGATTTTGTCTTCAAATTATTATTGCACCCAGTTGACTTACGATTACCATTTTTGCCTTATTGTATTCTTGACACACAAATAATATATTTGCCTCGCCACATAAAATGGATCAATTTATATTTCGTACATGACGCCAAATGAATGGTCCTGAAATGCACACGGGGAATCCCGGTATTTATTTATCCATTGTTATCACTATACACTTTCTCCTTTTAGGGCTTATTTGGATACATAGTGATGTGACTTATTCCCTTCGAATTAACATGGAATTTGAACTAAAATCTCTTCCAATTCGAAAGAATTGTGTCAAATTCCTCACTATCCAAAAAGCCCTTACAAGGAACATAGTATAAGAAACAGTATATCACACCGTACTAACAGACCATGCATAGTACTAGAATATGGACCGCTCTAGCAGGACTTAATTTTTTTTATTAGTGCAGGCGTGCAACTTTCAGACCGCGATCCATCCTAGATCTTTTCTTCACTGGTTACATACTTGAAATCATAACAATTAAATCAATAATGTGAACACATGTTAGAGAATAAGTTGTTGAATTGATCCACCTTGAGACACTATTGAAATTGTTATGATTTTATGTGTCATCAGTTGGTCTCAAGCAATGATGACGTATAATCCTTAGACTTGAGATCAGCATGGTTACCTACATATGTAATAGTACACTTAGTGTTGGTGATATGCCCTAGAGACAATTATATAGATGATTGTATCACGTCTATATTTATATATTATTGAATAAGTGTTATTCTATTATTTGAATGAATCATTAGTTATAAAGATTAACAAGTATGTGACTTGTTGGTGAACCTCTTTTAACTTATGATGATGTCGTTCCAAATGTATCCCTGATCGAAAGTCACAGGTCGGAACACTAGTGACTCTGTGGACCAGTACATGTATTGATTGATGATCATGTTTTACCAGTCATGTATATAAGGATATCGAATCAATAATGTGAACACATGTTAGAGAACATGGTGTTGGATTGACCAACCTTGAGATACTGTTGAGATTGTTATGATTTCATGTGTCGTCAGTCAGTCTCAAGCAATGATGATTTATAATCTTTAGACCTGAGATCTGCATGGTTTCCTACATGTGTAAGAGTACACTTAGGGGTTGCCAAACGCTACTCGTAACTAGGTAGTTGTAAAGGTAGCTTTCAAGTATGCTATGAAATATACGGAGGAATATGACTAGTCGGATATGAGATTTGCCTCTCCTAACATAACAGGAGAGATGTTTCTGGGCCCCTCGATGTACCACATGAAGTTATCCGACACTTGATCCAGAAAGTATTGAACTGTCTATGGATGACATAACATCTCACCTGGAGTTCAACCAGATATCGTGAGACAAAGGGATAATACACGAGCTGGTCGTTTAGTTCGATCAGATATGGACTAGTCATATGGAGATAAAAGCCGATCGTAGGCTGGTTGAACATTTTCACTAAATGGTCGAAACCTGGTTGTAAGGAGTTACGAACTGGTCGAGACCAAATATGAGCTGGTTGTAGGTTGGTCGAAACCTGGTCGTAAGGAGTTATAAACTAGTCCAGACCAAATAAGACCTGGTCGTAGATCATAATGCATTAAGGTTCATCCGATATAATTTGTGTGTATTCAGGAATTGTTATGTCTTGCTAGGTACCACTAACAACTCATGGTCGGAAAAGGTTTCCGAGTTATAACCGAACTACGCATGAACCTAACGGGTCACACATTTAACGGGTTAGAACAAACCAGTACGGATACGATTCTTCAAACGTGTTTGGATAGGATCCGTTATGGGTACTATATAAGGAGATGCTTGAGGTTATGGGGTTGTAAAGAGGAGACACACGACAAGAGTTGATGTGACTTTATCCAAACCCTAGTTGCCATCTTCTTGAGAGAGAGCCTTCCCGTGCGAGATGGTGCTAGCACACCAGCGTAAGACGTTCCTACCCTGGATGTGTAGATACCGTAGAGGCGCTACTGCTGTTGCTATTGCGCTTGAGGACGATCCACGATCTTGGTGAGGAACTCAATTGGTTTCTGATGAAGATGATCGACTATGAGGATAATCGACTATGAGGACGATCGACTACGGTGGGAGATCGACTACGACCACTACATCGACACACTCTTCGTTGGAACAGGCTACTCCAACTCTTTTTTCGCTGCACTACGTATTTGGTGGTAACGATCTATGATCTCTTGCTTGCATGACATCCTGGTTTACATGGTCGAATTTTTGAATTGTCAATTAGCATAGCCTACCAATATCCCTACACTTAGGGGTTGCCAAACGCTACTCCATAACTGGGTAGCTATAAAGGTAGCTTTCAGGTATGCTATGAAACATGCGGAGAGATGTGACTGGTTAGATATAGGATTTACACTCCTAACATAACATGAGAGATATCTCTAGGCCCCTCGATGTAATCGGATAAAGAATGTGCATGGTCATGCCACTAGTGGTCGAAGAGTCGACCACATGAAGTTATCTGTTACTTGATCGAGAAAGTATTGAACACCCCATGGATGATAAAATATCTCACCTAGAGTTCAACCAGATATCTTAAGGCAAAGGGGGAATACACAAGCAAGTTGTTCAGTTCGACCAGATATGGACTGGTCGTATCAAGATACGAGCTAGTCATAGGCTGGTCGAACATAATCACTAATTGATCGTAAACTAGATAAGAACTGGTCGTAAGTGATAAGGACCTAGTCGTAGATCATATTGCATTAAGATCATATTGACGAGATTTTCTTAAGGGGGGTAGGTTTGTAATAGCCCCAATTTTATGAACAGTAATAAAATGTTTCTGAACAGTAATGAGGTGCTGTTCATAGCATCACTGTTCATTTTTACAGATTGGGCATTATGTTGCAAATAAAAACTTTCCTTTTCTAGCCAAAAATCCAAAGTCCTTCCTAAAGTTCAAAGGGAATGCAAGCCCATGCTTTGTATTTTGACTGGGAATATTTTCATTAAAACCTAGATCAATTATCTTGGCTAAAAATAATTTTTGTTAAATTTTTAGAAACTATCTTGACTTGGAGAAAAATATTTGACTTTAAATAAACCTATTCGGGTTAAGATAATTATTTATGAATTTTAAAAGTGAAACAGTGGATTTTAAATTTTATTTGGGAAATATATCATCCCAGTAGCCTCCTGGCAAAATTTCATGATTTTACAAATTTATTTACTATTTCTAAAGCCTAGTCAAACTTTCAAACTTTCAATTTAGAATTTGGTCAACTCTTCCGGCCTAAACCTAAACCCTAGCACTGTAGCGACTCGAACCCCATGAGGTTGAGTCCAACCTGCAATGTGGTCCGCCTCATCGGCGCAAGCGCGAGCCCAAACCCCACACGTGACGCGAGCCGTTGATCTCCAATCGAACGGCGGGGTTGCGCATCACGTGGCCGCCCACGATGCGATTAATATCCACCCTTGATCTTGATCGAGCGACCAAGAGGCGCAAAACAATCGGACCATCTGTATCCCTTCTTAATCTCCACCGTCTATCTCGATCCAACGCGCCGCTCTTTTTGTTTTAAACTTAAAGGCGCAGATCGCCGCTGATCGTTGATTCAAATCCTACGCACACCTTTTTGACCGCGCGCGCTCGAGACTTAGTTTTGATGAACCGTTGGATTTCAATTGTAGGGTCCTTATTGAGATAGCATTCGGACCATCCGGATCCCGCGTCAATCCTGATCGTAGAAAGCCAATCTGACCGTGCCGTGTCATCTCATTTAAAAGGGACGTGTGTAACATCCCAAAATTCGTTTTCTCTAAAAATTTAATTTCAAATTAATTAATTAAAATTTGTTTAGATTTATTTGGATCTTTTTCTTTTTTAAAAAAAAATATATATATTATATATATAAAAAATTGTTGTGAACTTCCCATCTGATCACCCATCCAAGAATTGCTCCCATGCAAACCTCACTTAACACCCAAAGCCTTATGCATGCATGCGCTGCCAGTATGTCTTTTGATGTTAACTAGTAGTAATCCCTCTTTCATTCTTTTATCCTATACTTCTTTCTCTCTCCTCCTTTCATCTTCTTCCTCCCGAAGCATGCATGTTCTCTAGCTATCTTTTCTTTCAGCTGAGAGTCTAACCAAGGCCAAGCCGCCTCCATGATCGCCACCCGCCACCTCCGGCCACGCGCCGCCTCACCACCACCCGGCCACCACCACACCGCCTCCTCCTTCTCTCCCGTGCAACCAAGCTTTCATTCGCCATTAATGGTCGCCACTTCTTCTCTCCCATTTCTTTCCATTTAAAGCTTTCAATTCGAATCCGCTTGCAGACTAAGTCCGTTTAATCTCTCCCACGATGCCATGCTTTCAAGTGCACCATCGTCGCTTCGTCCGCTTCAAAACAAACCGAACGGCCGCGGTGCCTCTTTGTCTACCCGATGATTCGCCCGATTGCAGCTATTTAAGGGCATGCTATCTCTTCTTTGATCTTTTGCACTCCCTACAAGTTTTAGAATCACCAAGCACAACCGCACAAGTCGACGCCTCATTTCGTTCTTCCTGTGTTGTACCACTTCACCCTTTTCACACAATCTTCATTTCGTTGGGCTATTCTTCAATCATTGCCACCCACACCGCTGGCCGCCCTCGCCATTTTGCCGCCGACGCCATGAGTCGGTCTTGTTTGGTTGCTCGATGTTTCATTCGCCGCAACAAGCTAGTGCTTTTGTTCTTCGTGATAGAAAGAAGATGAGCAAGGCACACTTCCAATACATCTCTCCTCCGTTTTCCTCGGTCGCCATTTCCGAACCGACTACGCCGCGCGCACCCTCGCTTCCTCTTCACATCCTCGAATTCGCTCCCAAATATCGCCATTTTATTTTGTTTATCGTTCATGAACAAGTGCCATGCGATGTAGTATACGTGCATGGTGTATGTACATACATGGTTTTTTTTTGGAGAATTGATTTTCTAGATTTTCGTTCGTTCTCATACGAACTTCGAATCCATCGATTCTTTCTCCTAAATCCATTTAAATTCATTCTCTACTTCCAGTATTTATTTTGTAATTTTTGAATTTTATATATTTTCTGCTATTTATTTTGGTCCTTTGCGCGTGTGTAGAGTCCGACGTCGCCGACGCAAGTTTGGACCAACAGAAAGCTTTTACCTCCAACGTCACCGAAGGCGAGTCTCCTTTGATAACATTGAACCTATGATTTGTAAATCATGTTTTCAGTTTTAAAAGTTATGCATTGCTATTTAAATGATAAGTTAAACTGTAGGTTGTTAGTTAAAAATCTAAAGTTTGCTACTATCATCCTTGATATTTGATGTCTTGCACCTTTGTAACCCTAGTGTAGAAATTCTGCATTATTGAATACAATTTTGCAGAATAGTTTATTACGGTAGAATTGCTTAGACATCCTTTACGGCTTTATTTAACCTTTGGGGAGAAAACCATTATTTACCCTTTATGCTTTCTTTGAAAATGTATGACATTAGGTAATGTCGGTGTTTGGAAAATAAAATATAATGATGAAAGTATGTTTTAGACTTGGGTGGATGGTAAGATCAGTGGGTGCAACTAGAGCACGAGATCATGTATTGTGTTAGTCCCGCCAAGTCATATTAAGGACCGACGCTTGTGATTATTCAAACCGAGCACTACCAGACAACCACATGTCCAAAATGGAAACGGACTCGCCAACTAATTAGCAAAATTTTGAGTCGGTTTTGTCATGGTTGTGTGTGCCGATTCACATGGCGCAAGAGGGGGCCAGAAGGCGAAACCTTAGCGCGTAACTGAGTCAAAAGGAAGCTTTGTAAAGCCTTGTGATGTTCTCTCCTTGATTCACACGCCAAAGGAAACGTGTGGTATATCAGCGATCATGTCTTGTGGGTCAAGTTTGCATAACCTCCGCAGAGTGTTAAAACTATTCAATAGCCGTGCCCACGGTCAAGGGTGAGCAAGGTGCGTTTTCACATGGTAGATTTTGGTTTTGATTTTAAAGAGTAAATTTTGGGAACCGGGAGCAGCTTGGGACTCTTGTAGTTTCTCGCGGCTAGAGCGGTTAGGCCTAGAGCCCTATTCTCAAAACCTGGCGCCTAGAGCCTTTATGCTAGTGGTTGGTAGCTAGAACCTCCACTAGTAATACAATTAATTTATTTATTGAAACTGCGCTTGTCAAATGTGCTTTATGAAAATTGTTTGAACTTAAAAATTTGCTTTGTGAAAAGAACCATATAAGCCTCATTTGTCAAAGCTATGCATATGCATGTTTCCCAAGACTCATGAGTACTTTATGTACTCACATACTACACTCATAAATAAATCTCAAAAGCCTTCATCGACAAGGAGGACTACGACTACTTCGCTTGTGGCTTTGACGAAGGACACCCGGAGTACTAGGTTGCGCCCTACCAAATGCCGTGGGCACTTTGATGGGCCACCACTGAGTTTATTTATTTATGTTTATGTCTGTCAGAAGACTCAAGGTCTTCCGACCTCTTTTGTAATAAGTGGCCGTAAGGCCGGTACTCAGTTATTTATTATTGTTATTCGTGATTCGAGTTTGTTATCAACAATGTTTCAACTGTGTGCACTAGCTACTGATCATGGGACTGGTGCGAAAATACACAAAGGGTTCGGATTCAGAAATCCGGTCCCGACAGAGTTGGTATCAGAGCCGAGTTGACTATAGGACGTGACCTAGTTAGAATGGCAGTTAGTAGGAAAACTTCGAAATTTATTTTACAAAAAGAAAAATAATATTGTGCTATCCTCATCTTTCTATCCTTACCTTCTTCGTGGAATTCTTCCTTACCTAGTTCTTCCTTCATCGTTTTACAATGTTAAATGAATCATCTTTCCCTTGTAGTTTCTATAGTTGGTCAATGCGATTATTACCATTATGTTCAAGATCGCAGAAATGGAGCCATGAAGAGAGCATCGTAAAGTCTCTAGTCATCTCTACCATCTAAGAACAACAACCAAGATTCGCCAAAGATCGTGAGTAGAGGATGCGATGTCGCATGCCATATAGTTTAAGTTGCCAAGGTTCATTCTGTATTGAGTCATTTCGCTAGCTTAAAGTATCAAGTAGATGATTTTCTTTAAGTTGTTTTCGCTAGAAAAGTAATTAGCTTTTATGTAAAGTATTTTGATCTTGTGGGTTGTTGCAAGCTCCTTGTTTTTCTCGCTTTGCTTTTTCCCTCTCTTCCCCGCTAACCTTGGACCGCTCGGATGGAGAACCCCGAAGAGGACGGAAGAGGCCGAGGCCGAGGCCGTGGTCTTGGAAGGGTCGCGGTCAACCTTTTCCTAAGGACCCAGTTTTGCCTCAAGCACCACAAGAACCACAAGTGCAACCTGAGCAGTTATTTGAGGAAGAACCTTTACCACCACCACCTCCTGGTCAGCCTCCGATGATGAATTTAGAGCAGATGATGGCCATGCAACTTCAACTATTGCAAGCACTTGCTCATAATCAAGTTAACCAACCCGCACTCAGCTCCTCGCTCCAGCCTTACCACCTCCATCCGCACTTGGCGATTTATGAGAACCGTGCCACCAACCTTGCCTGCTTGCTTGATCCTCTTGAAGCCGATGATCGGTTAAAGGATGTCGAGAAGAAGCTCGATCTTGGCTCTGTAATGACCAAGAAAAAGTTCTCTTGCTGCTCACCAACCAAAGCAACCGTAGGAACTTGGTGGGAAAACTATTGCGCACTCACCGTAATGTCCAAGCTATCTCTGGCGTGAGTTTTTCTCGCCAGATGACTCACATTCCTATGGGAATGATGGAAATGAGGAAGAGAGAGTTTCATAAGCTGCAGCAGGCAATCTCGGTGTGTCGAGTATCTTAATAGGTTTACTCACTATCAAGGTATGCACCGAGGATGTTGCTAATGAGGGAGCAAAGATTTGGCGCTTCATGGAAGGACTTGACCCCAACCTCAAAGTGCAACTGTGTCAAATGACTACCCCAATTTTCAACAGATGGTCAACAAAGCTCTTGTGTAAGAGGATGCTCACACAACTGCTTGAGTCCCGAAGAGAAAATGGCTTTTCAAGCGCAAAGATGGAGCGCAGATCCCTGCACTCTAATGAACCAAACCACACTACAACCTGGTCGCCAGCAGATAATGCACCTAGGACTCCAATGTCGGGACTCGCATACCATGCAGGATTTGGAAACAATACTAGTGTTCAACCGCAGCAGACCGGACGCCAAAGAATAGAATCCAAAGGCTTTCATTGCCATGAGATGGGGCATTATGCCGCAATTGTCCTCGTAAACGCCGAGTCAGGACTCAGCCTTTTAACTTGGGAACTACACCACCAAGACCCCTACAAGAGATTAGGACGAGGAGCGCCTCAGACTTCAAGTCAAGCCATCCGGAATTCAACACCATTCGCAAGGGGACGACTGAATCATGTTGCAGCCACGCAAGCTCAATCAACTCAGCATGTCGCACCATGTAAGATCTAGACAGATCAGTTGCCATTTCAGTTTTGTCTCACTCAATAGACAAAGTCGTTGGTTCAGAGAGCAAAGTCCGTGTAACCTAACCTTTTCCCACCCATCCGAATCTCTGGTCGAGATTCCTCCTAAGGTGGGTAGGTTTGTAACATCCCAAAATTTGTTTTCTAAAAATTTAATTTCAAATTAATTAATTAAATTTTTTTAGATTTATTTGGATCTTTTCTTTAAAAAAATAAATATATATATATATATATATATATATATATATATATATATATATTATATAAAAAAATTGTTGTGAACTTCCCATCTGATCACCCATCCAAGAATTGCTCCCATGCAAACCTCACTTAACACCCAAAGCCTTATGCATGCATGCGCTGCCAATATGCCTTTTGATGTCAACTAGTAGTAAGCCCTCTTTCATTCTTTTATCCTATACTTCTTTCTCTCTCCTCCTTTCATCTTCTTCCTCCCGAAGCATGCATGTTCTCTTGCTCTCTTTTCTTTCACCGAGAGTCTAACCAAGGCCAAGCCGCTCCATGATCGCCACCCTCGCCACTCCGGCCGCGCGCCGCCTCACCACCACCCCGGCCACCACCACACCGCCTCCTCCCCTTCTCTCCTGTGCAACCGGCTTTATTCGCCATTAATGGTCGCCACTTCCTTCTCTCCCATTTCTTTCCATTTAAAGCTTTCAATTCGAATCCGTTTGCAGCACTAAGTCCGCTTTAATCTCTCCCACGATGCCATGCTTTCAAGTGCAGCCATCGTCGCTTCGGTCCGCTTCCAAAACAAACCGAACGGCCGCCGGTGCCTCTTTGTCTACCCGATGATTCGCCCCGCTTGCAGCTATTTAAGGGCATGCTATCTCTTCTTTGATCTTTTGCACTCCTACAAGTTTTAGAATCACCAAGCACAATCGCACAAGTCGACGCCTCATTTCGTTCTTCCTGTGTTGACACCACTTCACCCTTTTCACACAATCTTCATTTCGTTGGGCTACTCTTCAATCATTGCCACCCACACCGCTGGTCGCCCTCCGCCATTTTGCCGCCGACGCCATGAGTCGGTCTTGTTTGGTTGCTCGATGTTTCATTCTACCGCAACTAGCTAGTGCTTTTGTTCTTCGTGA
>JAYEVH010000528.1:0-102244 GCA_036346255.1 Ampelocalamus luodianensis
TCAAATCTTATCCGGCGGCGGCAAGATCTATTGAGGTTGGGCTCAACCCACTAAAACGCTTTGGGCTCGAGCCGCTTTGTGCCGTGGTGGTGGCCGCGCCAATTGGTCATCTTCCTCCTCCCACCGCGCATGCGCGTGTAGGCGCCATGGCGAGAGAGGAGGTGACTTGTCACCTCCTTGAGCCCTTTAACGGCTAAATGCCGCCATGCATTAAATGCACACCACCCTCCTCCCAAAGTCGTCTCCCACCGCTCCGCCACTCACGATGCCCATGGCGAGGCATGAACCCACCCACCCGAGAGCTTGGGCTTGACTCCTAGCTTGAGCTCCTTGAGCTATAAGTAGCTCCTCGCTCTCCTCGCCTCCCTTTCAAAACTCGTGAGTCTTGCCAAGCATCCTTGGTGCTTTGTGAGCTCAAAACACCAAAAGCACCTAAAACCGCCATTGTTGAGCGGGAGCTCCTGCGGTGCAAGTGCTCAAATGGCATTTCTTCCTCTCTTTTCGCTTTGGTGTGTGCCTTCACCTCCGAACAAAACCCTAACTTAATTGTAGTTGCTTTTCACAGGAGCCAATTTCAATTTTGGGGAATTGTTCTTTCTACCGTGAGCACCCCTTCTTCCTCATCACCGGTAAGAAGCTCTATTCTTCAATTCTTTACTCTGGGGCTTCTTTGAGCTTGGTTGGAGCTAACCCATGACGCTGGTCGTGTTATCTTTGCTCGCAGCGCCTTCTTCCGAAGTTGTCTTCTCCAAGTCCGCAACCTTCTTCGTCGCCGGAGCAACTCCGCCCATCCTCGACCTCCCTACCCGTATCCTTCTAGTAGCCCCTAGAAGCTTTGACACTCGCCAAATGGTTCGTTGCGAGCTTTTGGTCATTATGCATTTCGCCGCTTTGGTCGCCGTCGCCATCGTCGGCTAGCCGCTGCTCGGGACACCGCCGACGGTGTGGGTGGTCCCGATGGGTGCGTAATGCTATTGCGATTCCATTTTGGCACTTAGGCCTCGCTGCATTTGGGTCGCCGGGCAGCCGGAGGTGCCCTCGCTTTGTTGTCGGACGAAAACGGCGGCGCGTGAATGTCGCTCGGACACGTGAATGACGCTCATTAATACTAATCATTGTTAATCATGGGTTAGTAATCATTAGCCGTCCTAACCCACCTCCTCGCCACTTGCATGTGGGCCCGCACTTTTAATCGCCCCGCGCTAACCCACGCAGGCGCGGGCCCACGGATCATCGACCGTGGCCCGCCATCTTCAAACCCCCATGCGCGTGTGTTTAAACCCGGCATGTGACTTAGCGCCACCGACGGTGGACCCCTATTGTCGAGAGCCCTCGCTCAAATCGTGAACGCCCAATCCACCTCAACCGCTCGATCTTGGATCCGTGGTCGGATCGTGGGAGCAATTGGATCGTCCGGCTCCTCAATCCTGCACTCTTCATTGCTTGATCAACGGTCGTGTTGTGCGAGCATTCGCGTCCGGTCACAATGATCCGATCGTTGGAATCAAATCCAACGGTGCAGCGCGGCGTGCGCATGTTGAATCGGCCGCGCGCGTGGCCGTCGGATCTTTAATCGCGCCCACGTTGAGCCACGCTTTTCTTTTCGGTTGAGGGATATAATTTCTGTAAGCTTTATCTTTCCACCAAAAATGTTGTTAAAACTTTAGAAATTCATATCTTTTTCATTATAGATCCTTTTGGGTGATTTCAGTAGTGTTAATTTTCTTTTAGGCTAGAGATTAATCTAGAAATGTTTCAGTGCTGTTAAGAACCAAGAAATGTTGTGAATCGATTTTAGCCTTTTCAATTGTATTAAATATTCCAAAAATGCTATAAAACTTAGAAAATCTATAACTTGTTCTCTGTAAGTCCAAATAGAGCGAACTAAATTTTGTTAATTTCCTTTAGGGATGAACTTTAGTGAAGGACCAGTTTGCTAGTGGTCTTTGCTACTGATATAAATGATGTCCTAGTTTTAGAACTTAGAAAAATCATAACTAATTCGTTATAACTCCAAATGACCTGAAAATTTATATGGATTATCACTATACCAGTAGGTAGCTACCATAAAAGTTTTAGCTTCAAAATCTTTCTAGAAAATATTTTGCTACAGTACCTAATTATGGTAGAAAATAGGTGTTTAGGGAATATCTTTTACACCACAAATCCAAATTAGGTTTTTCCAGTTTCTATGACTAGGTATATTAGTATTTTACCTTGTGTATAAATTTTCGCATTTGGATAATTTTGCTTGCTCTTTTGTTTAAGTGTTGCTCGCCTTATTGGTTGTTCTTGCTTCTTTTGCTTCTCGCTAGGCTTCGACATTTATGTAACCCGAGAACGACCCTCCGCAACAAATTGAGCAATGACAAAGTGCAAGCAGTTTGATCATTTCCCATTGATCCCATTACTTTTAAAGTCTAATATTTTGTTTAACTTCTATGTATGCATTGCTATTTTGTTGTTAAATTGATTAGTTAGACCTCTAGTTGCATAATCTGTAGGTAAATGGTTATCCTCTACTACCCGAGCCTAGGTTATTTGTTGTGGTTAGAGTTCGATGGATGAACTCTTATCACTTAGTAGATTACTTAATGAATATTGCTTAGCCATGCCTAGTTATCTAGAGATTGGGCGATCATCGACTTAGTCGATGATCTTGATCACACAAATACTTATACTACTCCATTATGTCCAACCCTTGTGTTTTATTGATTTACAAATCAAAAGCTGAAAACAAAACTATATCTTGACTTGGGCACAATGGTATGTTGATGTGATCTCTGGGTGTGTTGGAATGGTGCCTAAGTCCCCAAGGACCGAAAGTTACTTGTGTCACTAAGCCAAGCGCTTATTGCGTGCAACCACACGAGGGGATATGGAACCTCTCTTGACTAAGTACTTTGGGAGGTGTTAATTATGAGTGGTTGGTGGGTGTAGTGGTTGGTGGGTGTGTTCTTGTGTGTGTGTGTTTGTGGTGTTGGAGGACCATTAGCGGACCGGTTAGGCTGTCTAATGTGTCCTTCTCCCGTGGTTGCGCTCTTAATTAGCATCGCCCATTGGAAAGCGTCTTGTTAGACTTAGCCATGCCCGCATACCAAAGGAAGTGTGCTAACCGTGGTCGTGGAAAGCGGTCTATCGTGTGGGTACATTGGTACACCCCCGCAGGTTAAAACTATTCGAATAGCCTCGCCCTAGGTTATGGACATGCTTGGTAAGGTCGTGCAAGAACTAGACTACAACCTTTTAAAACTTAAACTTGACATGGGTGGTATGAAGGGTACTTCATGCTATTGTTGTGGTGACTATGGGATAGTCACTTCTAGGTTGGTGTTGTCATCTATCTATGGTTATAATTGTCTCTCTTTTATTTGAACAATAAAGTTAACTGCAAACTTGCTTTGAATCTATTACCCTATTGCAAATGAAAACTTGCTTTATGTCAAAATAAGTCCAGAGCCTCATCCACTTAAATAAAGCTTGCATGTAGTTAATTATAGTTCGTTATCTCACACGTCAGCTTTGCGAGTACAAAAACAAGTTTTGTACTCATCCGCTTTGCTTAATATTAATTGTTGCAGAGGAAGAAGGTGAGCCCCAAGGGCCTCACTTTTGTGAGTGTGTTATGCATTGTTTGGGGACGATTAGCTTGGCGGTCCGGTTGGTTGCCTTGTGGGTAAAGGCACACCGATTGGCTTTTGTTTATCGCCATCTTATGGCCATTTTGCTTCATTGTGTATTTACTTATTTGTATGACTTTTGGCAGTCGGCCTCTCTTTTGTAATAACCTCTTTATATTATCTATGTCTTTCGCTTGTTGCTTTGCTTGGCTCTATGTGTATGAATGGAGTTGATGCATAATTTTGTAACGAGGTGTGTATCTTTGCACAGGAAGTGTACATATCTCGAGGCTTGGTTTATTTGATTTGTCTTGTTAGGACCAAGTGGATGGTTAAACAGTACAAGCCGAATAAACAGGGTCCTCACAAAGTTGGTATCAGAGCCATTCCGACCGTAGTAACCCAAGCTTGATCGTCTTTAGGATATTTTGGAAACCTTATTTTCAAAGTATCAAATGATTCATGAAAGCTTAAGTAAGTTCTCAGATTTTATTCCTTACCTATCTTAGCTTTCTATCTCATCTTGCTCTAATTTGAGTTTTAAAAGTTGTTCTCCTTTCCTTCTCTCCAAAGATAGTTGTATCGTTTAAATTGGGTTTTGGGAACCATTGAGTTTTGCAAATTGAAGTGTTAGCTGCCCTCTACAAGGTTTTGAAGCTTCGGAAGTTGAAGAATTCGGCTTAGAAGCTTGGATGCAAAATCTGGACAGCGAGTCGATTTCGACAGCAATCTCAAAGGTCCTAAATAGGGTAGAAAATGAGAAGTTAACCAACTAAAACTTGTGGGAACAAAGGGTAATGTGATACTAGTTAGCTAAGTATCTAACACCTATTTCGTTGATTTAACCTTGCTCTCGAGTAGTGTTAGACTTGTTGTAGTGTGCTGAAATTTTTATCTTCTCAAACCATTGCTCGTTCTTTCAATACGGGTTAATGGCATTGAGAAGTTGAGCTTGATTTGGAGTTTCTTTGCTGTTTTGGAGCTTCTTTGGAAACATTTAAAGTTTGTTTACTTGCTGTTTTTGGCTTTCGGTTAGGGTGGTATCTCATTCCCCTAATCGTTAGCTTTTCGCTTTCATCAACTTCTAGTATTAGTGTTTTGGTTTCTAACCTAAATTTCTTGAATCAGGATGGCTGGAGGTACTCGTAGTGGCCGTGGTCAGCAGCCTGGTTTGGATGAGGAGCTCCCGCCTCCTCCGACCATGGCTGAGGTCCTTCTTGGAGAGGCGCAACTGTTCAGAGGAAAGGAGGGTCCTCTGGATGTTATTGCGCCAACACCTCCGCTACGACCAGGTGCCTCGGGATCCGGCAGGGGCGACATCGCCTCGTGGGGCCTTGCTGAATTTCTTCGCTTTCACCCCACGTTCTCAGTCCGAGGACCCATTGACGCGATGACCGTGCTGCGCAAGTTGAGCGTAAGCTCGGCGTTGCTCGGCTCTGGACCAGACAGGGCACTCTTTGCCTCCCATCGGCCAGGCAGACTCTCTGGTGGGAGAACTTCTTGGCCATGCGGACCCGCGGCCACACATCGCTCTTAGGATGAGTTCGGACGGCGTTCGCCGAGCTCACATCCTCGCCGCTTGATGAAGTGAAGAAGAAGGAGTTTCGCGCTCAAGCAAGGGCGTAAGTCGGTGATGGAGTACTGTATGAGTTCAACCACTTGGCTCGTTATGCTCCATCCGCGGTGGCCACCGATGAGGCCAGCGGGAGAAGTTCATGGAGGGTTTGTGCGAGGAGCCGCAAGACAAAGCTCTCCATTGTGGACTTTGCAGACTTTCAGCTTTGGTGGACAAGGCCATTGTTGCTGAGCACAAGGCCAAGGGCTGGCGAGTCCCGCAAGCGCAAGTGGGAGGCCAGGTGTCTCGCACGGCCGCCTCTCCGTCCCGCCGTGTCGCCTGCCCCGGCCCGCTTCTGTGGCTTCACTACCACCAGGCCGCCAAGTCCCTCGCCTCCGCGGCCGTGCCCGATCACGTCGCTGCGAACCAGCAGGTGGCCCCGCAATCCGGCTGCCGGGTCACTTGCTTCGTGCAACGGGGGGCATTATGCCAATAGTTGCCCTAACAGGATCGGGCGGCCCTCGTCCTAATGGAGGATGCGGCAGGAGGTGGTCCTCCCGGGATCGAAGGTTGTCCCCGCTACCCAAGGCGTGGGTAGTGGCGCGTCAACCTCATCTCCGCGAGGAGGCACGGAGGCACCGGCGTCGTGTTGGGTACCCTTCTGGTTAACTCTTTCCCCGCTCTGATTTTGTTTGATTCAGCGCGTCTCATTCGTTTGTTTCAGTCTTTTCTTTGCTGAGGAGGTCTTCTTTACTCCATTGTTGGTCCCATTGCGCCATTCGCTCTCCGGTTCGGAGTTGAGAGTCGAGTGCGAGTGTAGGGATGTCCTGTTGAGATAGAAGGGTAGGATTCTTGGCAAACCTTATCCTCCTTCGATCGGCGAGCTTAGATGTAATCCTAGGCATGGATTGGTTGTCTCGGCACATGGGACAAATTGATTGCGCTAGGAGGCCGTCTACCTCACGATCCTTACGCGGCGGGTTCGCTCTCACCAAGCCGCAGGATCTGCATCTCTTCGCGCAGGCGAAGCCAACTCTAGATATTAGTGAAGTCCGGTGGTATGTGACTTTGTTGATGTCTTCCCGACGACCTTCGGGGATGCCACGATTCGAGACCTCGAGTTCGTCATTGAGTTGGTTTCGGTGCATCGCCCGATTTCAAAGAGGCCTTACAGAATGGACCCAATCGAGTTGGTGGAGTTGAAGAAGCGGTGGGTGAGCTTCAAGAGAAGGGTTTCATCCGCCCCACTCATCTCCTTGGGGATGCTCAGCAATCTTTGTCGAAAAAGGACAAGACGCTGCGCATGTGTGTTGATTACCGTCCACTTAATGAAGTAACGGAAAGAACAAGTACCCTTTGCCCGTATCGACGATCTCTTCGATCAATTAACTGGAGCTCGAGTTTTCTCCAAGATTGATCTGAGAGTGGGATATCACCAGGTTCGGATTCGACCTGAGGATATTCCAAAGACGACTTTTTCTACTCGTTGTGGCTTGTACGAGTATACCGTCATGTCATTCGCTTAACCAATGCTCCGCCTTGTTTATGAACCTCATGAATTCGGTGTTCATGGAGTATTTGGATAGGTTCGTTGTGGTCTTCATCGATGATATCCTTATCTACCCAAGAGCGATGAAGAACACACCGAGCATTTGAGGCTTGTGTTGGGCAAGCTTCGTGAGCACCACCGTATGCGAAGTTCAGCAAGTGCTGTTCGTTGAAGGAAGTAGCCTTCTTAGGCCATATTCTTTCGGCGGAGGCGAGCTGTGGATCCTAGCAAGATCAGCGACGTGCTTTCCGAGTCACCACTTGGCCACCGTTCGGAGTTTTCTTGGTTTAGCGGGATATTATCGCCGCTTATCGAGAACTTCTCCAAGATAGCGGCCGATGACGGAGTTGCTCAAGAAGGACAAGAAGTTCTCGTGGTCCGCTGATTGCGAGAAAGTTTCAAGCGCTTAAGAAGCGATTGACCACCGCTCCCGTTCTTGTTCTCCCCGATGTCCGCCGAAGCTCGATATCTTTTGTGACGCTTCGTCGAGGCCTCGGTTGTGTCCTTATGCAAGAAGGCAAGGTAGTGGCCTATGCATCAAGGCAATTGAGACCTCATGAACTCAACTATCCTACCCATGACTTGGAGTTGGCCGTGATCCATGCACTTAAGATTTGGCGACATTACCGATCGGTAATCGTTGCGGGCGTATTCGGATCACAAAGCCTAAAGTATTTGTTCACCCAACTGCACACGAACCTCCGCAAAGGAGATGGTTGGAGTTGATCAAGGACTATGACATGGGTATTCACTACCATCCGGCAAGGCCAATGTCGTTGCGGATGCGCTTTAGTCGCAGCGCATTGCAATGCATTGTTGCTTCAGAGCATCGCCCCTCTTCTAGAGGAGTTTCAGCGTCTCAACTTGGGTTTGGTTGAGCATGGTTCCTCGCGCTTTGGTTGTACAAACCAACCTTGGTGGATCGGATCAAGTCCGCTCAGCGATCGGATGTTGGAGTGAACCGCATCAAGGAAAATGTCAAGAATGGAACAACCAAGTGCTTCTCCGTAGATGAGCTTGGTGTCGTGAGGTTCGCAACGCCGTGGTTCCAAAGGACATGGAGTTGCGGGATTTGATCCTCCGCGAAGCCCACGATTCTCCGTTATCCATTCATCCGGGGCCACGAAGATGTATCATGATCTTCGCCAGAGATTTTGGTGGACCGAATGAAGAGGAGATCGCAAGGTTCGTTGCCAAGCGCGGCGTGTGTCGTTGTGTCAAGGCCGGCATCAACGTCCAATCGATTGCTTCACCCTTGCCCATTCCGAGTGGAAGTGGGATTCGGTCGGGATGGACTTTATCACCGGTCTACCCGGTTTCCAAAGAAGAATGATGCCATCCGGTCGCCATCGATCGATTGACTAAGGTGGCTCATTTTCTTCCGCCAAGACCGACCTCGAGTGGGTCTTCGCGATCTCTACATAGCCCGCATCGTGAGTTTGCATGGTGTGCCAAAGACAATTGTGTCGATCGTGGTTCATTGCTCACGTCTCGATTTTGGCATAGCACGCAAGAGGCTATGGGAACTCGCTTTCTTTTCACTCGACATTTCACCCCAAACAGATGGTCAGACCGAGAGGGTCAACCAAGTTTTGGAGGACATGCTGCGAGCTTGTGTCCTTTCCTATGGGAAGCATTGGGAGAAGTGCTTGCCATTCGCTGAGTTTTCTTATAACAACAGCTTCCAAGCCAGTCTCGGCATGGCACCATTTGAGGCCTTATACGGGAGAAAGTGTAGGACCTCGTTGAACTGGTCTCGAGACCGGTGAAAGACCTTTCTTTGGGCCGACTCGATTAATGAGGCCGAGAGTCAAGTTCATTTATTCGAGATTGATTGCGCACGCTCAATCCAGTAAAAGAGCTATGCGGATCGCCGCCGTGAGTTGAGCTTTGAGCCCAATGAATTCGTTTATCTCAAGGTTTCTCCTCCGAAGGTCACCGCTTTGGTGTCAAGGGCAAGTTAGCTCCTCGATATGTCACCCATACCGTGTTATCGAGAAGAAGGAGCCGTTGCCTACAAGTTGGAGCTACTCGCTGCACTTGCGGGGTACATGATGTTTTCCATGTGTCCACTAAAGAAGTGCCTCCGTGTTCCAACAGAGGAAGCTCGTTGGAAACTCTTGATGTTCGGGAGGATTTGACCTATCGCGAGCACCTGTTCGCATACTCGAGGAGGCCGAGCTAAGAACAAGGAACAAGACCATCAAGTTCCATAAAGTTCAGTGGTCAAACCATTCCGAGGATGAGGCTACTTGGGAGCGAGAAGATCGTCTTCGTGCGCACTACCCCTCTTTCTTTTCCGAGTGAACCAAATCTGGGACGAGATTTTTGTAAGGGGAGGTTTGTAACATCCCCATTTTGGCTTGTGTTTCAAATGTAATAAAATGAGGGTAAATTAAAACTTTCCTTCATCCTTTACTCTTGAAACTTTTCTCAAATTCTTGTAAAGGAATTTTGGGAAATTCAAATTCAAAATCCTCATTTATCTCAAGTCAAAACCTTCGGGTGAAATCTTGGGTCAAACCCTTGGTAATAATTTTTCCTGGTTCTAGGGTTGTTGGTAACACCTCTGAATTATTTCATAATTTTGGAAATTATTTGAAATATTTTAGAGGCAAGTCAAACCTTGGTCAAACCTCTAAATCACCTTCTGAATTTCTTGAGAAAATTTCAGTGCACAAAAATCTCTGGAAATTTTATGAAAGGTTAATCCTTAAGTCAGGAAGCTCCAGTTAAAATTTCATAAATTTTGGAGTTGATTTGATGCCTCAATTAAATCCCCAAAGTTTCAGGTTTAAAAATCAAACCTAAGCCGTTTGCACTGTTCATTGACTCGAGTGGGGCTCGCTCGAGTCACTTGACTCGACCGAGCCAACTAACGCGCGCGCTAGTTCAACCGCTGAAGCGCTTATCACCGTTGGATCTCCATCGAACGGCTCTCATTCGTAAGCATTCGGACAACTCGCCGCCATCCGATTCTCGGCCGTTGATTTCGATCCAACCGTCGCGGATCGCATCGGTTCGTTCGCTCTTTCCAATTAGCGATCGCATCGTGGCCGCTCAAATCTTATCCGTGGCCGCAAGATCTATTGAGGTTGGGCTCAACCCACTAAAACGCTTTGGGCTCGAGCCGCTGAAAGCCTGACCGTGGCCCCGCCGCATCGCTGGTCATCTTCCTCCTCCCACCGCGCATGCCGCTTGTGCGCCATGGCGAGAGAGGAGGTGACTTGTCACCTCCTTGAGCCCTTTAAACGCTAAATCTCGCCATGCATTAAATGCACACCAGCTCCTCCTCCCCAAAGTCGTCTCCTACCGCCCTCGTCACTCACGATGCCCATGGCAGGCATGAACCCAGCCCACCCGAGAGCTTGGGCTTGACCTAGCTTGAGCTCCTTGAGCTATAAGTAGCTCCCTAGCTCTCCTCGTTCCTTTCAAAACCCAAAGAGTCTTGCTAGCATCCTTGGTGCTTTGTGAGCTCAAAACACCAAAAGCACCTAAACCGCCATTGTTGAGTGGGAGCTCTCGGTGCAACCGTGCTCAGCATGCTTTTTCCTCTCTTTCGTTTCAGTGTGTGCCTCTCACCTCCTGGAACAAAACCCTAACTTAATTGTAGTTGCTTTTCACAGAGCAGCTCAATTTTGGGAATTGTTCTTTTACTGTGAGCACCCCCTTCTTCCTCATCACCAGAAGAAGCTCTATTCTTCAATTCTTTACTCGGGGCTTCTTTGAGCTTGGTTGAGCTAACCCGATGACGCGGTCGTGTTATCTTTGCTCAGCGCCTTCTCCGAAGTTGTCTTCTCCAAGTCCGCAACCTTCTTCGGCCGAGCAACTCCGCCCATCCTCGACCTCCCTACCCTCGGGTATCCTTCTAGTAGCCCTAGAAGCTTTGACACTCACGAAATGGTTCGTTGCGAGCTTTTGGTCATTATGCATTTCGCCGCTTGGTCGCGCCGCTCATCGTCGGCTAGCCGCTGCTCGGGACACGCCGACGGTGTGGGTGGTCCCGATGGGTGCGTAATGCTATTGCGATTCCATTTTGGCACTTAGGCCCGCCGCCGCATTTTGGGTCGCCGCGGCAGCGAGGGTGCCCTCGGTTTTGTTGTCGGACTAAAGCGGCAGGCCGTAATGTCGCTCGGACACGATAATGACGTTCATTAATACTAATCATTGTTAATCATGGGTTAGTAATCATTAGCCGTCCTAACCCACCTCCTCGATCACTTGCATGTGGGTTCGCATTTTTAATCGCCCGCGCGCTAACTTGCGTGTGCGTGGCCCACGGCCAGCGACCGTGGGCCCGCCATCTTCAAACCCCACAGCGCGCGTGTGTTTAAACCCGCATGTGACTTAGCGCCAGCGACGGTGGGCCCTATTGTCAGAGTCCCTGCTCAAATCGTGAACGCCCAATCCACCTCACCGCTCGATCTTGGATCCGTGGCGGGATCGTGGGAGCAATTGGGATCGTCAGAAGGCTCCTCAATCCCACCCTTCATCGCTTGATCAACGGTCGGGTTGTGCGAGCATTCGGTGGTCCGAAGGTCACAATGATCTGCGGATCGTTGGAATCAAATCCAACAGTGCGGCAAGGCGCATGTTGAATCGGCCGTGCGCGTGGGCCGTCGGATCTTTAATCAGCGGCCCACGTTGAGCCACGTCTTTTCTTTTCGGTTGAGGGATATAATTTCCTCGGTAAGCTTTATCTTTCCACTGAAAATGTTGTTAAAACTTTAGAAATTCATATCTTTTTCATTATAGATCCTTTTTGGGTGATTTCAGTAGTGTTAATTTTCTTTTAGGCTAGAGATTAATCTAGAAATGTTTCCAGGCCCTGTTAAGAACCAAGAAATGTTGTGAATCGATTTTAGCCTTTTCATTTGTATTAAATATTCCAAAATGCTATAAAAACTTAGAAAATCTATAACTTGTTCTCTGTAAGTCCAAATAGAGCGAACTAAATTTTGTTAATTTCCTTTAGGGATGAACTTTAGTGAAGGACCAGTTTGCTAGTGCTCTTTGCTACTGATATAAATGATGTCCTAGTTTTAGAACTTAGAAAAATCATAACTAATTTGTTATAACTCCAAATGACCTGAAAATTTATATGGATTATCACTATACCAGTAGGTAGCTACCATAAAAGTTTCAGCTTCAAAATCTTTCTAGAAAATATTTTTGCTACAGTACCTAATTATGGCCGAAAATAGGTGTTTAGGGAATATCTTTTGCACCACAAATCCAAATTAGGTTTTTCCAGTTTCTATGACTAGGTATATTAGTATTTTACCTTGTGTATAAATTTCGTCGCATTTGGATAATTTTTGCTTGCTCTTTTGTTTAAGTGTTGCTCGTCTTATTGGTTGTTCTTGCTTCTTTTTGCTTCTCGCTTAGGCTTCGACATTTGCGGTAACCCCGAGAACGACCCTCCGCAACAAATTGAGCAACAGCAAGCGAAGCAAGCAGTTTGATCATTTCCCATTGATCCCATTACTTTTAAAGTCTAATATTTTGTTTAACTTCTATGTATGCATTGCTATTTTGTTGTTAAATTGATTAGTTAGACCTCTAGTTGCATAATCTGTAGGTAAATGGTTATCCTCTACTACCTGAGCCTAGGTTATTTGCTGTGGTTAGAGTTCGATGGATGAACTCTTATCACTTAGTAGATTACGAATGAATATTGCTTAGCCATGCCTAGTTATCGGTAGTATTGGGCGATCATCGACTTAGTCGATGATCTTGATCACACAAATACTTATACTACTCCATTATGTCCAACCCTTGTGTTTTATTGATTTACAAATCAAAACTGAAAACAAAACTATATCTTGACTTGGGCACAATGGTATGTTGATGTGATCTGTTGGGTGTGTTGGAATGGTGCCTAAGTCCCCAAGGACCGAGTTACTTGTGTCACTAAGCCAGCGCTTATTGCGTGCTAACCACACGAGGGGATATGGAACCTCTCTTGACTAAGTACTTTGGGAGGTGTTAATTATGAGCTGGTTGGTGGGTGTGTTCTGTGTGTGTGTGTTTGTGGTGTTGGAGAGGAGCATTAGCAGACCGGTTAGGGTGTCTAATGTGTCCTTCTCCGTGGGTTCTTGCTCTTAATTAGCATCGCCCATTGGAAAGCGTCTTGTTAGACTTAGCCATGCCACGCATACCAAAGGAAGTGTGCTAACCGTGGTGGTGGAAAGGGTCTATCGTGTGGGTACATTGGTACACCTGCGCAGGTTAAAACTATTCGAATAGCCTCGCCCTAGGTTATGGACATGCTTGGTAAGGTCGTGCAAGAACTAGACTACAACCTTTTAAAACTTAAACTTGACATGGGTGGTATGAAGGGTACTTCATGTTATTGTTGTGGTGACTATGGGATAGTCACTTCTAGGTTGGTGTTGTCATCTATCTATGGTTATAATTGTCTCTCTTTATTTGAACAATAAAAGTTAATTGCAAACTTGCTTTGAATCTATTACCCTATTGCAAATGAAAACTTGCTTTATCTTTGAAAATAAGTCCAGAGCCTCATCCACTTAAATAAAGCTTGCATGTAGTTAATTATAGTTCTTATTTATCTCACACGTCGTTTTTGCAGTACAAAAACAAGTTTTGTACTCATCCGCTTGCTTAATATTAATTGTTGCAGAGGAAGAAGGTGAGCCCCAAGGGCCTCACTTTTGTGAGTCGTGTTGCGGTCTTGTTTGGGACGATTAGCTTGGCGGTCGGTTGGTTGTCTTGTGGGTAAAGGCACACCGATTGGCTTTTGTTTATCGCCATCTTATGGCCATTTTGCTTCATTTGTGTATTTACTTATTTGTATGACTTTTGGCAGTCGGCCTCTCTTTTGTAATAACTCTCTTTATATTATCTATGTCTTTCGCTTGTTGCTTTTGCTTCGCTCTATGTGTATGAATGGAGTTGATGCATAATTTTGTAACGGGTGTGTATACTGCAGTGCTGGAAGTGTACATATCTCGAGGCTTAGTTTATTTGATTTGTCTTGTTAGGACCAAGTGGATGGTTAAACAGTACAAGCCGAATAAACCGGGGTCCTCACAAAGTTGGTATCAGAGCCATTCCGACCGTAGTAACCCAAGCTTGATCGTCTTTAGGATATTTTGGAAACCTTATTTTCAAAGTATCAAATGATTCATGAAAGCTTAAGTAAGTTCTCAGATTTTATTCCTTACCTATCTTAGCTTTCTATCTCATCTTGCTCTAATTTGAGTTTTAAAAGTTGTTCTCCTTTCCTTCTCTCCAAAGATAGTTGTATCGTTTAAATTGGGTTTTGGGAACCATTGAGTTTGGCAAATTGAAGTGTTCTCTACAAGGTTTTGAAGCTTCGGAAGTTGAAGAATTCGGCTTAGAAGCTTGGATGCAAAATCTGGACAGCGAGCGTCGATTTTCGGACAGCAATCTCAAAGGTCCTAAATAGGGTAGAAAATGAGAAGTTAACCAACTAAAACTTGTGGGAACAAAAGGGTAAGATGTGATACTAGTTAGCTAAGTATCTAACACCTATTTCGTTGATTTAACCTTGCTCTCGAGTAGTGTTAGACTTGTTGTAGTGTGCTGAAATTTTTATCTTCTCAAACCATTGCTCGTTCTTTCAATACGGGTTAATGGCATTGAGAAGTTGAGCTTGGTTTGGAGTTTCTTTTTGCTGTTTGGAGCTTCTTTGAAACATTTAAAGTTTGTTTACTTGCTGTTTTTGGCTTTCGGTTAGGGTGGTATCTCATTCCCTAATCGTTAGCTTTCGCTTTCATCAACTTCTAGTATTAGTGCTTTGGTTTCTAACCTAAATTTCTTGAATCAGATGGTGGAGGTACTTGTAGTGGCCGTGGTCGCACTGGTTTGGATGAGGAGCTCCCGCCTCCAGACCATGGTGAGTCCTTCTTGAGATAGAGCGCAACCGCTCAGAGGACGGGAGGGTCTGCTGGATGTTATTGCGCGCAACACCTCCGCCGACCGGTGCCTCGGGATCCGGCAGGGGGCTGACATCGCCTCGGGGGCCTTGCTGAATTTCTTCGCACTCGACCCCACGTTCTCCAGTCCGAGGACCCATTAAGCACACTTCCTTTGGTATGCGAGACGGCTAAGTCCTCTGAACCCTTTCCAATGGAATATGCTAATCAAGAGACGCACGTATGGGGTTAATCCTTAGTGATCTGCCGAAATATGAATCACAAGGACCCATACGTGGAGCAGGACACACCGCGGCGGGTGCTCCTCTCCTACAACGTGTCCATGTTGCATATAATCAAATATGCAACCCACCACGCGACTCATTAATTAACACACCCAAAGTACTCGGCTAAGAGAGGTCCCATATCCTCTAGTGTGGTTAGCATGCCTTTGTAATGCTCGGATAATGATACTCACAAGTAGTTCGGTCCTTAATTGACTCGGGCACCATTCCATTCACACCCAAAAGATCACACCATCTTACCATTGTGCCCAAGTCTAAATTGTTTTCATTTTCAGTTTTAGTTTTTGCAATTTAGACAAAGCACAAGGTGAAATATACATATTATAACGGTTTGTGTGATCAAAGTTATCGACAGTCGATAACCGCCCATTTCTACCGATAGCTAAGCATGGTTAAGCATAATGACACGTAAACTACTAAGTGACAAAGGTTCATCCAATAACCCAAAATCACGACAAGTAACCTAGGCTTGATGAGTAGAGGAATAAACATTTCCTACCGATAATGCATCTAGTAGGCCACTATCGACAATAGTTTAAAACAACATAGCAATGCATACATAGAATTTGCAAACAACATATTAGAATTTGAAAATAGTAGGAACAATATGATCAAATGAATGCTACATCCGCTTGCCTTCTTTGGAGTGCAGATCCGATGGGCCGTGGCTCAATATCGGCAATAAAATTATCTTGAACCTAACGCGAAAAGTCGATAAGCAAATAAGAACGAAGAACACCAAATAAACTCCAACAGCAAAACACATCCAAATCTAATAAAATTTACACTACAGCTAGGGAAAGATCTAAGACAATGATAGGAACAAGAATTATGCAATTTGGACTTAACATGCAAAAGATATGGACAAAATGCCCTTTCTCAGCCTCACAACAACCTAATTAATAATTAGCACTGTTCATGACGAAATTTTCTAGAATGATCTAAGGTCTGAAATTTTTATATCAGGTAGATCATAACATCCTAATATCAGCAAAGTTGAATTTACTAAATTTGGGGTTATACACATTTACTTATGATTTTTCTAAGGTGTAAATCTAATGCAAGTCATTTTACAGAATTATGAACATGCTCAAATCTTATTCCATGTGAAAGTATACTAACAGATGAATTTAACAAAATTGATTTTGCACAAATTGGATTTATACAGAAAAAGATATGCATTTTACAAGGTTAAATCCATTTCTGGAATATTCAAAGTGACAGAAATCTAGTTATACAATTTTCTGCTACTGGAATATGCTTAACTCCATTTTTATAATAAACTTAAGTGATAACACAATTTATTACAGTTGGAATTATCTAAAAAGCAGTTAAAATGAATTAGTTATGAGTTTCTAAAGTTTTTATATCATTTTCAGTTGTTAAATAACTACTTACCGATAAACAGACAAACTCCAATAATAGAATAAGACGTGGACACTTATCCACCCTCGATCTAAAATCCTACGGCTCACGCGCGCCGAAAACAGCGCACGCGCGCGAAACCTAAACGGAGCCCACCGTTGGATCGCGATCCAACGGCGCACACAAGTGTATGCATCCGGACGGTGCGGTTGCTTGGGACAATCCCAGCCGCAGATCGGCAGATGGACGGTCCAGAGCGCACCAACGGTCGGAAGGTCCGATTGCATACACGATCTCAGCCGTTGATCAAGGGATCGACGGTGACCAAAGATTGAAGTTCAAATAGGGATGCTGACACGTGGGACCGCATGTCAGTGACCTTGAGTCACAACCGCGAACGTTTAACCCACGTGCACAGTGCACTGGGCCCACTTGTCAGCGACGGAAAGGGACGGTTAAGACCAAATTAATGCTCCTAATGATTATCATTAAATAGACGCTAATGACCCCAGGATTTGGATTATAACCTCTCGGGCCCACTAGTCAGCGACCCAAAGGTGAATTCCGACAGTGATTAAATGCCGACACATTAATTAATCAATGATTAAGCATTAATGATGTCGAACAGCGCCGAGTTGCGCCAGCCGGTGATTTAAGAATGTTGGGCCCACTGGTCAGTGGCCCAACGACACAGATTAAGACACCATTAATGAACTAATGATTGGCAATCACTGTGTAATTAATGTGTCCTAATCAAATGACGAAAATGGGAGTTCTGTGCCGGCAAAGTCCCGAGCGACTTCAACGGCTCGTCGCCGGCGACACTGGCCGCGGCGGCGCCGAACAAGAACCAAAATGGAATCGCAATAGCACTACGAATCTAATGGTGGCATTCTCACCGGCGGTGAGGGACTAGAACGCCGGCTAGCCAGAAAATGAAAAAGGGAGCTTTATCGCTAAGTGCGAAAATAGCGAAAAGCTCACCGCGGTCCAAGGAAGCGGTGCAAAGCTTCTAAGGACTAATAAGAAGCTACCTTGATGAAGAGAAGCTTCAGAGATGGCCGGAGAAGCTTGATCACGGTGGAAGCTCGCCGGACTTGGAGAAGAAAGATTGAAAATGACACCCTGAGCCAAATGAGTGATACCAAAGCATCAATATAGCTTCATTAAGGTCCACAGAAGCTACCTGAGCAAGTAATTAGAAAATGGAGCACTCACCGAAATGAGAAGAAGATGACCAATTTTACCGAATTTGAACAAACCCCAAATTGGACAATTCCTGATAATCAATTCCAAAATTAAGTGAGGGGAAATATTCAAGATAGTAAAGAGATAAGGATAGGGCAAAGAAACATGAAGGAGAACCACGGGAACACCAAGAACACCAATGGAGCTCTTCGGGTCAATAATGGCGATTTGCCATTTTTGAGGTGTTAAGCTCCAATACTGTGAATGGAGCTTGATGGTGGTCTAAAGAAATACCAGGAAGTGATTTGGGTGCTTATAAGGCCTTGGAAACATTAGGGTTTGGACCCAAAGCTTCTCCGGCGGCAAAGCACAAAGCACAAGGTGCGGCCGACAAGGAAAAAGTAGTAGATGGTGAAATAGGGTATGGCATGGCCGAAGGTGTCTCCCACGACCCTCACTATTGACTAGGGTGGCTGTAGGAAGCACGACAAGACACTGCCATCACCCCTACTATGCTCGCACGGCCGGAGGTTGAAGATGACCAGCGAGAAAGGCTAGGGCGTTCCAGAGCCCCACGATCCAAATCGGACAGCTGAGATAGCGCCACGCCTCCGGGCTTAAAACACAACGAAAAGGTCACGAGCCCTAGGATTAAGAATGAACGGCTCAGATTGCCCCACGTCGCAAACGCGATTTACAACAGAGGAACAGGCGGGCGTTGGATCTTAATCCAACGGCTCTGATTCAAACCAACAATTCAAACCAACAACCGGAGGGTCCGAAAGTTTCGGAGGATCTGAACGGTTGGATGGAGATCTAACGGTCGACATCCATTTAAGCAACCGGAAGGTCCGAATGGTTACACGCGCGCGGGCCGCGCGATCAAAATCCAACGGACGAGATCCAAGGCGCGTTTTTAAAGAGGGGCCCGGTGCAGTTAGTTGACTGGACCGAGTCAATTGGCTCGAGCCCAAGTCTGACTCGAACCCAAAGCACAGTGAACCAGGTTTGACTTCTAAATTCACACAGAGACTTTGAAGGGTTTATTTGAGGTAGCAAATTAACTCCAAAAATTATGAAATTTTTACAGGAGCTTGCTAACCCAGATATTAACCTTGTGTAAAATTTTCAGAGGTTTTTATGCTGTGAATAAATCTCCAAAAATTCTGCAAGGCTCTGTTTTAATGTTTGACTGAGAGTCAAACAGGTTTGACTGCCTCTAAAAATATTCAAACAATTTCTAAAAATTGCGAAATTTTTCAGAGGGGTCACAAACCATCCCAAGAACTTAGGAAAAATATTTCCAGAGGATGATCACAAAATTTGACAAGATTGTTTTTGGAATATAAAAGTTTGGATGAAATAGACTTGTGACATTGTATTTCCATAATCCCTTGTACAAGAATTGTTTGGCACAACAGGAAATACATGATGTAAGAAAAAGTTTTAATTTCTACTGATTTTCTTACATTTGAAACACAAGCCCAAAGTTGGGATGTTACATGTAGCCCACCCCCAAAGCAACGGGGTAGTTGAGAGAGCGAATGGCCAGATAATGAAGGGAATCAAAACCCGAGTCTTCGATCAGCTTGTCAAGCGCTCGGGGCTTGGGTGCAGAATTACCTTCATATTATGGGCAATTCAGACGACGACTAGCCGAGCTACAGAGAAACACCTTTCTTTCTAGTTTTGGTGCCGAAGTCATGCTTCCGCGAACTAAAGATCAGTCGCAAGAGTCGATAAGTTTAACGACTCCACTCAAGAAAACCTTCGAGCAGACGACATTAACTTGCTCGAGGAAAAGAGAAACCAGGCTTTATTCCGTTCTGCGGTCTACCAACAAACCCTGCGCAGATACTATGATCGTAAGGTCCAACCTCGCAACCTCGCTGAAGGTGACTTGGTATTGAGGCTTATCCAATCCCAGTCTAATCGGAACAAACTCTCCCCCAAGTGGGAGGGTCCTTACACTGTGGTCGAAGTAACGCGTCCAGGATCAGTACGACTTGCAATGGAAGATGGCCGTGTTCTCTCAAACTCTTGGAACATTGACGATTCTTAAATTTTATGTGTAACAAGCTTCAGCGACAATAAAGTGTCAGGTTATCCCTATCCTTGTTGTCTATTTTTGAATCTCGCTTTTATTTTCGACCATTTTTTTACGCTCATCCTTCCTGTACGCTGGTTAGCAAAAGGACAACACATTTAGTCGAAATCTCTTCCCTCTGCATGTGGTCCTGCCCGCTAGAAGGAGCTTCCTAATGTTACTTCGTTCTTAAACAACCTGTACAATGTTTATTGGGCTCAGGAAAATGGTCGAAAGTTGTTAAGCGAATTCATGTCACCTTAGCTTATTTCGAAAAATAAACTAAGAAAAGTGAACTTTTTTGGGATGCATCCGACTACTTTTCAAATAACCTGATTAGTTTTTTACTAGTCGAAGGAAGAAACACACCTAGTCGAAGCCTCTCCTCTCTGCACGTGGTCTTTCCCACTAGAAGGAACTTCCTAGCGTCGTTCTATTTCCTACTTTTGCTGCCAGGACAACTTCGTCAGGAAAAATGAATGTAGCCGAATGAATCCTTAAGGTACTCTAGACGGTTGTTTCACTCTAGTTGTCATTATCGAGTTGACTCATCTGGTTGGAGATGGTAACATCACCTAGTCGAAGCCTTTTTTTCTGCACGTGGTCCAGCCCACTAGAGAAAACTTCCTAGCGTCGATCTGTTTCCGCTCTTTCGACTAGTACAAACAAATCGATACTCGACAACTACAAGTCGAAAAAAAACCTCTGTGTTTTCAGAACCCTTTCTATACTACTTCCTTAGTTTATTTCTAATAAACTAAGTAAGCAGTCGGGGGCTAGGATAAAGTTATAAACATGACTTCATTTCTTAGTCTTATTTTTTTCCGGGTTATCATCTTACGAAGTACTGACTACTCTATGAGATAATGCGCAGGGAAAATGAAGGAGAAAGGAGGAATCGCTCATATCTGGTCTAATTATTTTCTTCCCTTTTTATCTTACGAGTTACTAACTACTCTACGAGATAATTTGCAGGAAAAGGGCCATATATTTATACGTCACCACCAAAAAAGACTTGTTTTTACAAGGTTATATTACCAGACTACTCTGTCAAGGGAGATTCTATTTGCATCTCCTCTGCGATCTTCTCGCCAACCGACTGCATCTCTTCGATTAGCTTCTCTACTTCGGCTTCGGTGCAGTCGAAATCGGCTTCAACATAATGAAGATTAAGGTTAGGATCACGGGCCTTGAGTTTTGCTAAAACAAAACTCACAGCTCCTTTGACCGCTTCCCTTATCGAATCATTCTGATTGGCCTTCGAGTAGATACCAACTCGTCAGAGTACCGACTTGTTCCCCAATGGCACTCGTATGAGCGCCATCGTGTCGTCGCGAGGAGCAACCCTCGACGCGAAGCCTATCGAGTACATTGTTCAGAAGTGTGATATTATCTTGAAGATTGATCTTCATAGATTTTGTCTCCTCCTGGGAATAAGTCGAAGCCTCGTGGAGTCGTTTTATTTCACCAATCGATCCGAAAGAGCGAAGATTGAATAAGTAAAACGATCCTATGAGAAGATAAAATAAATAAATAGCGGTAAAGTTCTACTTACCACCTAATTGAGAACAAGTTCCCAATTTCTTGGTCTTTCTCCGCAATGCGGGAGATTTCATGGACAACGGAGGATTTCTCATGAACCTCAACCGGAGAGCCCCCACATCGGCCTGAAGGGCCTTATTTTCGACTTCTTTTTCTGCAAAAGAATGAGAGGTTAAAAAGGGGGAAGCAGAAACCAAGACCAGAAGCAGTCGTAATTACACGCACTGTTTATTTTTTCCCGCAAATTTAGTTGCGGAGTTAGCCTCTGAAGCTTCTTGGAGAGGTCGGTGACGATTTATCCCTTAGTTTCTTCGACTCGACTTTTTCAAAGTCGAGTGAATCGACTAAGGTCTTTTAAATCGCTCTTAAACCTCAAAGAGTAAAGAGCAGACATGAACACCAAACGGTTGTAAGTATTTCTATGACCGATGGGTAGTCGTAAGTTATTCTACGACCACCCCCTAGTCGTAAGTCTTTCTACGACTAGTACAAGTCGTAAGTTTTCTACGACAACCTGATTGCGAGTACTGAATAAATAATCAGAACGATTATGACAATCAGTCACTCACCACCTCTCTACTTGCTCGCAGAGTGTTGCCTTTTCTTGTCGAAGCTTGACAAGTTGCCGATTATATTCACAAATCGTAGCGACTTGCTCCACGGCTCTCTGAAAAAGAGAAAAACGATAAGATAAAGAGATAAAACCACAAGTGAGTATCGATGAATACTTACGTTCATATTTGACCAAGCAAACATGGAGATTATTCGTGACGGATCCTTCAACCCATCCATCTCCTCGACTCGTTTCCACCAAACCCCTTCGAGTCGTTCATTGTCAAACACATCTCCGCAATTGACAATCTCTTTGGGGTGGGAACTCGGTCGTGGGAGCGGTAGGCGGAAGATCCTACGATGGAGTCGAGGGCCAAAGAAATCGAGCAAAGTTAAAATACTCCTCTTCCTCGACTCAGAATGAGGACACCACCTAGAGGACCGGAAGGAGCATCCTCGACAACCTCCTTCACACGCACGGTGATCGGCCTAACATATTGTCACCTACTTCCAGTATCCCCGTCGAGGCTTCATGCGCCTCCTCTCTGATCTCTACGACGACTCTAGTTGTCGAGCGACTTCAACATCCTTGCCCGCCGCAATGACTTCAAAGAACCGCAGCTTCCTCCGCGGGGATAGTAGCTAGATCTTGGCTACTATCGCCGTCACACCTTGTCGATTGAGGGAGGAGACGGGATTCTCCATGGGAGTATCCTAGGGGTCAAGACGCCTGTGCTAAAATCACGTAACGCAGTAAGTCAAAAAAACAAACAGTAAGTAGTACTACACTTATGTCTTTTGTTTTACATACCTCTGCGCTGGACCTAACTCGAAACTTGGGAGCAACCTTCCCGACGGAAGATTTCTTTGACTTCTTCTCGACCAACACTGGTCGAGATGCACTCGGGACACCAGGAGTCACCTCCTCCCGACTTCCCGGGTGGGCGAGATCAGTCTTGACCACCCTGAGCAGCAGTTTCCTTCACAAAAGACATGAATTCCTTCCAGTTCACCTTTTCTAGCTGTCTTATGAAGCCACGAGAAGCTGAAACTGCGAAGGACTTGTCGTCGTAATAGAAAGGTACCTTAACCTTGGGGACCTTGCGCTTCAGGGCAAGGGCCTCTTCTTCTGCTCTTTTCTTTGCCGCGGCTAGGTCTGCGGCAAACTTAGTGAAAGGAGCAGGAGGAGCCGAGCTCGAACCCCCCTTGTCGCCGACTTTTACCAGTCGACGCTTCTTGGATGGAGGACTTCACGACTCCGCTGCGCGATCGCCCAACAACCACCAACTCGACTTCTTCGTCGTCTTGGCGTTCTCCATGCCAACTTTCTGATTGAGGAAGGGGAAAAGTGGTCGTAAAGATCTTTCTACGATCACTATACCGATCATCAGTACGACGAGCTCAAAAGTCGTAAGTATTTCTACGACATTGTCTAAATTGTAAGTTATTCTACGATTACGTTCGATCGTAAGGTTTTCTACGATCGAGATCCGATCGTAAGTTTTTATGCGGCAAACCGGTTAGTCGTATACCATTCTACGACAACAGAATACCTAAAGCGTAATCATTCGATTACCTTTAGCGCCTTTCTTTCTCCTCGTGGTCAAAACCACGAGGATTTGAGGAGCCACCGTGTTCGCGGATGCTTCGCGAGATGAGCTCGACACGCGCGTCAACCTCCGCTGCGAAAGATGCGGGTGTATGGACAATACGATTAGCGGACTAAATCGAGATTAAACAAGGATAAAAGCCAAGAGAGTAAGTTTTTCTACTCACCGTCCTTGTAATCCCGGTTGGGTCGTCCTTTCCGAGTACCTCCACATGGGAGGGACCATTGTCTTTAAAGGATCGATCCGCGTGTGATGAAGTCCTTCACCACGTGCACCGGTGAGCTCCTCGACTTCAAGTCTTTAATGGCTTGAATATAGGGGTTATCCGGTCGATATTATCGGGAGTCGAGTCGGGGAAGAAGACCGCCGGCGCCTTCCGACGAACGAGAGGCTATCTTCCTTGGTAACCTCCCAGTAGAACCACTTCTTCTTCCAACCCGGCCATGACGACCGGGTAAACATCTGAATGTACTCCCTCGACTTACCGTCGTGGAGCTTCAGACCACAGCTACCGGCGATCCCGGCTTGACGAGCCATTCCATAATAATACTGGAAAAGCTCGAAGTCCGCCGGAATCCCCAGGTAAGCCTCACACAAGTACACAAACACGCTTAGCATCGTGATGGAATTAGGACCAAGGTTCACTAATTCCACCCCGAAGTGCTCAAGCACGAGTGTGAGGAAGGGGTGAGTAGGCAATCGAAGGCCACACTCACAGTAAGCCTGGAAAACGGGAATTTGGTCTGCCTCTCCCGACGGCCAATGCTGCCCGTTCGCCGCAATCCACTTCACGAGAAGACCCTCGGGGATCTTCTCGGCGGCGACCAAAGCAGTCATCTTTGCATCGTCCATCTCCGACTCAGCCCACTCAGAGACAATCCTGGCCATTTCTCTTTCTCTCTCGGAAGTGAGAAGATTTGAGGTTGGGAAAGTTCCAAGGCAAGTATGCGGAATCACCGGCAAGGAGGAGACGAAAGCAACCGATTGTTGGGTAAAAAGGTAAGAACCCTAAGTTCTTCCCCCGTGGCCCGTTTTATAACCGCATGATTGAGACGAAACGTCGCGAAATCCCAACAGTCGTCACCGCTTCGGGAATTGCTTCAACGGACAGGCTTTTTAACCTACCCGTTGGAAAGTCCCAAGATACCTTTTTCACACCTCAAGTGAAATTACCATCTTGACCCCCGGGTCTAAGGAAAGGCCAATCGGAAAGGTTTTTGCTTCCGGTCGTAAGGCCACGATTGCTTCAAAGTCGTAAGAAATCCTACGACATCTTGTAATCGTGGTGGTCTTAACAACTTACCTCGATCAAGCATATTCCTGGTCGAGAGAAACGAATGTTGAAGAGTCTTTCCTTCAATGTTCTCCTCACAACCCCTTATTGATCAAGGGGTCATCTACGACCCTTCAGTCAAGAAAGCTATTTTCACTTGAAGCTGGGGGGCTAGACGACGAGGATCTAAATAATCCTCATTTATTAATTAGGAAATAAGACGTCACAAAGCATACCCCTTGAATATTATAAGGGAAGAACGAGTCAGGAAGTCGTAGGTTATCCTACGACTACCCCCTAGTCGTAAGCTCTTCCACGACTATGGTATAATCGTTACGACTACCCCCTAGTCGTAAGTTCTTCTACGACTATGGTATAATCGTTACGACTACGTCTGGTCGTAAGTCTTTCTACGACTAGCTCTGCTACAGATTCCTCACGATTTACTGGACCCACCCGTCAGAAGATTCACTAATTAGTGAGGATCCAAACAGTCAAAATACACAGTTATATTTTGACATAACTGCTGATAATTCCCCACTATCTCTGACTAATAACCGTTTGACAGCATGGGGAGGTTACTACTCCAGTAATTACTCTCATTATTGCGCAATAATGAGTGACTAATTGCCTTGAACGACGACGTCCACCACTGCTTAGTATAAATAGGTGTCTTTTAGAGATAGTAGGGGAGGACCCTTTTGGGGACAGAGAGAGCCTTTCCTGGAAGACAGTTAGGAAAACCTTTAGTCGATTGTAATCCAGAGGGCAAATACAAGATACACAGGAGTAGGGTTATTATTCTCATCCGAGAAGGCCCGAACCTGTATAAAAATCCCCGTGTCTCCTTCGTCTGCGTGATCAATTGTGGAGACCCCCCGAATCAAACAATCTTTACGTAAGATCGGTTCTAAAACACCGACAAGGCTCATGGTCATGATTATGATGAGACATTTGCTCATGTTGCTCACATGACGCCACATGACGACTATACAAACTCTGATAACTGTTTTCAGCTACATGTTCTTGGACCATCTCTCGTATGGATGTGAAGAATGCTTTTCTTCGCGGTGATTTACATAAGATTTATATGAGGTCACCACCAACCGTCATGCTCTTTATGGTCTCAAACAAGCCCCTCGAGCAAGGTTTGAGTGGTTCAGCTCAGTTCAGTTGTTTGTGCTGTTGGTTTCTCTTTGTAGTGACCATGATCCAGCATTGTTCATTCATACATCTTGATGCAGGCTGGGTGCCCGATCTTTCGATGAGATTGATAAATATCGATTTTGGTGGAGGTGATTCTCACGATACGACTACAACCGTACGACGATGCTTGCACCTTAGCAATCGTTGAACCAACTCTGAGACATTATTGACCGTGCTAGAAGCACGATCAACCTGAACACGAGGTTTAATCCTTACGAGCAATCGAAGAACTAGCAAGAATAAGATGTAGGCAGTCTGATATTAAGAATAAGATTGTAGTTTAGATGGTATTACAAAAAACAAAGGTGGGATCCAGAAGGCTGTCTTGACAGGTGGTCGTCCGACACAACTGAAGAACAGAAATTTGCACAATGGCTAAACCTAAACTCAACAAAATCCGAGTTCTAGCAAAGGGATACGGTGGCTCCTATATAGGGAGATGACCAGGGGTGGTAGCCAAGGAAGTGAACGCACGCTCCTAGGGTTACAAGGCCAAGGGCCCAAGTGGAGGTGATGCAGCACCCTTTTGACTAGAGCTCAAAAATAGACACACTCTTTTAATGATTGTGGCCAGCTTAGATTGAATTTGAAGATGAGGTTGGATCCGTTATAAAGTAGACTTGATAAGCATTCAATGAAGTCCAAGAACATCCCAAACAGAGTCTGTATGAAGATGTTATGGCCGTTTAAACTTAGTGCTATCGCAGTAGTCCGAATCTGAATCCAGAATGAGCCCAACTCGAACTCGTGGTTGACTCGAACCCAAAGTGACATGGTGAAAAGTATCTAGGCCCCTAAAAATTGTTTTTGGTAATTAATGATAATATGTGAATATGAGACTTATTGGTTTGTTAAGTATTTACAAGGTTTAGTCCCTTTGGTGTATATGATCTTGAAGATGCATGCTAAAGGACATTATGAAGATCAAATATGGATCAAAGATGAGGTACAAGTAGTTTTGGATCTTTTCTCATTTTACCGGTCTTAGGAGAAATGGTTGGAAGACCGGATTATAGGTTAAATACCGTACTATTAAGAGAGATCATGTCTAGTAGCTTGATAGCATGTTCTTGTGCTTTATGGGTCAATTTAGGATCATGCATGCATATGGATTTCATTTTGAATTGCCAAGTCTGCTTTGTCAGGATAATCGGTAGTACCGGCATTGGTTATGCGGTACTACCGCTCAAAGGTACGATCGGGCTTGTAGTGCGGTACTATCGCACCCCGGTTGTTCCGATCGTTACTTGGCGGTATGTTTTTTTTCAGAGAGACACTTTTTCTGATCTCGATGCCAAACCCTCTGCGCGGTAGTACCGCAAGTGTTCATGCGGTATGACCGGACTACGGACTACGGGAGTGCCAATAGGAAAGACTCCTTTGTTTGATGACTCAAATTATTCTTATTGGAAAATTAGAATGTCCATTTTCTTAAAGGCCATGAGTTCGAACATATGGAAAATTGTAAATAAGGGTTATGTTATGCCTCTTGATCCAACAAACTCCACGGTTCAAGATGAACGTAATGCTCATTTAGATGTTCAAGCTATGAATGCTCTCTTTGGTGCTTTGAACGCGGATGGGTTCAATAGGGTGAGCAATTTGGAAACCGCTCATGCTATTTGGACTACCCTCTCCGAAATTCATGAGGGCACATCCACGGTCAAAGAAGCTAAATTGCGTAGGCTTTGGATTAAATATGAAACATTCATAATGTTGCCAAATGAAAACATCACCGAGATGTAATCAAGACTCAACAACATTGTGAATGAACTCAAAGGTCTTGGTACTAACCTTCTTGATATTGATGTTGTGCGCAAGATGTTTAGGGCCCTCCCGGATAAATATGAGACGTTAGTGATATTATTTTTCAACTCTCTCGAGTTGCTAAGAATGACTCCAACCGGACTTTTGGGAAATCTCATCACAAACGAGCTATACAAGAAGGACAAGGAAGAGCTCATGGAGTCTTCCTCATCAAAGAAGAAAATTACCGTCTTCAAAGCAAAGCGGAATCAAGTGATGATGAGGATGAAAAAGAAGACACCGATAAATAATATGCTCTTCTTGTAAGGAAAGTGAAGAAATTTATGAGAAGACGTCCGAATCGAAGCTTTAACTTCAACAAATACAAGAAAGGGCAATCCTCAAATGATAACAAGTGCTGTAGCAATATACGTTGGTATGGATGTGATGAGAAGGGGCATATTATCTCAAATTGCCCAAACAAGAAGGATGATAAGGGAAAGTCATCAAAGAAGAAAGAATTCAATGGCAAGAAGAAGCTCTTCAAGAAGCTTCACAAAGATGGCAAAAATGAAGCCCATATTGGAGAATGGGACCCCGATGATGATTATTCGGATTCCGACTCCGATTCAAGTGATGAAGAATCCTCCAAGAAAAGAGGACTTGTCGGCATCGCCATCAAGGAAGCTCCATCACTCTTCTCGTCTCCTACATGCCTTATGGCAAAAGGAGATAAGGTAAAATCCTTTGATGATAATGCTCCCTCATATGATGAACTAATGGACATGGTTGAAGATTTAAATGAATATATTGGAAAAGAGAAATCAAAATTTAAAGTCTTGAAGAAAGAGTATATCTCTCTAAAAGACTCTTATGAGGAGCTAAAGGAAGCTCATGATTCTCTTCTCCTAAAAGATATTGAAAAATCTCATTCATATGTTGGAATTACTTGTGATCTAATGGATCAGATGCCTAGAATAGAAATTGCTTCAAATACTATATCCATGTCTAGTATTTCTACATCATGTGATGATTTACTATCCATGCCTTGTTGCTCAAATGATGATTCAATTACAAACATAGATAATACTTGTGATCCTCTACTAATCGTTGAAAATCATGAATTGAAAGAGCAAGTTAGCAAGCTAAGTAAGAGCTTGGAAAGATGCTTCAAGGGTAAGGCAACTCTTGATATGTTATTAAGTGAGCAAATGTGCTCATTCAACAAGGAAGGACTTGGGTATGTACCCAATAAAGGTAAGAAGCAAACTTACAAGCCCGCAAGGTTTGTAAGGGAAAATAGAGTATATTGCAACAAATGTCAAAGAGTAGGGCATATGTCAAATACTTGTAAAATTACTTCTAACAAATCTTATGGTATTTATGATTCTTGTTATATGCTTAAGAAATCCAAGGATGGTAAAGTAGTTGCAAAATTTATAGGCACTTCAATTTTAAGCGCTAAAAAGAATGCTATTTGCGTGCCTAAAACCTTGGTCACTAACCTCCAAGGACCCAAACAAATTTGGGTACCTAAAAGAACTTGATTCTTGTTTTGTAGGTGAACTACAAGACTGGTGGAAAACATTGAGTGCTCGATAGTGGTTGCACTCAACACATGACCGGTGATAGAAAAATGTTCACCACTTTCGAGAATGTAAATGGAAGTGACAAAATCACATTCGGTGATAATAGTAAGGGAAATGTAATTGGGTTAGGTAAAATCGTTATTTCAAATGATCTTTCCATTAACAATGTATCTTTAGTTGAGTCACTAAATTTCAATTTATTATCCGTTGCTCAAATTTGTGATCTCGGTTTAATTTGCTCATTCTCTAGTGAAGGTGTTGCAATCTCTAAGGTAAAAGATAGCTCTTTGGTATTCAAAGGTTTTAGATTAAGAAATCTTTATTTTGTTGATTTTAGCTCAAATGAATCTTGTTTAAAAACTTGTTTAATTGCAAAAACCTCCTTGGATTGGCTTTGGCATAGAAGGCTAGCACATGTTGGGATGATTCAACTTAAAAAGCTTTTCAAACATGATTTAGTTGTTGGCTTGAAAGATGTGAAGTTTGAGAAAAATCGACTTTGTAGCGCATGTCAAGCCTCAAAGCAAGTCGCTAATTCACATCCTTCCAAAAGTATCATGTCAACTTTTAGACCATTGGAACTCCTACATATGGATTTGTTTGGGCCAATAACCTATAAGAGTATCGGGGGAAATAGCTATTGTTTAGTCATTGTGGATGATTACTCTAGATATACATGGGTATTCTTTCTAGATGACAAGAGTGAAACCTCCAAAATTTTCAAAAGTTTTGCAAAACAGGCTCAAAATGAATTTGATTTCAAAATTAAGAAAATCCGTAGTGATAATGGTTCTGAGTTCAAGAATACTAAAGTTGAAGACTTTTGTGATGAATTTGAAATAAAGCACGAACTTTCCACACCCTACACTCCGGAGCAAAATAGAGTTGTAGAAAGGAAAAAATCGAACATTAATTGAGATGGCTAGGACAATACTTAAGGAATATAATACTTCCGATAGTTTTTGGGCGGAAGCTATTAACACTGCTTGTCATGCCATAAATCGGCTTTACTTGCATCGTCTTTTGAAAAAGACATCCTATGAGTTACTCGTAGGAAGAAAACCGAACATCTCTTATTTTTGAATTTTTTGTTGCAAGTGTTACATTTTGAAGAAAGGTGTTCGTCTTTCAAAATTTGATAGTCGTTGCGATGTTAGTTTCTTGCTCGGTTACTCAAATAGCAAGGCTTATCGTGTCTTTAACAAAAAAAAACTCCGGATTAGTTGAAGAAAGACACGATGTTCAATTTGATGAAACTAATGGCTTTCAAGAAGAGCATGAGAATTTGGATGATGTATGTCATGAAGCATTAAGAAAAGCAATGGAATTCATGCAAATAGGTGATATCAAGCCCGAAGACAATCCGTCATCTTCTACTCAAGTCGAGCCTCCTACCTCTTCCACAAGTCAAATACAACTAAATGAAGAGGACAACAAGGAAGATGATCAACCATCCAATCTACCACCAAGAATCCACAATACAATTTCAAAAGATCATCCAATAGATCAAATATTGGGTGATGTAAGTAAGGGTGTTCAAACTCGATCTCGTGTCGCTTCATTTTGTGAATATTACTCCTTTGTCTCTTCTTTTGAGCCAAAACATATAGATAAAGCACTTGATGATCCCGATTGGGTAAATACCATGCATGAAGAACTCAATAACTTCACCCGAAACAAAGTTTGGACATTGGTGGATCGACCCAAAGAACACAACGTCATTGGTACTAAATGGGTGTTTAGAAACAAGCAAGATGAGAATGGTATGGTTGTAACAAACAAAGCAAGATTGGTCGCACAAGGTTTTTCACAAGTCGAAGGTTTGGATTTTGGTGAAACTTTTGCTCCCGTAGCTAGGCTTGAATCAATTAGGATATTACTTGCTTTTGCAACATGCTTTGATATTAAATTATTTCAAATGGATGTTAAAAGTGCTTTCCTAAATGGAGAAATATCCGAACTTGTCTTTGTTGAACAACCTCCCGGTTTTGAAGATCCTAAGAATCCAAATCATGTCTATAAACTCTCCAAGGCGCTCTATGTCTTAAACAAGCTCCTAGAGCATGGTATGAACGCCTTAGAGATTTTCTAGTTTCAAAAGGATTCAAAATCGGGAAATGTAACATCCCAAATTTTGGGCTTGTGTTTCAAATGTAAGAAAATGAGTAGAAATTAAAACTTTTTCTTACATCATGTATTTCCTTTGTGTACTGAACAAGTATTGTACCAAAGATTATGGAAGTACAAAGTCACAAGTCTTTTGATCCAAATCTTGTTCTTCCAAAAACAATCTTGTCAAATCTTATGATCATCCTCTGGATATATTTTTCCTAAGTCTCTGTGGTGGTATGTGACCCCTCTGAAAAATTTCACAATTTTTAGAAATTGTTTGAATATTTTTAGAGGCAGTCAAACCTGTTTGACTCTCAGTCAAACATTAAAACAGAGCCTTGCAGAATTTTTGGAGATTTATTCGCAGCATCAAACTCTCTGAGAAATTTTCACAAGGTCAATGTCTCAGTCAGCAAGCTCCTGTAAAAATTTCAGAAATTTTGGAGTTATTTTGCTACCCCAAATAAATCCTCAAAAGTCTCAGCTTAATTAAAACCTAAAAACCAAATTCACTATTCATTGGGTTCGAGTCGGACTCGAGTCCGAGCCACTTGACTCGGTTGAACCACCTAACTGCACCGAGCCGCGGTTTAAATCGCGCGTGCAATCTCAGCCGTTGGATTCAGATCGCGTGGCCCACGTTCGTGTGAGCATTCGGACCATCCGGTTGCGTTAATCAATTGGGACCGTTGGATCTCAATCCAACCGTCCAGGTTCCTGAGGGCAACCGGACTGTCCGGCGAACTCGTTTAATCGTGACCGTCCATTTCTAATCCTACGGTGCGTGGCTCGTCTTCTGTTCTTCTTCCTCCTCATTTGCTCGGGCGCGCGGCGTTCATGGCGAGAGAGAAAGAGAGAGCATGGGGGCTTGATGTGTCACCTCCACGTTGCTTTGCCAACGTCTCTCGCAATGCATTTAATGCGCAATGTGCTTTCTCCTCCATGGTCACCGTGCTCACTTGCTCCCATCACTTCTTGGTCCTTGACCGCGCCATGAACCGAGCTCACCATGGGTTTATGTTCTTGCTCGAAACCCTAATTCCTTTCCTATAAATAGCCCCTCTAGGTCCTCCTGGTGTTCCTTTACACCACACTTTGCTTTCCTCTGTGTTTGAGCTCAAGAACACCTCTCACCCTCAAAACACCATTGTTGGCCGTAGAGCTCTAATGGCGGCCTTGGTGTCCAGTGGTTCACCTTCAACTTTTCTTGCACCCCTGTGAAATCCTCAACCTCCTTTATATTTCCCCTAACTTGATTTTGGGTTGCATTCACAGGAATCACTCAATTTTAAGTTTGGAGATTTTCGGTTGGTTTCACCCCCTTTCTTCTCCAAACTCATTAAGTGATTCTTTTTGCAATTACTTGCTTTTGGAGCCTCTTTGAGCTATAATGAAGCTGTGGTAATGATTTGGTTCTTCTCATTTTGCTCAGAACCTCATTTTCCACTTCATCTTCTTCGGCTCCGGTGGACTTCATCGTGTTCAAGTCTTCCCCGGCCATCTTTGAAGCTCCTCTCGGTTAAGGTAGCTCCTATATAGTCCCTAGAAGTCATGGCACTCGCTTCCTTGACCGCAATGAGCATTTTGCTATTTTCGTGTTTAGCCGTAGGGTTCCGTTTCGTTTTCCGGCCGCGGCATTCCGCACCTCCACCACGGCGAGGTCACCACCACTGGGTCCGCAACACTGTGCGAACCCATTTTGATAGTTCGTGGCGCCGCGCGATCGAGTCGCGACGACCACCGGCAAAGCCATTCGGTTTTGTCACCGTGAAGCTCCGCTGTCGGATCATTAGGACACATTAATTACCAATCATTAGCCGTTAATTGTGTCTTAATCATTATTAATGAGCCAGCGACTGTGGGCCCAATCTCCTTAAATCAATCTGTTTCACTCCACATCGTTCGACATCATTAATGCTTAATCATTGATTAATAAAAATGTCGGCACTTAACCCTGTCGGAAACCTTCTCTGGGTCGCTGACTTGTGGGCCCAGTGCACTGTGCACGTGGGTTAAATCGTTGCGGTCGTGACTCGTAGTCACTGACATGCGGTCCCACTCGTCAGTACCTCTTTTTGAACTTCGATCTATAGCCGCCGTCCATTTTGTGATCTGCGGCCCAGATCTTGCATGCATTCGGACCATCCGGTTCCCCTCATCGTCCTGGGCCGTCGATCTTGCGATCAATGGCGGAGATCGTGTGTGCAATCGGACCATCCGGTTGTTGGTGCGTTCTGGGCCGCCCATCTGTCGATCTGCGGCTGGGATTGGCCCAAGCAACCGCACCGTCCGGTTGCATACACTCGGGTGAGCCGTTGGATCTTGATCCAACGGTGGGTTTCATGTGGGTTTCGCGCGCGTGCGCTATTTTCGGCGCGCGTGAGCCGTAGGATTTTAGATCAAGGGTTGGGAGTCGTCCACGTCATTTTCTTTGTATTGGGTTGTTCTGTAATTCGGTAAGCAATTGTTTATCAACTGAAAATGACGTAAAAACTTTAGAAACTCATAACTAATTCATTTTAACTGCTTTTTAGTTAATCCCAACTGTAATAAATCATGTTATCACTTTAGCTTATTATAAAAATGGATTTAAACATGTTCCAGTAGTAGAAAATTTTATAACTAGGAATAACTTGGTCTGTCATTTTGAATATTCCGTAAAATGAATAAAACTTTAGAAAATGCACATCTTGCTCATGCATGTCCAAAATGAATGATTCCAACCTTGATAAATTTGTTATTAACCCAATGTTAATGTAAAATGATGGTAAGTCCAAGATTGTAATGAAACCTTGATTAATGATTTAGTACCTATTTTCAAGATTTAGAAAATTCGGAAGACTTATAAAATGCACCATAATTCTCTGTAAATCCTAAAAATAGAAATTTGATGTTAGGAAATCCCTCTGTTATCATTCCATAATGTGAAATAGGTTTTGCACATGTTTATATTTCTGGAAAGTGCATGATACTAGTTTTGCATCTTAGAAAAACCATAACTAAATCATTTTAACTCCAAATGACCTGAAATTTTATATGGGTTACCTCTATACCAGTAGGTAGCTACCATAAAAATTCCAGCTTCAAAATCTCTCTAGAAAATATTTTTGCTACAGTGCTAATTATGGCCGAAAATGTATTTTTATGCATTATCTTTTGCACCACAAATCCAAATTAGGTTTTTCCAGTTTCTATGTCTAGGTATATTCGTATTCTACCTAATGTGTAAATTTCGTCGCATTTGGTTAAGTTTTGCTTGCTCTTTTGTTTATTTGTGGCTCGTCTTATTGGTTGTTCTTGGTTCTTTTTGCCTTTCGCTTAGGATTCGACATTTGCGGTAATCCCGAGAACGATCCTCCGCAACCAATTGAGCAACAGCAAGAAGGCAAGCAGTTTGATCATGTTAATCCCAGTATTTTAAGTATTTATGTTGATTACAAATTCTAGGTATGCATTGCTATTTTGTTTTAATAGTTGGCCTAGTAGATGCATTTCCTTAGCAAATGATTATCCTCTACTACCATGAGCCTAGGTTACTTGCTGTGATTTAGAGTTCGTGGATGGGCTCTTGTCACTTAGTAGTTGCGAATTAATTGCTTAGCCATGCTTAGCTTCGGTAGAAATGGGCGGTTATCGACTTGTCGATAACCTTGATCACACAAACTTATTATGTATTATGATTTCCATCTTGTGCCATGTCTACTTATGAAAACTAAAACTGAAAACAAAATGATTTAGACTTGGGCACAATGGTATGATGGTGTGATTTTCGGGTGTGACTGGAATGGTGCCTAAGTCAACAAGGACCGAACATCTTGTTACACTAAACCAAGCATTTTAGCGTGCTAACCACACTAGAGGGTATGGGACCTCTCTTGACTTAGTACTTTGGCGTGTATTGGCTCGGTCGCAGGAGGTCGCGGGAGGGATGGTGTTGGGAGCATTGTAGTGTCCGAAAGACTTCACCCGGGATGGGATTTGTTGTCTTTCGGCTTGCAATGTAAGCGTATGGTGTTTCTACCCATACGAGCGGCTCGTAGTTAATACACAATATTGGAAGCGCCTCAGAGGACTTAGCCGTGCCGGCATACCTACGAAGTGTGCTTTTGGCTTAAAGCGATCCAAGTGTGGGTACATTGGTACACCCGCAGGTTAAAACTATTCGAATAGCCTCGCCCTAGGTTATGGACACGCTGGGGAGGTCTTTCAAGAGTTAGACTACAACCTTTTAAATTAAAACTTGATGGGTGGTACGAATCGGGGTTCGTGCTATGTTGTGGTGACTATTGGGATAGTCACTTCCTGTGGTTACTTGTATGTATCTCAGATTTCATCAAGTTACTTTGATAACAAAACAGATTTGCAAACTTGCTTTTGAAATGTATTACATTATTGCAAATAAAGTTGGCTTCATGCAAAATAAGACATACAACCTCCACCTAAATAAGCTTGCATGTAGTTATGAATAGGTCCGCTATTCCACACGTCGATCTTGCGGGTACAAAGACAATCTTTGTACTCGGATGCTATGCTTAATTGTTTTTGTTGCAGAGGAAGGAGGTGAGCCGAAGGGCCTCACTTTTGCGTGTGTTGTGGTAGTTTATGGGCGACTAGCTTGGCGGCGATCGGTTGCCTGTGGGTGTGTGGCTAACCGTCGACTTTTGTTCTAGCCATCTTATGGCGCTTTTGCTCATTGTCATTCTTGTATATTGTTCTATTTGGCGGTCGGTTCTCTTTTGTAATAACTTTACTTTATGTATGTCGTTGTTGAACTTAGTGATGTATGTGTATGGAATTGATGTGTAATTTTGTGATGATGTACGTATGCTGCATTGGGAAGCATATGTCCATCGAGGCTTAGAATGTTTAATTAGTAACACTAGAACCATTTGGGGTTAAGTGTTCCTAGTTAAATATTCCGGTCCTCACAAAGTTGGTATCGAGTTACATCGACCGTAGAAACCCCTAGCTTGGTCGCCTTGTAGGATGTTCTCAAAACCTACTTTCAAGAGTCAAATGGTTTATGAAAATTAAGTAAGTTATCGATTTTACTCCTTACCTATCTTAGTTTTCTTCACTGTCTTGTTCTCGTTTGGGTTTTGAAAATTGTTTTCCTCTCATCTTCTTCCAAAGGATAGTCCTTATCGTTTAATTTGGGTTTTGGGGACCAATGAGTTTGGCAAATTGAAGTGTTGGCTGCCCTTCTACAAGGTTTTGAAGCTTCGGAATGGAAAATTTCGACTAGGAGCTTGGATGCAAAATCTGACAGCAAGCGTCAATTTCCGGACAGCAAGCTCAAAGGTTCTAAAGAAGGTAGATAATGAGAGGATAATTCAACTAAAACGGTGGGAATAAAAGGGTAAGAAGTGATATGAAATTAGCTAATGTCTATACTCTATCGTGGTTATACCTTGATTTTTGGACTGTTTTGAGCCAGATTTTAGTTCTGAAATTTTGGGTCTTCTCAAACGACACTGCTCTTCCATACGGGTTAGTCGTTTCGGGAAGTGGATTCGTGACTTATGACCCCATGTTCTTTTGTGGCTGTTCGTTGGTCATGTTAACTAAGTTTGGATTCCCGTGTTCTAGGGTCTTGAATCGTATCTAACTTGTCTTAGTAAATCGGGATGGTGGTGGGACACGAGCGCCGGAATCACGGGTAGTCCCGATGAGGAGCTTCTCCTCCCACCATGGCGGAAGTCCTCATGCAAATCGAACGCAATCGTTCGGAGGACCGTAGGGTGTTGGAGGTCATCGCCAGAACACCTCCACTCACTCGTGCCTCTCGATGCGGAGGTGGTTCCCGCCTCGTGGGGACTTGCGGAGTTCCTCCGCACTCACCTCCCACCTTCTCCCGGTCGAGGATCCCTTGACGCAGACGATCGGCCAGCTGCGTCGGTTGAGCGAAGCTCAACGTTGCTCGCCGCCGGGGAGCAGAGCGCGCACTTTTCGCATCCCATCACCGGAGGGTGCGGCACTCTCATGGTGGGAGAACTTCCTCGCCATGCGCTGCGGACACGTGGTCTCGTGGGAGGAGTTCCGATCACTTTCGTCGGGCCCATGTCCCCGCCACCGATGAAGTCAAGAAGAAGGAGTTCCTGCGCCAAACAGGGCGCAAATGCGGATCGAGTACCTCCATGAGTTCAACCATTTGGCGAGGCGCTCCTGGCGAGGTGGCCACCGATGAGGCCAAGCAGAGAAGTTCGTGGAGGGTTTGTCCGAGGAGCTTGGGACAAGCTCTCTATTGTGGACTTCGACTTCCGCACCTTGGTGGACAAGGCCATTATCGCGAGCACAAGGCGAGCGCGCTGGCGAGTCCCGCAAGCGCAAGTGGGAGGCCCAGATGTCCGCACGTGCCGCCTCGTTCGCCCCGTGTTGGACCTGCACGGTGGCCCGTTCTTTGGCTTCACCACCGCCGAGGCCTTCAAAGACCAGCTCCACGTCCTCCGCGAGCCGTGACTCGGCCGCGGCGCTGCGACCCAGCAGGTGTTCCCGCAACCCCGCGCCGACGCCACCGCTTCATCGCCACGACAAGGGCCACTACGCGAGTAGTTGTCCTAAGAAGATCGAGCGCCCTCGCCCTAATGGAGGACGCGGGCAAGGGAGTGGTCACCCACCCGACCGTAAGACCCGGGCTTGGGGAGCGCCGAGTCAACCATATCTCGGTGAGGAGGCACAGAGGCACCCGACGTGGTGTTGGGTACGCCTTGTTAATTTGCGTCTGCTACGTTTTATTTGACTCGGGCCTCGATTCTTTTATTTCGAGGTCTTTTCTTTGTTGATTGTGGGCTTCTTTGTGTTCCTCCGGGATTCCACTGCCGATTCGCTCTCCGGTTCGGAAATGAGAGTCGACCAAGTATGCCGGATGTTCCTATCCACATCGGCGTAGGGTTCTTGGCGAATCTTATTCTACTCGACTCGCGCGCTTGGATGTGATTCTTGGCATGGATTGGCTGTCCCAACACTTGGGGCGAATCGATTGTGCGGGAAGTTTGTCTATCTCACCGACCCTTCAGTGAACAGGTTGGTTTTTCGCCACGATTTGCAGAGCCCCATCTTTATGTCCTTGAAGCAAAGCCGATTGGAGATTCACGACGCCCCATGTGTGTGACTTCGCGGATGTCTTTCCGGAAGACTTGCACGGCATGCCACTGCTCGAGATCCGAGTTTGTGATAGAGTTGTCGCCTGCATCGCCCCTATTTCTAAGAGGCCGTGTCGCATGCCTCCTAATGAGTTGGAGGAGTCAAGAAGCAACCGGGTGAGCTGCAAGAGAAGGGTTTTATCCGCCCTAGCTCATCTCCTTGGGGTTGTCCGATTATCTTTGTGAAGAAGAAGGACAAGACCTTGCGCATGTGTGTTGATTACCGTCCGCTTAATGAGGTGACGGTAAAGAACAAGTATCCTTTGCCCGTATTGATGATCTTTTCGATCAATTGACCGAGAACGAGTCTTCTCAAGATTGACTTGAGATTGGGCTATCATCAAGTCAGGATCAGGGCCGAGGATATTCCTAAGACGACCTTTGCTACTCGTTATGGCCTTTACGAGTACACCGTCATGTCTTTTGGTTTGACTAATGCTCCTGCTTTATTCATGAATCTTATGAACTCGGTATTCATGGAGTATTTGGATAGGTTTGTGGTGGTATTCATCGATGATATCCTTATCTACTCCAAGAGTGAAGAAGAGCACGCTGAGCATCTTAAGCTTGTGTTGGGCAAGCTGCGTGAGCACCAGTTGTATGCCAAATTCAGCAAGTGCGAATTCTGGTTGAAGGAAGTGGCGTTCTTGGGCCATGTTCTTTCAGCAGGAGGTGTGGCTGTGGATCCTAGCAAGGTCAGTGATGTGCTATCTTGGGGTCAGCCCAAGTCGGTCACCGATGTGCGGAGTTTTCTTGGTTTGGCTGGCTACTATCGCCGCTTTATCGAGAATTTCTCCAAGATTGCAAAGCCTATGACTGAAACTGCTCAAGAAAGACAAGAAATTTGAGTGGTCCATTGCTTGTGATGTGAGTTTTCAGAACTCAAGAAGCGGTTGACCTCACCCGTGCTTGTTCTCCCGATATTCACAAGAGTTTTGATATCTTTTGTGATGCTTCTCGTCGGTCTTGGTTGTGTTCTTATGCGGGAGGGCAAGGTTGTGGCCTATGCATCGCGGCGATTGAGGCCTCATGAACTCAACTATCCTACTCATGACTTGGAGTTAGTGGCTGTGGTCCATGCACTCAAGATTTGACGGCATTATCGATTGGTAACCGTTGTGAGGTGTATTCGACCACAAGAGCTTGAAGTACTTATTCACCCACCAGATCGAACCTCGTGCAAAGAAGATAGTTGGAATTGATCAAGGACTATGACATGGGCATTCGCACCATCCGGCAAAGCCAATGTTGTTGCGGATGCACTCGGTCGGAAGGTGTATTGCAACATGTTGATGCTCCAAGAGCGGCGACCGCTCTCATTTCGAGTTCCAGCGCCTCAATTTGGGTTTGATCGAGCACGGTTCCCTTGCTTCGTTGGTTGTGCAACCAACCTTGGTGGACCAAATCAAGGCGCACAGCCAGATGATGCGGGGTGAGCGGATCAGCGTAACATCAGGATGGGATGGTCAAGTGCTTTTCGGAGGATGAGCATGGCGTTGTGGTTTGGGCGCGCCTTGTGGTTCCTAAGGTCATGGAATCGCGGATTTGATTCTCGCGAAGCCCATGATTCTCCTTTGTCTATTCATCCGGGGCTACCAAGATGTATCGGGATCTTCGCCGAGATTCGTGGACCCGAATGAAGCGCAAGATTGCCAAGTTCGCTGTCGAGTGCGACGCGTGTGTTGTCGCGTGAAGGCCGAGCATCGCCCAGCGAGTCTTCTTCACCTTTGCCGTGCGAGAATGGAAGTGGGATTCGTTGGCATGGACTTCATCACCGGATTGCCCGCTCGTCCAAAGGGAATGATGCTATTTGGGTCGTGATCGACGGCGGGTTGACTAAAGTGGCACATTTCCTTCCGGTCAAGACTCAGCTTCGTGTGGGGCCTTTAGCCGAACTTTATGTCTCGAGGATTGTGAGTCTTCACGGTGTACCGAAGACGATTATTTCTGATCGTGGTGCACTTTTCACCTCGCGGTTTTGGCATAGTCTGCAAGAGGCTATGGGAACCCGCCTTCATTTCAGTACAGCCTTTCATCCTCAGACTGATGGTCAGACGGAGCGAGTCAACCAAGTGTTGGAAGATATGCTCCGTGCTTGTGTTCTCTCCTATGGGAAAAAGTGGGAGAAATGCCTACCATTTGCTGAGTTCTCCTACAACAACAGCTTTCAGGCCAGTCTTGGCACGACACCATTTGAGGCTTTGTATGGGAGAAGATGCAGAACCCCATTGAACTGGTCAGAGACTGGTGAGCGGCAGTTCTTCGGCCCAGATTCGATTAATGAGGCCGAAAGTCAAGTTCAGTTGATCCGCGAGCATCTGCGCACGCCCGACCCGCATAAAAGAGCTATGCGGATCGTCGTCGCGTGAGTTGAGCTTTGAGCCCGGTGACTTTGTGTATCTCAAGGTCTCACCCTTGAAGGGCCATCGCGCGTTTTGGCATCAAGGGCAAGTTGGCTCCTCGATATGTTGGGCCTTATCGTATCGCCGAGAGAGTTGGAGCGATTGCATATAGATTGAGTGCCAGTGCACTTGAGGGGTGCATGATGTGTTCCATGTTTCACACCGAAGAAGTGCCTCGTGTCCCAACCGAGAAACTCAGCTGGAAACTCTCGATGTGCGGAGGATTTGACCTATCGCGAGCATCCTGTTCGCATTCTTGAGAATCTGAGCGGAGAACAAGGAACCGTGCCATCAAGTTCCTTAAGGTTCAGTGGTCAAACCATTCAAGATGAAGCAACTTGGGAGCGAGAAGATCGCTTCGTGCGATTTTCCTTCTTTCTTCTCCGAGTAAACGGAATCTCGGTCGAGATTCTTGTAAGGGGGAGAGTTGTAACATCCCAAATTTTGGGCTTGTGTTTCAAATGTAAGAAAATGAGTAGAAATTAAAACTTTTTCTTACATCATGTATTTCCTTTGTGTAATCGAACAAGTATTGTACCAAAGATTATGGAAGTACAAAGTCACAAGTCTTTTGATCCAAATCTTGTTCTTCCAAAACAATCTTGTCAAATCTTATGATCATCCTCTGGATATATTTTTCCTAAGTCTCTGTGGTGGTATGTGACCCTCTGAAAAATTTCACAATTTTTAGAAATTGTTTGAATATTTTTAGAATGATCAAACCTGTTTGACTCTCATCAAACATTAAAACAGAGCCTTGCAGAATTTTTGGAGATTTATTCGCAGCATCAAACTCTCTCGAGAAATTTTCACAAGGTCAATGTCTCACCACAAGCTCCTGTAAAAATTTCAGAAATTTTGGAGTTATTTTGCTACCCCAAATAAATCCTCAAAAGTCTCACTTAATTAAAACCTAAAACCAAATTCACTATTCATTGGGTTCGAAGTCGGACTCGAGTCCGAGCCACTTGACTCGGTTGAACCACCTAATCGCACCGAGCCGCGGTTTAAATCGCGCGTGCAATCTCGGCCGTTGGATTCGGTCGCGTGGCCACGTTCGTGTGAGCATTGGACCATCGGTTGCGTTAATCAATTGGGACCGTTGGATCTCAATCCAACCGCCCAGTTCCGAGGGCAACCGGACCGTCCGCGAACTCGCTTAATCGTGACCGCCCATTTCTAATCCTCTGACGGCGTGGCTCGTCTTCTCTCGTTCTTCTTCCTCCTCGGCCGCCCGGCGATGCGCGTTCATGGCGAGAGAAAGAGAGAGCATGGGGGCTTGATGTGTCACCTCCACGTTGCTTTTGCCAACGTCTCTCGCAATGCATTTAATGCGCACTGTGCTTTCTCCTCCATGGTCACCGTGCTCACTTGCTCCCATCACTTCTTGGTCCTTGACCGCGCCATGAACCGAGCTCACCATGGGTTTATGTTCTTGCTCGAAACCCTAATTCCTTTCCTATAAATAGCCCCTCTAGGTCCTCCCAGTGTTCCTTTACACCACACTTTGCTTTCTCTCGTGTTTGAGCTCAAGAACACCTCTCACCCTCAAAACACCATTGTTGGCGTAGAGCTCTAATGGCGGCCTTGGTGTCCAGTGGTTCACCTTCAACTTTTCTTGCACCCTGTGAAATCCTCAACCTCCTTTATATTTCCCTAACTTGATTTTGGGTTGCATTCACAGAATCACTCAATTTTAAGTTTGGAGATTTTCGGTTGGTTTCACCCCTTTCTTCTCCGACTCAGTAAGTGATTCTTTTGCAATTACTTGCTTTTGGAGCCTCTTTGAGCTATAATGAAGCTGTGGTAATGATTTGGTTCTTCTCATTTTGCTCAGAACCTCATTTTCCACTTCATCTTCTTCGGCTCCGGTGGACTTCATCGTGTTCAAGTCTTCCCCGGCCATCTTTGAAGCTCCTCTCGGTTAAGGTAGCTCCTATATAGTCCCTAGAAGTCATGGCACTCGCTTCCTTGGACTGCAATGAGCATTTGCTATTTTCGTGTTTAGCCGTAGGGTTCCCGTTTTCGTTTTCCGGCTCGCCGGCATTCCAGACCTCCACCGCCGGCGAGGTCACCACCACTGGGTCCGCAACACTATTGCGAACCCATTTTGATAGTTCGTGGGCGCCGCCGCGACCGGAGTCGCCGGCGACCAGCCGGCAAAGCCATTCGGGTTTTGTCAGCTGTGAAGCTCCCGTTTTCGTCAGATCATTAGGACACATTAATTACCAATCATTAGCTGTTAATTGTGTCTTAATCATTATTAATGAGCCACTGACCTGTGGGCCCAATCTCCTTAAATCAATCTCTGTTTCACTCCACACTGTTCCGACATCATTAATGCTTAATCATTGATTAATAAAAATGTCGGCACTTAACCCTGTCGGAAACCTTCTGCGGTCGCCGACTTGTGGGCCGATGCCGCGTGCACGTGGGTTAAATCGTTGCGATCGTGACTCGTAGTCACCGACATGCGGTCCCACTCGTCCAAGTACCTCTTTTGAACTTCGATCTATAGCCGCCGTCCATTTTGTGATCTGCGGCCCAGATCTTGCATGCATTCGGACCATCCGGTTCCCCTCATCGTCCTGGGCCGTCGATCTTGCGATCAATGGCGGAGATCGTGTGTGCAATCGGACCATCCGGTTGTTGGTGCGTTCTGGGCCGCCCATCTGTCGATCTGCGGCTGGGATTGGCCCAAGCAACCGCACCGTCCGGTTGCATACACTCGTGTGAGCCGTTGGATCTTGATCCAACGGTGGGTTTCATGTGGGTTTCGCGCGCGTGCGCTATTTTCGGCGCGCGTGAGCCGTAGGATTTTAGATCAAGGGTTGGGAGTCGTCCACGTCATTTTCTTTGTATTGGGTTGTTCTGTAATTCGGTAAGCAATTGTTTATCAACTGAAAATGACGTAAAAACTTTAGAAACTCATAACTAATTCATTTTAACTGCTTTTTAGTTAATCCCAACTGTAATAAATCATGTTATCACTTTAGCTTATTATAAAAATGGATTTAAACATGTTCCAGTAGTAGAAAATTTTATAACTAGGAATAACTTGGTCCCTGTCATTTTGAATATTCCAGAAAATGAATAAAACTTTAGAAAATGCACATCTTGCTCTGTGCATGTCCAAAATGAATGATTCCAACCTTGATAAATTTGTTATTAACCCAATGTTAATGTAAAATGATGGTAAGTCCAAGATTGTATATGAAACCTTGATTAATGATTTAGTACCTATTTTCAGCATTTAGAAAATTCTGGAAGACTTATAAAATGCACCAGTAATTCTCTGTAAATCCTAAAAATAGAAATTTGATGTTAGGAAATCCCTCTGTTATCATTCCATAATGTGAAATAGGTTTTGCACATGTTTATATTTCTGGAAAGTGCATGATACTAGTTTTGCATCTTAGAAAAACCATAACTAAATCATTTTAACTCCAAATGACCTGAAATTTTATATGGGTTACCTCTATACCAGTAGGTAGCTACCATAAAAATTCCAGCTTCAAAATCTCTCTAGAAAATATTTTTGCTACAGTGCTAATTATGGTAGAAAATGTATTTTTATGCATTATCTTTTGCACCACAAATCCAAATTAGGTTTTTCAGTTTCTATGTCTAGGTATATTCGTATTCTACCTAATGTGTAAATTTCACGCATTTGGTTAAGTTTTGCTTGCTCTTTTGTTTATTTGTGGCTCGTCTTATTGGTTGTTCTTGGTTCTTTTGCCTTTCGCTTAGGATTCGACATTTGCGGTAATCCAGAGAACGATCCTCCGCAACCAATTGAGCAACAAACAAGAAGGCAAGCAGTTTGATCATGTTAATCCCAGTATTTTAAGTATTTATGTTGATTACAAATTCTAGGTATGCATTGCTATTTTGTTTTAATAGTTGGCCTAGTAGATGCATTTCCTTAGCAAATGATTATCCTCTACTACCATGAGCCTAGGTTACTTGCTGTGATTTAGAGTTCGTGGATGGGCTCTTGTCACTTAGTAGTTGCGAATTAATTGCTTAGCCATGCTTAGCCGGTAGAAATGGGCGGTTATCGACTTGTCGATAACCTTGATCACACAAACTTATTATGTATTATGATTTCCATCTTGTGCCATGTCTACTTATGAAAACTAAAACTGAAAACAAAATGATTTAGACTTGGGCACAATGGTATGATGGTGTGATTTTTGGTGTGACTGGAATGGTGCCTAAGTCAACAAGGACCGAACATCTTGTTACACTAAACCAAGCATTTTAGCGTGCTAACCACACTAGAGGGTATGGGACCTCTCTTGACTTAGTACTTTGGCGTATTGGCTCGGTCGCAGGAGGTCGCAGGAGGGATGGTGTTGGGAGCATTGTAGTGTCAGAAAGACTTCACCGGGATGGGATTTGTTGTCTTTCGGCTTGCAATGTAAGCGTATGGTGTTTCTACCCATACGAGCGGCTCGTAGTTAATACACAATATTGGAAAGCGTCTCAGTAGGACTTAGCCGTCTTGGCATACCTACGGAAGTGTGCTTTTGGCTTAAAGCGATGCAAGTGTGGGTACATTGGTACACCTGCAGGTTAAAACTATTCGAATAGCCTCGTCCTAGGTTATGGACACGCTTGGGGAGGTCTTTCAAGAGTTAGACTACAACCTTTTAAATTAAAACTTGATGGGTGGTACGAATCGGGGTTCGTGCTATGTTGTGGTGACTATTGGGATAGTCACTTCAGTGGTTACTTGTATGTATCTGTACTTCTGTTACTTTGATAACAAAGCAGATTTGCAAACTTGATTTTGAAATGTATTACATTATTGCAAATAAAGTTGGCTTCATGCAAATAAGACATACAACCTCCACCTAAATAAGCTTGCATGTAGTTATGAATAGGTCGCTATTCCACACGTCGATCTTAAGGGTACAAAGACAATCTTTGTACTCGGATGCTATGCTTAATTGTTTTTGTTGCAGAGGAAGGAGGTGAGCCGAAGGGCCTCACTTTTGCGAAATGTGTTGTGGTAGTTTCGGGCGACTAGCTTGGCGGCCCGGTCGGTTGCCTTGTGGGTGTGTGGCTAACCTGGTCGACTTTTGTTCTAGCCATCTTATGGCGCTTTGCTTCATTGTCATTCTTGTATATTGTTCTATTTGGCGGTCGGTTCTCTTTTGTAATAACTTTACTTTATGTATGTCGTTGTTGAACTTAGTGATGTATGTGTATGGAATTGATGTGTAATTTTGTGATGATGTACGTATCTGCAATTGCAGGAAGCATATGTCCATCGAGGCTTAGAATGTTTAATTAGTAACACTAGAACCATTTGGGGGTTAAGTGTTCCTAGTTAAATATTCCGGGTCCTCACAGGAAAATTGACTCAACCTTATTCACTAAAGTTTTAGATAATGATTTCTTTGTATATCAAATTTATGTTGATGATATCATATTTGGTTCTACTAATCAAGACTTTTACAAAGAATTTGGTGATATGATGTCTAGAGAATTTGAAATGTCCATGATCGGAGAACTTAGCTATTTTCTTGGACTTCAAATCAAGCAACTCAAAGATGGAACTTTCGTAAGCCAAACAAAGTATGCAAAGGATTTGATCAAGAGATTTCGGATGGAGGATGCAAAACCTATCAAGACTCCCATGGCAACCAGCGGTCATCTCGACCTTAATGTGGGAGGTAAATCAGTAGATTTAAAGCTTTATAGGTCTATGATTGGTAGCTTGCTTTATCTTACCGCATCTAGGCCCGATATTATGTTTAGCATTTGCATGTGTGCACATTTTCAAGCATATCCAAAAGAGTGCCACTTGATGGCCGTAAAAGAATACTAAGATATTTAAAGTATTCCTCTAGCATTGGCCTATGGTTTCCTAAAGGTGCTAAGTTTGATTTAATTGGATATTCGGATTCCGATTATGCGAGTTGCAAAGTGGATAGAAAAAGTACCACGGGTAGTTGTCAATTCTTAGGGAGATCCTTAGTATCATGGTCATCCAAGACACAAAATTCTGTAGCTTTATCCACCGCCGAAGCCGAATATGTTTCCGCGGGAAGTTGTTGTGCTCAATTGTTATGGATGAGGCAAATCTTGATGGATTATGGAATTAAAATTGATAAAATGCCTCTTTTGTGTGATAATGATAGTGCGGTGAAAATAGCAAATAATCCTGTCCAACACTCAAGAACCAAGTATATTGACATTCGCCACCATTTCTTGAGAGATCATGTGGGCAAGGGAGACATTGAAATTAGCCACATCTGAACCGAAGAACAATTAGCGGACATTTTCACCAAACCATTAGATGAAGGCCGTTTTTGCAAATTGAGGATTGAATTAAATGTCATAGACTATTCAAATGTTGGTTGAAATTTTGCCTCATGTATTTTGGTTGATTTGGTGTTATTTGAAGGTTTTTATAAAAATATATTCAAAATTTATTAAGATAACTATGTTCATAAAAATTCTATGTTCCTATAAACTATATCCTATTCTATGCATAATGATCCTTAATGACTCTTATCTGATTGCAAAACTAAGGATCATTTGCAATTATTCCTATCCGAAGTAAATCCAGAACTGCTTTTGAAGCTCCAGGATAATTGGAACTACCGGCGGGTAATGTTCGGTATGACCGTAGTGCGGTATTACAAAGATCAGAACTACTGATACGACATTGCGGTATTACAATGGCTAAAGCGTGGAACTACCGTGTTGATTTTTGAGAGGAAGGTAACTCCCTGCAGTTACTCTTTCACCCGAGCCTCTCTTCTTTTTACTCGCTCCTTCTCTCTCTCTCTCTCACTCACCCGAAAATTTTCTTCGGCTCAATCCCTCCAAAAACTTCGGTTGATCTTCAAATCTTTGTGAATTCTTGCATCTCTAGGGTTTAACTCCTCCAATCCTCAAGGTAAAACATCTTTTAATCCACGTTTTACCGATTGAATCAAACCCTAGGTCTCATTCTAGTAAATTTGAAATGTTGGTGATTTGTGCGATTCTAGTTGGGAAAAATAACGTAATTGATGTTTAATGATGTTGTTACATCTATTCCTTGATTTCAATTCAAAAGAAACATCAATTTTTCATAAGAATCGTTTGCCCTAGAGCTTAGTCTGTGAAAGCGGTACTACTGTGTTCATAAACGCGGAACTACCGTGATACGATCATACCGGCCAGGTAATGGCGGTACTACCGCATCACGGTACTACCGGCTGAAGACCTACGATACTACCGATTTTACTGACTGAACAGCAAATCATTCCATTCAAATTAATTCTAGATTGCTTGATCCTTTGAACTCTTTGTAACTTATCCTCTCATTGTAAAGATGCCAAGGACAAGGTATGGAACTCGCAAGACGGCTAGCACTCCTAGAGGTCAATCCTCCTCTCAACCTCCTGCCGACCCTATTGAAGATTCCTTAGGCAAAGGCAAAGGACCTGCAGCAGATGACTCTGATAGTGATGAAAGGTCATCACAACATGGGTCAGGCTCTGGATCTGAGTTTGACACAGAAGAAGAAGTCTAGGTCCAATCTGATGAGGAGATGGGAGAGCCAGAAGAACATGAAATTGATCTAAGGCTCATATCAGCTGATGATTATGCCATTTTGCGACACAAGGATCAATATTTTCTGCCTTCTAACTCCATCAATCCTAGATTTCACACTAAGTTTCAGGAGCAAGTCTATGAGCAAGTATATGGTCATCACAGAAAGTTTGCACATCACAAATGGATAAAGTGGCAGCACATAAATTCTCTAGAAAAATATGATGGTGTGTATCGGCTATTTCAGCAAGTTGGTCTTCATAATCTTGTAGCTCTCAAACATGACTATGATAAGGAGATCATAAGACAGTTCTATGCTACACTTTATGTCTCCCCTGATTTCAAAAAGATGAAATGGATGACAGTAACACACTATGTGGAGTGCACTAAGGCTGATTTTGAGCGTGTACTGAAAACACATTCTGGAAATTGGGAAAAGTTATTTGACAGACCTGCCCTGCTTGTTCCTGCCTGGACATATTACTATGATCAGAATGTCAGATATACACCAGGGAAAATTCATGGTTTGCTACCCATTCCCAGCTTAATTAATAGGATTATTAATCATACCTTCTTACCTAAGAGTGGTAATTTTGATGCTGTACAAGGGCATGTATGGAACATAATTGATAATATTTCACATGGAAGAAGATTTGATGTGGTTGATGTTATAATCAGGGGTATTGTCTCTTCAAAGAATAAAAGATTCAAAAGAATTTATCATGCTCCTTATATCATGGCCTTGATTCTGAGCAAGATTGAGTATCAGGGAGGTTTGGGATCACCTCATAAGGCTTACAAGCCTAGAGAAAATCCTCCCATTCGCTTTTAGGGACAGCAAGTACAGCAAGAAGAAATTGCTCCAGAGGAAGAAACTGCAACTGTTGCTCAAGGTCAAGTCACTCTAGCTCAGATTCTCAAAAATCAGACCTTGATCCTAAATAACCTCTTAAAGCTTAAGGTCACCCAGCAGGAGATGAGGACAGAACAAAAAGAGTTTCAGACTGAGACTCGAAATAGGCTAGCTGTTCTAACAGAGACAGTTGATTCTGTAGAACAACTCCTATCGACTCCTCAGCGCTTCACTCATCGTCGTCCCAATCTCCCAGCAGGGACTTCCACTTCCTCTGCAGTGGCTCCACCTCCTCAGGCTCCAGTCACTTCACCTCCTCAGGCTCCAGTTCCTCAGGATCCCTACACCCTTCCTCCTCAGGATCCAGCTGCTTGATGTTTTTGGTTCTTTGATGCCAAAGGGGGAGAAGTATATTATATAGAAGGGAAGAAAGTTCTAGGGGGACTTAGGGAGATAGTCTCTTGATACATTATGATTATTTAAGTGGTTCTTGTTAAAGGTTGTTTGCTTGTTTATGCTTGTAATAGTTCACTCTTTATTAATATCATGTTAATCTCTGTTAAAACTTGTTGGTTGTTTTTAATTTTCAAGTTTATTCTCTCTTTATTGCAATCTTAATTATGATAATTCCTTATCATTGCAATTTTTCCTCAGTACCAACAAGCTAAAGAAACTCGCAAAATTTGTCAAAATTCTCTACATGTGCTCTCAAAATGTTGTATCAATTAAATGCACATGTTTAGGAGAGCTTTCTTTGTTAAAACTAACAAGAATATAATTCTCTTCAAACTCTTCACATGAATTATGTTGTTAAGTTATCAAAAGAATATACACTTGTTTCACAACTAGGAGTATATTCAAAATATTTCTTCCCACAAATTAACTAGGTTGTCATCAATTACCAAAAAGGGGGAGATTGAAAAGCATCTTGGCCCCTAAAAATTGGTTTTGGTAATTAATGATAATATGTGAATATGTGACTTATTGGTTTGTTAAGTATTTACAAGGTTTAGTCCCTTTGGTGTATATGATCTTGAAGATGCATGCTAAAGGACATTATGAAGATCAAATATGGATCAAAGATGAGGTACAAGTAGTTTTGGATTTTTTTCTCATTTTACCGGTCTTAGGAGAAATGGTTGGAAGACCGGATTATAGGTTAAATGTCGTACTATTAAGAGAGATCATGTCTAGTAGCTTGATAGCATGTTCTTGTGCTTTATGGATCAATTTAGAATCATGCATGCATATGGATTTCATTTTGAATTGCCAAGTCTGCTTTGTCAGGATAATCGGTAGTACCAGCGTTGGTTATGCGGTACTACCGCTCAAAGGTACGACCGGGCTTGTAGTGCGGTACTATCGCACCCCGGTTGTTCCGATCGTTACTTGGCGGTACGTTTTTTCTAGAGAGACACTTTTTCTGATCTCGATGCCAAACCCTCTGCGCGGTAGTACCACAAGTGTTCATGCGGTATGACCGGACTACGGTAGTACCACAGTTCTTGAGCGAAACTACCGCATGCTGGTCATTCCGACTTTGAAGCGGTATGCGTTTTCAAGCACGCACCCCTTTGATTCTCTCTGAAAACGGTAGTACCGCGCTTGCTTTGCGGTATAACCGATCTGCAGTGGTACCGCTAGTTAGTTGGCGGTAGTACCGCAGTGCGAGTTAAAACGGCTATGTCAGAACATTTAATGCCACTGTTATAGCCGTTACAGAGGTGGTTGGAGAAGTGCGGTAGTACCGCTCGATACATGGCGGTAGTACCGCATGTTGCTGAAAAGTTGTATTTTCTTCTCCAACGGTTATAATTGTTGGTGGGGGGTATAAATACACCTCCACCTGCTCAAAGACAGTGAGCTAGACCACATTTAATATCCTTAGAGCCTTGTGCATGTGAGGACCCGGAATATTTAACTAGTAACACTTAACCTCCACATGGTTCTAGCATTACTAATTAAACATTCTAAGCCTCGATGGACATATGCTTCACAGAATTGCAGCACATGCACATCATCACAAAATTACACATCATTTCCATACAACATACATTAACAAGCCTAGTAAAGGACATACATAAAGTAAGTTATTACAAAAGAGCCGACCGGCCAAATAGCGCAATATACAAGAATGACAGTGGAAGCAAAAGGTGCCATAAGATGGCTAGAACAAAAGTCGATCTTTTCTCAAAAGGAGAAGTTGCTTTGGGCTCATGCTGGCGGCGCAAGATCTCGGGGAGGAGCCGGATCCTCCGGCTCGTGCGGGGTATGCGCCGTCAATTGGCAGCGGGAGCGGTTCCTCTACCCCTACTAATGCTGGTTCTCCCTTCTTTGATCTCCGACAGAGGTTCTCAGTTTACATCAAGATTCTGGCAGAGTCTGCATGAAGCCTTAGGCACCAGACTCAACTTCGATGATGACCTATCATCATCAAACAGATGGTCGACTTTAACGCACCAATCAAGTCCTCGAGGATATGCTCCGAGCCTGTGCCCTGGAATTTGGACAAAGTTGGGACAAGAATTTGCCGTATGCAGAATTCTCGTATAACAATAGCTATCAAGCTAGTTTGCAAATGGCTCCTTTTGAAGCATTGTATGGCGAAAATGCGAACTCCACTACGTGGATGAAGTAGGAGAGCATCGCTCTTTGGACTGAGATAATCAAAGAGGCGTAGTAAGGTCAAAGCTATAAGGAACATGAAAGTGGCACAAACCCGACAAAAGAGTTATGTCGATAACCGTCTGAGGGATCTAAACTTTGAGGTAGGAGACTTGGTCTATCTCGTGGTCACTCCACTCGGAGGAGTAAGAAGATTCGAACAAAAGGAAAACTCGCACCTGATTTGTGGGGCCATACAAAATTCTAGCCAAAAGAGGTGAAGTGGCGTGATCGCCTTGAGCTACCGAAGCCTTGTCACCGTGCACGATGTCTTCCATGTATCCCGCTTGAGGAAATGCTTGCAAGCGCGTAAGACCATACCTTTTGGAAAGTTTCGATCTTCGAGAAGATCTCACCTACGTGGAGCGACCAATCAAGATTCGGATGTCGCAGAGCGAGTCACCGAGCGTAATCATCGATCATACAAGGTACAATGGAGTCATCACCGAAAGTGAAGCCACATGGGAAAAGAAGAAGACCTCAAGACTAACTATCCCGATCTCTTTGTTGACCAACCCCGAATCTCGGTCGAGATTCCTTAAAGGGGTAGGTTTGTAATGATCAAATTTCAATTTCAAGTAAAATTTAAAAGTTTATTTATGTTTGTGGTTTTCCTGAATTTTCAAAAGCTTTTATAAATATTTTAAAGCTAAATCAAATTTAGTTGCAAAATTAAAAGCCAACAAATAGTTGGAAATAATTTTATTAAGTCCGAATAAGTGTGGAATTTCGTGAATTTTTCCATAATTTTTGGAAGTATTTTGCTATTTTCTAAAGCTATTATGAATTATCAATTAAAACAAATAGAAAAGCAAAAGAAAACCTCTATCATGTTTGGGCCGAAACCCAAAGGCTCCTACCAAACTCACTCCGCGCGCGCTCGCATGTACCCGCCGCGCGCTCTCTCTCACCTTATCCATCCACCGTTGGATTAAAATCCAACGCGACGCGCCTCCACACGCGCCTCGCCTTATCTCCACCGCCGGATCGGCGTCAACGATCAAGATCTTCCGTAGCCGCCGCACCGTCCGAATGATACCATCATTATGAACCGTGCGATATGAATCCGACGTGGATCTTCGCACCGCCGACCTAAGCCTCTTCTAACCGAACCCTTCGATCTAAATCCTACGCCAGATTCCTCCACGCCTTCTACTCATTTAGCCCCAACCGTTGGATCAAATCCAACGCCTTCGCTTCGCCTTCTTCCTCGCTCCTTCTTCTTCGCGCGATCGAGCCACGCCATGCCATTTCGCCGACAGGAGCTCGGTCCGCCACGATTCCTTCCCCTTCACGCAAGGACGGCGCGTGCGGCGCCGCGCCCAACCGCCCCATTCCCACCTTCTTCCTCTTTCTCCGCGCGGTTTCATCCACGCCCGCGAAACCGCCGCCATGACCCCACTTCCTCCACGCCGCACTGAGCACCGGCGCTTATAAAGGCGACCCGGTGCGCATTCCTCCACCGATCCCGGCCACCACCCATCGCCACGCTTATCATCTCTCGGTGCTTGGAATTGAAGTTCCATCGCCGCGATCGTGAAGCTTGAGCTTCGCTTCGCCGCTGACGCCGCCGCATCCTCTCCGCTGTCTCTTCGGCATCAACACCTTTCGCGAACACGGTGGTCCTCCACTTCGCTGGAGCCGCGAACGCCTTCGCCGCTACGACCAAGCTCTTCGCCGCCAAAGCTCGCCGACGACCAAAATGCCTCGCATCGCCGCCCCAAGGTAGCGCATCTCGATCCCCGTGTCCTCCTCTTGCTTTTGGTACCACTCACCGCCGGTGAACCTCCACCGCTCGCCGTTGTCGGTCGCACCCGAAAACGTCGCCGCCGTCAAGTCGACGTGGCACGCCACCTCACCATCCACATCGGCGCCACGCCACCATTTCGCCGCGTCGACTCCACGCACACACACACGTGGCACAGTCCACCGTGCCAGTCCTTCCAAAATACGGTGGACTCGGTCCATATGGACCGTGTCACTGACTCATGGGGCCCACCTGTCAGAAATTAATTTTAAATCTTTTAATCCCGAAATACTGTAGCTGATGTAATCATTGCGCAATAAATGGATTTTCGTGAGGAAAATAATTCGAAATTCAATAAAATTTCAGATTTAGATATAAACTTCAAAATTCATAACTTTTGCATATGAACTCCAAATTGGGTGATTCAAATTGCAAAATTTATATAAAATTATAATCTAGCTAACTAAACCAAAATATTTCAGTTTGGAGTTAATTTGAGCTATGTTTTTGAATTTATTTGAATTTGAATATTGAATTTGTCGTATTTTACAGATAGACTTCGACGACTCCGGAGAGTTCGATCAATCTAAAGATTTAGAATTCCAAGACATCGACCAAGGCAAGTTACACCATTGACCATATTGCCCCTATTATTTTGAGTTATTTTCAGTTTTTAAATTCCTTATTGCATGCATATGTTGTTATAGATATTTTAATATCCTGTTTTACGTATAGTTAATTCCATATGTTATTGTATGGCCAAATTTGAATGTTGTATCTGACTACCTTGATACCATAGGCAAGATATTACCAAAATTCAAATATATGCTTAGCCAAGCTTAGTCCACATTTACAGAATTTGGGAGGGTTTACACCAGATTTCTACAAATTGTTTTCGAACTTGATATTGTGGTATTGTCTTACCACATGAGTTTATAAATAGAGTTTTTATTCAAAATAAAATCAAAATGGGTTTGGACTTGGGCGCAATGGTCGGAATGGTGGGTGCAGGTTTATGCACGGGTTTGATCTGGTTAAGATCAAGGCCCATGGGTTGTAGGAATGACGCCTAAGTCAATTGAGGACCGGTCTTTGAGCCGCTTATTGCTATGCCATAACGCATCACCACATGTCTGTATGGGCAGGATTTGGCTAACTAATTTGTGATGTCCTAGTATATTTATGTCATGTGATTTTGTGGGTGTCGGTTAGACGTTTATTCCCACTTGGCGCAAGAGGGGCTTCCGAGGACTGGTCACCAAAGGGGCGAAACCTTAACGGCATGAATGTACTAGGATAAAACATTGTAAAGGCCTCATGGTAATTGCTCACCACACGCCTACTAAGCGTGAATTGGCGACATAACGAGCATGTCACCTCGTGTGGGTAAAGTTGTACCAACTCTGCAGAGTAGAAACTATTCGAAAAGCCACGTCGCGGTCATGGACATGCTAGCAGGCCACTTAAAGTTAGAATTGTTTTTGGTTTTAAAATGCTTTATTAAATGTTGAGGATGGTTAATCCTTATGAAAATTTAAGGGAAGCCGTGTTAGGAGGATCCTTCACTTTGTCATTGGAGGTTATCCACATTATATCATTACTATTTCAAAATATGATTTTATCCATAGTATAAAATTGCCTTAGAAACTACTATACTTATTCAAGCGAAAATGTTGTTTATGCAAAACAACCCTACCATACTCACTTGTTTCCTTATGCATGCATTTAAATTCAATATTGGTGTGACTTGCGAGCACGGTAGTAGTGCTCACTCTGTCGAATAAATCTTATTCGTGAGAAGATCGCTATCTTGACGGTGAGGACCGGACGAGTAGGCCTTCGACCTGTACGATTGCTCGTGGCGCATCGTGGCTCCCACTATTATGTTATTTCCATTGTGCTTATCATTTGACATTTGATATTATTATTCGACTCGGTTGTATTAAACGCTTATTTATTTAATGCCATTTACGTTTTCATGATATGAATGTGATATTCATTTTGTGAGACTGTGTACACTGGAAATCCTGGACTGGTGTTTGAACACAGAGAATTCGGGATCCTTCGTTCCCGGGTTCGACACATTAATCGTGTCTTAGCTGTGCCGCTGTGTCGCTGTCTTGTGGGCCTTAGGCCTAGAATTAAAGTCCGGAGGTCCCGCGCCATTAAAAGCACCTTGGACCTCCTCGGGTTCATCGTGACCGCCTAAGACCTCCCCAAGTTTAGATCTGGACCTTTAGATCTTTCCCGTGAAAACCTTTAAGTGTAAGACCTCCCCTAGGGTTGATCCTAACCGTCTAGGACCACCCCGGTTCAATCCTAGCCGCTAGGACCACTCCGGCGCAAAAAGATCTCCTCGTGGTCTTTTTGTTAGGACCACCCTTATAGGCCGCAAGACCTCCTCGGTCCTTTTGCAAAGACCACCTCTGAGCCACTCCCAGGTCCTCTTTGCAAAAGACCACCCTGGTCGTGTTGTCAAAACCACCCTCTCTGACCTCCTCCGAGGTCCTCTTTGCAAAAGACCTCCTCGTGGTCCTTTGTAAAACCACCTGGACCTCCACCGAGGTCCTCTTTGCAAAAGACCTCCCTTGGTCATTTTGCAAAGACCACTCGAGACCACCCTCGGGGTCGCCCTTGTAAAGCCACCCCGCCTTTTACAAAGAAAACCCCGCCAGACCTCTTAGGCTCGATCCTAGCCGCTCACGACCTCCCGGTTTAGATCTCGGCGTTAGATCTCATTTGTAAAATCTTTAGCGCCAGACCTCCCTCGCGTCGATCCGGACCGTTCAGACCTCCCTAGGTCTAATCCGAGCCGCCCGGATCTCCTCCGATTAAAACCCTATCGCTAGGACCTCCCGAGAAGATCTTGGCCATCCAAGACCTCCTCGTGTCAATCCCAGCCGATCAAGACCTCCCTCTGGAGATCTTGACCGTCTAGGACCTCCTCCTTTAGATCCGTAGCGTTAGGACCTCCTCCTCTGGTCTAAACCGTTAAATTTAGATCTAACGGGCTAGACCTCCCTCCGTAGGTTTACCCTTAGGACCTCCCCTAGTGCTCGGGACCGCCAGATCTCGATTTGACGGTCACGACCTCTGTTAGGCGCGTAGACCTCCTTGTGTGCGCTGTGCACGCACTGGTCGTGATCGTTGGATCCGATCTCGACGGTCCAGACCTCCCCAGTGCGGGAGGAGGTCTTGTGTGCACTGTGCTTCGAAGCTCGTAAGCCGTCAGATCTTGATCTAACGGCCCACGACCTCTCCTTTTCATTCAGTTCGTTTGGACCTCCCGAGAGCTCAAATGTTCTAAGTCTTTTTATGTTTCAATGTTCAAAAGTGCTTAACTTTGTCATTTTAATTCCTTTTTGAATGAATCCAGTTGCTGTAGCTTTATTATAATGTGAACTTTAATCTGGGAATAAATTTAGGCACTGTTATATAGTAGAAAATGATAGGAACTGCAAGAACTTGCTTAATATGAAATGGTTGTCTAGAAATTCATTGAAAATTTGTAAAATACATAACTTTCTCTCTGTAATTGCAATCTGAGCAAACTCAACCTGGTAAAATTTGTCTATAGACATGCTTTAATATGAACTAGGCCTTGTCTTTACTTATGTTCCTGAGATATGATGTATGCTAGTTTTAGAACTTAGAAAAATCATAACTAATTCATTATAACTCCAATTTGTGCAAACTCAGTTTTGCTGTTGTTAGGATAACCATATCTACCTACCATAAAAATTTCAAGTTCCAGATCATTCTAGAAATTTTCGCCATGAACAGTAACCCTAATTAATTTAATTAGGATTTTTCAGGCTGAGCAAAATTGTTTTGGCCATAACTTTTTCATGCTAAGTCCAAATGAAGTGTTTCTTGTTTCTAAAATTCTCTAAAATCAACCTCTAGCTGCTGTAGAAATTTCATTGGATTTGGATGTTCTTTGCTGTTGAGTTTCTTTTGGTGTTCTTCGTTCTTATTGGTTTTATCGCCTTTTCGCGTTAGGTTCCGAAGAAAACTTTGAACCTGAGAACTCCCCTCTGCAGCAAGAACAAATCCAGCAAGGCAAGCAGTTTGATCATGTTAATCCCAGTATTTTAAGTATTTATGTTGATTACAACTTCTATGTATGCATTGCTACTTTGTGTTAAACTATTGTCGTTAGTTGGCCTAGTAGATGCATTTCCTTAGCAAATGATTATCCTCTACTACCATGAGCCTAGGTTATTGCTGTGATTAGAGTTTGTGGATGAGCTCTTGTCACTTAGTAGCTTACGAATTAATTGCTTAGCCATGCTTAGTTTCCGGTAGAAATGGGCGGTTATCGACTTGTCGATAACCTTGATCACATAAAACTTATTATGATTATGATTTCCACCTTGTGCCATGTCTATTTATGAAAACTAAAACTGAAAACAAAATGATTTAGACTTGGGCACAATGATATGTTGGTATGCTTCTGGGTGTGACTGGAATGGTACCCGGGTCATTAAGGACCGAGTTACTTGCGCCACCGTACTGAGCATTTTTGCATGCTAACCACACTAGAGGGTATGGGACCTCTCTTGACTTAGTACTTTGGCGTGTATTGGCTTCGGGTCGCAGGGAGTCGCAGGAGGGATGGAGGTGGGAGCATTGTAGAGTCCGAAAGGCTTCCCCCCCGTAACGGGTGGTTGTCTTTCGGCTGGCAATGTAAGCGTATGGGTTTCTATCCATACGAGCGGCTCGTGGTTAATACACAATATTGGAAAACGTCTCGTAGGACTTAGCCGTGCCGGCATACCTTCGGAAGTGTGCTTTGTGGCTTAAAGGCGGTCTGAAGTGTGGGTACATTGGTACACCCCTGCAGGGTTAAAACTATTCGAATAGCCTCGTCCTAGGTTATGGACACGCTCGGATACGCCCCGTGAGAACTAGACTACAACCTTTTAATTAAAACTTGATGGGTGGTACGAATCGGAGATTCGTGCTATTGTTGTGGTGGCTATTGGGTTAGTCACTTCCAGGTGGTTACTTATATGTATCTTTATTACGCTTTTATGTTGACAACAAAATAGATTTGCAAACTTGCTTTTAAATGTATTACATTATTGCAAATAAAGTTGGCTTTATGCAAAATGAGACATACAACCTCCACCTAAATAAGCTTGCATGTAGTTTATGAATAGGTCTGCTATTCCACACGTCAGTCTTGCGAGTACCTTTGTGTACTCAGTTATCTTGCTTAAATGTATTTGTTGTAGATGAAGAAGGTGAGCTTGAGGGGCCTCACTTTTGTGAGCTGTGCTGTGGTAGTCTTCGTGGCGACTAGCTTCGCGGCCCGGTCGGTTGCCTTGTGGGTGTATGGCTAACCGGTCTACTTTTGTTCTAGCCATCTTATGTCACCTTTTGCTTCCGCTGTCATTCTTGTATATTGCTCTATTTGGTCGGTCGGCTCTTTTGTAATAACTTTACTTTATGCATGTCGTTATTGAACTTAGTGTTGGATGGTGTATGGAAATGATGTGTAATTTTGTGATGATGTGCATATGCTGCAATTCTAGGAAGCATATGTCCATCGAGGCTTAGAATGTTTAATTAGTAACGCTAGAACCATTTGGAGGTTAAGTGTTACTAGTTAAATATTCCGGGTCCTCACAAGTACAAAGCTTAACTTGAGATTTTTAGAATTCGATTGTTTAATATGACTAAACCAAACTCCAACTAACTCCAAAGCTTGGTTGATTTGGTGTTGTTTGAGTCTGGAACTCTCTTGTATGTTTGGATCTCTTGTGTGGTTCAGACCACCTTTTGGCTCAAACATCCTTCCCGGGTTAGATCTCCATGTGGTCTAGACCTCCCTTCGCTTTGGATCTAAGGGCCCAAACCTCTCCGTCCATAGGACCATCTTGTTCTTTGGACCTCCCTGTCCAGAGGACCTCCTTTCCAGCCCTTCAAGACCTCCTCTTGCTTTTGATCTTGACCGAAGGACTTCTTTGTAGCCTTCTGGACCTCCTGTCTAGGACCTCCTTGAGGTCATTCAGACCTCCTATCCTTGGACCTCCCCATCCATTGGCCTCCTTGCCCGTTGGACTTAGGAACTCTTGACCTCCAAGATCTCCTCCCGAACCTCTAGGACCTCCCTTTTGTAGAGATCCTAACAGTCAGGACCTCCTCTTGCCGCCCTAGTCCTCAGGACCTCCCTAGTCCTTAGGACCGCCTATCCTCAGGACCTCCTAAGTCCTTCAGACCTCCTCAAAGACCTCTCTTGCGGGTCAGGACCTCCCTCCTTGACTAAACTATTCCTAAGTTTGACTGGTCCCATTTATCAGTCCTACCCGTTCTCATTTTCTCCGCCACACAAGTACCTTATGCATTTAATGCATGTCATGTTGCAGTAAATGCTGCCATGTACGTGGCTACTTACTCTAAATGTAGTCACTTGGTGGCACCATTGTTATCTTTCCTCGTCCCCTCCCGTAATAGCATACATTGTCCTTTTCTTTTGTCCTTCACCAAACTGGTGGTGACACCTGCCTTGTCACCCACCTACCGTTGACCTATTTTTCACACTTATCTTTGACACGTATGCTTCTAGTGTTTTCTTTCTCCTTTTTGGCTATAATAAGCCCAGGTAGCCTTTCTTCCTGACCTTTTTCGCACTTAACTCTTTTGGCTCTTGCTCAGTGGCTCTATGGGGAGACCTTGCTGCCAAGAACTCTGTCCGAGACCTCCATTGTCGTGTTTCCACCATTGAAGGCTCCACTGGAGCTTTGGCGTCGGCCTCAACCCCCACTATTGCCCTCGACTTCCCCTTCATCCATCATCCCATTATTGGCCCTGGTAAGTCTTTTGGTGTTTTGATTTTACCCTTACTCATACAACCATGATAAGAGGTTGCATCTTTCCAGGACCTCCTCTCCTGGATTTCCTCCGGACCTCTGTGGCTTTTATGAAAATTGTCTCCCTGGTCCCTGCATAAGGAGCATTCCCTTGGCCTTTTTGCTAAAGACCACTTCTCTGGTCTTTTGCAAAGACCATCTTCGTTGGACCTCCTCCTAGTAGGTTGGGACATCTCCCCAAAGAACCTACCTTTAGTATGATATTCTTCTGTTGTTCGAGTTTTGAGGTTCTTTTGGAGCTCTGTTGGTTCTTTATTTGGCCTTTGTATGAATTTGTCTTTATCTCTTGTACAGAATGCAGTGACCCTTATGGTCATTTTGCAAAGATGCCCCTGTCGACCTCTTTGCAAAGGGCCTCTTTGCAAAGACAAACCTTTTGGGTCCTTCTCTGAAACTCTTTCTCTAAGACCACCTTGACCTCCTCGGGACACCCTTCCTAGCACGTCCCTTGAGCCTCTCAGGGCCTCCCTCCCGTAAACACTACCTTCACTGAACTTTTGCAAAGACCACTCTCTGGTTTTTGTTGGCCTCTTTGCAAAAGACCACCCTCTGAGATCTTTTGCAAAGACCACCCTTTCCCAGTGGACCTCCCCCTAACCCATTAAACCTTCTCCAACTTGTAGAACCTCCCTTCAAATCTCCTAGACCTCCTCCAGCCCGTTGGACCTCCCTTTAACCCTTTTGGACCTCTCCCTGAGAACACTTTCTTAGTTTTTCTTGTCATATTCGTTGCTATTGGATTTGTTTGGAGTTCATTGGATCTTATTTGGCTGTTATTTGATTTTGCCTTGTTTTGTTCTCGTGTAGATCTCGACGTCTCTAAGGAGCTAGAGCTGTGAGAAAGAATAAATTCTTAAGATATCAGGCAAGAGGCAAGTTACACTTTTGACCATATTGCACCCAATATCTTAAATTACTATGTTTTGTTTCAAAGACTAATGCATGCCTACTTTTACTTAGTTATTTTAATACCTGTCTTTAAATCCATAGTTATGCCTATCCCTTTCATATGGTCAATGTTGATATTGAATTAGATCTGTTGTCACCTTAGATTAAACCTGGTTGATGCAATAGTGTGAACCAGAAGCAATTGTGAAACCTTATGCTTAGTCTTGTTTAGACCAAAAGTATTTGATTTGGGGAAGATTTACCATCATGACCAACTTTTGTTTAAAATGTTTTAAACCATGGCATTGGGTTGTCATGGGGGTTTTGTAAATGTTTTGAAAAGCAAAATAAAAGGAAAAATTGGTTTGGACTGGAGTGAAATCGTTGCTTGGTTGGTGCATGTCCATGCATGAGCTCAGCTTGGGTAGAGCTGAGGCTCAGGGGTTCTGTGGTTGTCGCCCTAGTCATTTGAGGACCGACCTTTGAGCGTCCCTTTGCTAGGCCTATAATGGGCTATGCCTTACCGTACAACCACATCTCTCCAGAATGGGGCGTGGGACCTGGCCAATTAATTTGCAAAGTTCTACCGCAGTTGTTCCACTTTGATGTGTGGGAGGTCTTTTATGGCCTATGGTCTTTTATAACCTATGTTTCCCACTGGCGCAAGAGGGGGCTTTTCGGCGGGTTTGTATCCAATGGAAGCGAAACCTTAGAGAGGAGGGGCTGCGGTGGAATGATGCAATGTAAAGGTCTTTTCATGAACTCTAGACATCTTACCTTCGGTAGTGAGAGGTGGCATCGACGGATGCCGAACAAACTAGAGAAATCATGTCATGTGGGTAAAGTGTACAACCTCTGCAGAGTGAAAACTATTCGAATAGCCGTGTCCGCGGTCATGGACGTGCTGGCAAAGACCACTCAAAGTTAGATGTTGGTTTTGTTTTCAAAAAGGACTTGATAAATCTGTTTTGGATTTCTATCCAATGGGTTTGGGCAGGGAGCCTTGTGATATGAGGGTATCCTTCACCTTTTATGATGAATGTTATCCAACTGAAAACTGTCTTTGAGAAAATGAATTTTAGTTATTGTAATTGCCTTGGAACTTATTACTTGTAATTGAAATAAACTTGGCTTTATGCAAACTAACCATATCAGCATTCCTTTGATATATCCATTATGCATGTCATTTTGTCATTCCACGGGTGTGACTTGCAAGCACGGTAGTAGTACTCACTCTTGCTTGAATTAATCTTTTGAGTAGGGATGGAAGCTTGAGAAGCTCTGTGCAGTGGACCTTGTGGTCCTGGACGACTAGGATGCGCCCTCCAGCCGATTGCCTGTGGTGTATCGGGTGATCTATTGTTTGTCTTCCGCTGTATTTTGGTTTGTTGGCTTGTATGCCTCCCTTGTAAACAACTGTGTTGATATTAATAAAAGTTTTTATTGATGTGTGCTATCACTTGTGTATGCTATGTGAGCTAGCTGTTGATCCTTGGGACTAGCTCAGTTTGCACAGAGGACCTTGGTGATCCCAAACCTCTTCCACGACCACCCCTGGTCTGGTCGTGGGAGGTCTTTTGGGTGATCCTTGGCTCCACGACCTCCTCGGGTCCGCTTCCAGGACCTCCTGGCTGGTCCTGGGGGTTCCCTCGAGTGATCCTTTTTGGACCTCCTGGGAGGTCCTGATGGACTTTCTGGTTGGTCCAGAAGGACTACGTGGGTGCCCTAAGGCTGGGTCGTTACAATATTGGAGTGGATGCACCATTCACACACTGTCATTGTCAGCAGTCAACAATTGCTCTTCAACATGTGCCATCTGAGCTTCAAGTCACTGGCTTGTTTAGTGAGGCTCAGACTAGAGATCAACATCATCTTCATATTCTCAAACTCAATGGGATAGATCACTCTTTACGTCCATCTTGAGTTTAAAGGAAGGTGTTAAGTGTAGTATGTAGGCCCATCTAGTATTGACCATGTAACAGCCAAATTTTCAAATTTCAGTAAAAATTAAAATTTATGAATCTTTTGTGAATTTTCTGAAATTTTAAAAGCTTTTTATAAACATTTTAAAGTCAAAACAAATTTATTTGCAAAATTAAAAGCCAACATAAAGTTGGAAATGATTTTATTAAGTCCAAAATAAGTATGGGAATTTCTGTGAATTTTTCCATAATTTTTGGAATTATTTTACTATTTTCTAAAACCTAAATGAATTATCAGAATTTAAACAAATAGAAAATCAAAAGAAAATCCAGAAATAGCTTTGGGCCGAAACCCAACGGCCTCGGCCCAAACTTCCTCCCGCACGCGGCCCACACCACCGCACCCCCCTCCTCTTCATCCACCGTTGGATTGAAATCCAACGCACGTACCGCACGCACGCGCCCCCATTCTATCTCCGCCGCTGGATCTCGAACCAACGGTCAAGATCTGTTGTAACCTCCGCATAGTCCGAATGTCTTAATGAATGTGAGCCGTGCGATCTTAATCTAACGGCCAGATCTCGCCCATACCGCCCACGTCACTTCTAATAATCGTGATCGTTGGATCAAAATCCAACGGCCCGTGTTCTTTCTTCCTCCTCTCCTTCTTCTCGCGCCGCCGCGCGAATCGCCGCCATGACCGAGTCCATGGAGCTCGAGTTCCCGCGCCCTGCCATCCACTCGTCACGGTCGCGCACAACGGCCCGCCACGCCCAACCGCCTCGCTTTCCACTTTCTTCCCCTTCCATGCCCGTTCGCCCACGAGCCGAAACCGCCACCGCACACGATCTCCTTCTCCGGTCATCCCCGGCCCCTATAAAAGGGAGCACCGAGCCCTCTTCACTCCGAACTCGAGACCACCACCCACTCTCCCTCTCACCGTAAGCTCGCGGAATCGGAGTTTTAAATGCCGCTAAGCTTCAAGCTTCGCGCCGATTTCGTCGCCGCTGCCGACGCCTCGCCTCGCCACCACCTCCATCGGCCGCCACCTGTCGCGATCCCGTGCGCGCACCCATTCCACCGCAGGATCGCCGAACACCTACATCGCCGACGATCGCACCTTAGCCGCCGCCGCCCACGCCGTCGGCCACCGCTCACTCTTCCTAGTCGCCGTGGTGAGCATCATGATAACTGACCTCTCCTCTCTCTTCGGTGCACTCGCCGACTCGCCGCGAAGACCTGACGCACGGCGACCATCGGTCCTCGCGACGCCGCCGCCGACGTGGTGATGCCACCTAGCGCCACTCACCGCCGCTGGCGTGGCGACGAGTGGCGCCAGCCACCGCCACGCGCGCGCCATCGTGGGTGATCCACCACACCGGTCCACTCGGCTCGGTAGATCCAGCCACCGTGAGTCGTGTCTATGACACGTGGGCCCGCATGTCGTAAATTATTTTAATTCTTTAAATTATGAAAATCCTCATTGCGCAAGATTGCGCAATAAATAGGTTTTTCAAGAGAAAATAATTCGGGAAATTCAATTAAATTCCAGATTTAGGTTTAAAACTTCTAAAATTCATAACTTTTGCATATGAACTCCAAATTGAGTGATTCAAATTGCAAAATTTATATAAAATTATAATCTAGCTAACTAAACCAAAATATTTCAATTTGGAGTTAATTTGAACTATGTTTTTGAATTTATTTGAATTTGAATTTATTGTATTTTCACGTTTAGACTTCGACGACTCCGGAGAGTTCGATCAATCTGAAGATTTAGAATTCCAAGGCATCGACGAAGGCAAGTTACACCATTGACCATATTTCCCCCAGTATTTTAAGTTATTTCCAGTTTTTAAATTCTTTATCGCATGCATATGTTGTTATAAATATTTTAATATCCTGTTTTACATATAGTTAATTCCATGTGTTATTGTATGGCCAATTTGAATGTTGTATCTGACTACCTTGATACCATAGGCAAGATATTACAAAATTAAACATATGCTTAGCCAAGCTTAGTTCACACTTACAGAATTTGGGAGGGTTTACACCAAATTTCTACAAATTTGTTTCAAACATGATATTGTGGTATTGTCTTACCACATGGGTTTATAAATGGAGTTTTATTCAAAATAAAATCAAAAATAGGTTTGGACTTGGGCGAAATGGTCGGAATGGCGGGTGCAGGTTTATGCACGGGATTGATCTGGTTAAGATTAAGGCCCATGGTTTGTAGGAATGACGCCCAAGTCAATTGAGGACCGGTCTTTGAGCCGCTTATTGCTATGTCATATCATACTACCACATGTCCTGTATGGGTAGGATTTGGCTAATTAATTTGTGATGTTCTAGTATACTTATGTCATGTGATTATGTGGGTGTCGGTTAGACGTTTTATTCCCACTTGGCGCAAGAGGGGGCTTCCGGAGGACGGTTAGTCCAAAGGGGCGAATCCTTAGCGGGCATGAGTATATTAGGACAGAACATTGTAAAGTCATCATGGTAATTGCTCAGTCACACGCCTACGGAAGCGTGAATTGGCCGACATAACGAGCATGTCACCTCGTGTGGGTAAAGTTGTACCAACTCTGCAGAGTAGAAACTATTCGAATAGCCGCGTCCGCGGTCATGGACATGCTAGCAGGGCCACTTAAAGTTAGAATTGTTTTTTTTAAATGCTTTATTAAATGTGAGGATGGTTAATCCTTATGAAAAATTGGGCGGGAAGCCAAGTGCTAGGAGGGGATCCTTCACTTTATCATTGGAGGTTATCCACATTATTACACTGATATTTCGAAAATATGATTTTAGTCATGGTATAAAACTGCCTTAGAAAATACTATGTTTATTTAAACTGAAAATGTTGTTTATGCAAATCAACTCCTGCCATACTCACTTGTTACCTTATGCATGCATTTAAATTCAATATTGGGTGTAACTTGCGAGCACGGAAGTTGTGCTCATCCTTGCTGAATAAATCTTATTCAGGAGAAGACTTCTACCCCGACGGTGAGGATCCGGACGAGTAGGCCTTTTGACCCAGACGATTGCCTGTGGCACATCGTGTAGCTCACCTCTATTATATGTTTCCGCTGTGTTTATCATTTGTTATTTGAATTTGTTGTTCAGACTCAGTTGTATTAAACAATTATTTATTTATTGTCATTTACGCTTTCGTGATATGAATGTGATATCCATTTTGTGAGACTATGTACACTGGAAATCCTGGACCGGTGTTTGAACACAGAGAATTCGGGATCCTTCGCTCCCGGGTTCGACAGACCATTTGACCCATGTGTCCTTGTATATACTCTTGTATTTGCTATTGGCTCGGTATACATAATATGAGATAATTTGACAGTATTGATGGATCATTCCTCACATGCCAATTTTGGTATCTCTTCATCAATGAAAATTTAGCTTCTTTTTTTCCCATGAAAGGACACTATTTTACTCCATCCGGTTCACAAAAAACAAGTTGGTTTAGACATTAACATGGTCCCTAAAATACAACATTGACTACTAATTAATATTGTAATTATTTGCAAAACCCAACAAAATTATAATATTATGAAAGTACTTTCCGAAACGAATCTACATACATGATTTTCATACATCTAACCTAAATATTTAAAAAGATATCGATAGCCAAAGTTTCAAAAGTTTGACTCCATGCATTCCAAAATGACTTGTTTTTGTGAACTGTACAGAGTAATAAAGGTCCATAAAATGCTCAAACACCTACGTCATGACATCAAAGGGAGAAACCTGACCAAGTAAGTTCATTGTACCCATTTTTCAAGATGGCATATTAAACATCCTATGCTGTTAGGTTCAAAAAAAACACATCCTATGCTGAATCTACCATGAGAAAATTACCTTATTGTGAGATCTATCAAGAGCAACAATTTCTTCCTGGTCTCTCATAAGGATGGAAATTGATGTTGTTTTTCCTCCTGAAGTAGCATGCATGTCTAGTATTCGCTCGCTTGGCTAGGGATCTATGAAATGGATCACAAATTTGGTACATTACAAGACAGGTTGGAAATCTTGGCATGTAAAACACAAAAACTGGATAACCTAAACTCTTTGAAAGTTATAAACAAGCAAAACATTCTACATGCTTTTTGTAGGACAAGTAAATCACTCGTATAATTATAGCAACAAAGTTCCCAAGCATGCATGTGTTTTCGTAAGTTAACTATACAAAGAAAAGTCAACAGCTAGGAGAACAAGCTAATCAGATGCCCCAAGATTCAGGCACTTTGTTTCTAGCAGGAATGTGTTCAGTGACAATTCTAACAACCTTTCATACCATTTCAGTTAAATACGTAAACTCATAATGTCCCTAGTTTTCTCTTTGAACTAGAACTTTTTCAACTCAACGAACTCATGCAATATTGTCGGATCGTTAATGACAATCAGAGGGGGTGAATAATTGTGGAAGATTTTTCACACTCGTTGTTGGAAATTGGCCCATATGAGTGAGACCTATTTTCTATAATTTCAAAGTATGTATGGTTTAGTACCATATTGCTAACGCAAGGTGGAGGCGACTAATATATAAGGTGGAGTCCTTGCCACTTTTTAAAATATGTGATACATGGATGAGGGTGGCACGAGGAGGGCTTTGGCTAAACACACACGCGCGCACGCACATGCGCACGTATTCACGTGGAAAATCGCATGACTTGTGAGCTACGACACGTGACTGTGCCATGACGTAGTGCGCCACTTGGCACACCAAGTCCACCTTATTTTTCATGAACCATGCATCTTTCTCTCTCTCTCTATTTAAATGAGATTCAAATGTTTGAATTTGAGGCTTTATTGGGTGATGATGACAAACAGTTACTAGTGGGTAAATGGCTAGTTAAATATGTCAGCTATCAGTGAGTAAATGACTATTAATCAGGTTAGTTCACAGTCTACACCTCTATATCTATGCCTGGAGACATCCAGATTATAGCGCGAAGAACCACTGCCTCCATTTCTTCTGTTCTTCCTTCTGTAAACATGTGCTGTTGTATTGCGCCGTCTGAACCTTGTCGACTCTTCTTCTCGGCGTGCACCATGAAGAAGGGGAGCGGTATCTCCAAGCCGTTGCTGTCATGAAGACCTGCACGGGGGGCGAGAATATTGAAAGTGAGAATAATCAAACTTCTGAACTTCCCACCATTTATGAACCAATATGCAATATCCCTGAGGAGGATAACAATCTAGTCACAGAAGCTCCTCACAGGAACAAGAGACAAGGGGTTGAGAAAACGTTTGGTGATGACTTTATTGTATACCTTGTAGATGATGTGCCAAAGACTCTTTTAGAGGCTTATGCATCTTCTGGTGCTGAGTATTGGAAAGAAGCAGTCCATAGCGAGATGGACTCTATCATAGCTAACGGGACTTGAGAGATGAGGCTTGTTCCACCTAAGTACTTTAAAGTCTTGTTATAATCTGAATGTTGCAACTGGTTCAAATAAATGTGAGATGAATATTTGGCATTCTCGTTTCTGTCATATTGGTTTTGATAGTATTGTTAGAATGTTTAGATTAGATTTAATTCTAAAATATGACATTATCAAACAATCAAAGTGCTAGTCATGTGTGCAAGCAAAGCAATCTCACAAACCCTTTAAGGGATTATAGGACGAAAAGAACTTGGCAACATTAGATATTGTTCATTCAAATTTATGTGAAATGAATAGATTGTTGACAAAAGGAAGCAAAAGATATTTTTTTAACTTTTATTGATGATGCAACACGCTACTGATATGTGTATTTACTGAAAACTAAGGATGAAACTTTAAACTACTTTAAGACCTATAAGGCCGAGGTTGAGAACCAACTAAAGAAGAAAAATAAAAAGGCTAAGGTCTAATCGTAGAGGAGAGTACATCTCTCATAAATTTTTTTTATTTCTGTTTCTGAGCATGGAATAGTCCATGAATATACACCACCATATTAGCCCTAATCAAATGGGGGTAGCTGAGAAGAAAAATTGGACACTAACAAACTTGGTTAATGTCATGTTAGAGAATGCTGTTATGCCTAAGCGCGTGGTGGGGGAAGCTATATTGAAAGCAACTTTCGTCCTAAACAGAGTAATCACTAAAAAGAGTAAGATTACTCTATATGAGGGATGAAATGGGAGAAAACCTAATGTCAATTTTCTGTGAACTTGGAGGTGTTTGACAAAGGTCAATATACCATTGCAGAAAAAGAGAAAGCCTAGACCTAAAACAATCGATTGTATTTTTCTAGGATATGCTCATAACAACACGACCTATAGATTTTTAGTAGTTAAATCAGAAACTCCTGAGATTATTGCTAACACAATAATAGAGTCTAGAGATGTTTCATTCTTTGAGAATTATTTTCCTATGAGAACTATAGGCAGTACTTCACAAACTGAGAATATTCAAACTGAAAATATTGAAAATGAGAATAATCAAACTTCTGAATTTCCCACCATTTCTGAACCAATATACGATACCCCTGAGGAGCATAACAATCTAGTTGCAGAAGCTCCTAGCAGGAGCAAGAGACAAAGGGTTGAGAAAACCTTTGGTGATGACTTTATTGTATACCTCGTGGATGATGTGCCAAAGACTCTTTTAGAGGCTTATGCATTTTCTGATGCTGAGTATTGGAAAGAAACAGTCTATAGCGAGTTGAATTCTATCATGGCTAACGGGACTTGGGAGATCACTAATAAGTCCTATCGGGTGCAAACATGTAGGATGTAAGTGAGTCTTAAAAAAAACTAAAGCCTAATGGTATTATTGAGAACTATTGAGAAGTACAAGACAAGACTTGTGGCCAAGGGTTACATCAAGAAAGAGGGAGAAGATTTCTTTGATACCTATTCTCCTATCGTCAGACTAACCACCATCAGAGTGCTACTTGCAATAACATCTTCCTATGGTTACATGTCCATCAAATAGACGTAAAGACAACTTTTCTTAATGGAGATAGAGAGTAAGAGGAAGAAATTTATATGGATCAACTAGATCGTTTTGTGATTTCTGGACAGAAAAATAAGTTATGTAGATTATTGAAGTCCTTATATGGTCTAAAACAAGCACCTAAACAATGGTACAAGAAGTTTGATAAAACTTTGACATTTGCTGGCTTTATTGTCAATGAAGCTGATAAATGTGTATATTATCGTTATGGTGGGGGGGGTCAAGGAGTGATCTGGTGCCTATATGTGGATGACATACTTATATTTGGAACAAACACTACCGCAATTGACAAGGTCAAATCTTTCTTATCTCGATGCTTTGATATGAAAGACTTAGAAGAGACAGATGTCATTCTGAATATTAAATTGATAAAAAACGAGGCTGGGATCACTTTGAACCAATCCTATTATGCTGAGAAAATCTTAACCGTTTTGGCTATGAGAATTGTAAAATTTGTCCAACGCCCTATGATGCAAGTATTAAGCTTCGAAAGAACCAAGGGTTAAGAAAAGATTAATTAAGATATTCACAAATTATTGGGTCACTCATGTATTTAGTTGGTGCCACAAGACCTGACATTTCATTTGCTGTGAGCAAATTAAGTCGGTTTACATCTAACCCAGGAGATAATCACTGGGAGGCATTTGAAAGAGTGTTGCATTACTTGAAAGGCACAACATCTCTTGGAATTACTTATATTGGATATCCTTCTATATTAGAAGGATACAGTGATTCCAATTAGATCTCTGATGCAGATGAGATCAAAGCTACGAGTGACTATGTGTTCACTTTAGCTGGTGCTGTAGTTTCATAAAGGTCTTGCAAACAGACCATATTGACGAGGTCAACCATAGAAACAGAACTTGTAGCACTTGACACATCCACTATTGAGGCTGAATGGCTGAGAGAGTTTTGTTGGACTTGCCATTGGTTGAGAAACCAATACCGGCAATCCTGATGTACTGTGATAATCAAACAGTGTTAGCTAAAGTCACAAGTACCAATGATAATATGAAGTCCTCCAGATATGCGAAGCGTAGGTTTAAATCTGTCAGAAAACTGAGAAACTCTGGAGTGATTGCTATGAATTATATTCGCTTTGAGAAAAAACTCACAGACCCTTTTACAAAGGGTTAGCATGGAAAATGATTTCAGTTGCATCTATGGATATGGGAATAAAGCCCATTTGAGTTACATCACAATGGTAACCCATACCTTCTTGATCGGAGATCCCGTGACTTACACAATGGGAAAAACAAATTGATGTTGCAACAAGAGAGTACATATTCATTGAACACATGCTCTAATAGACGAATTACTCTCGACTGTATGGAAGGTTGGCATAAAGTCTTAATATATTCTGTTGTCCAATTGAGGAAAAGGTATTATCCTGCATGATACCTAGAAAGAATATACCTACTTGAGCTTAACTGTGTAGTCGCAGTTCACGAGAACAGTGCATTCTCTAGAAAGATCATGAGTAGATAAGGGAGCAAGACCATATAACACTCTGTTGAGACGTGGTTCATTGGCAACCTAGTATTAGTTAAGATTTCAGGTGATGTCTGATCACGAAAAGTTGTGAATTCAAGGTATAGTCTATTCATCAGCTATGGGAAGATAAATCTTATCATTCCAGGTGCAAGTTTAACCCGTACGGGACTTACACTAAAAGACTGGTATATTAATAGTACTTCAACATAATATCTTTCACATTTTTTTGCTTCTTGCTTTGGAATTGGTGGGGGGTTGTTGGAAATTGACCTATATGAGTGAGGCCAATTTTCTATAATTCCAAAGCATGTATGGTTTAGTACCATATTGCTAAGATAAGGTGGAAATGACCAATATATAAGGTGGAGTCTTTTCTACTCTTTGAAACATGTGACACATGGATGAGGGTGGCACGAGGAGGGCTTTAGCTAAACACACACATGCGTGCACACACGCGCGCGTATTTACGTATTTTTGCGTGAAAAATCGCGTGACTTGTGAGTGACGACGCGTGGCCGTGCCATGACGTAGCGCGTCACTTGGCAGACCAAGTCCACCTTATTTTTGTTGAACCATACATCTCTCTCTCTCTCTCTGTGTTCAAATGAGATTCAAATGTTTGAATTTGAGGTTTTATTGAGTGATGATAACAGGCACTTACCATCGGGTAAATGGCTGGTTAAATGTGTCAGTTATCAGTGAGTAAATGACTGTTTAATCAGGTTAGTTCATAGTCTGCATCTCTATATCTATGCCTGGAGACGTCCAGAGTATAGCGCGAAGAACCACTGCTTCCATTTCTTCTTTTCTTCCTTCTACAAATCTGTATTGTTGTATTGCGCCATCTGAACCTCGTCGACTCTTCTTCTCAACGTGCACCGTGAAGAAGGAGAGCGGTATCTCTGAGCCATTGCTGCCGTGAAGACCTGTGTGGGGGGCGGCAATAAGGTTTCTGGGCAGCGCACATCTGCACGACCGCTCGTTTCGTTGATTCATCTATGTTTCTGCACTGCATTGAGTCTGCATCTACGCTGCTTTCTGTTCTTCATCAGATCCATTAGTAAGTCTTTTCGTGTGACTAATTGACTTGTCTATATTCTATTTTTACATATATTGCGAAGTATAATGAGTCGCATGTTGTTAGTACTGATTTATGCATCATTAGTCATTTGCGATATTTACCTTCTATTAAAATGTGGAATTAAAATATTGCCCTCTTTTTCAACATTCCATAAACCTTATTGCTGACTTTGTTGCAATACAGTAATGGATGGTGCTTCTGATGCTATGAAACCTGAGTGATTTTCTGGTCAGAATTTTCGTAGATGGCATACTAGAGCCAAATTCTGGTTCATGTCTTTGGGGCTGTGGTGAGTAATCCACCCGCAGTATCCACTTACGATTGACTAGTTTATACAGTTCGATAATGCGAACAACACTGCTCTTGGCTGCATTCTGACCATTCTAGCATATCAGCTCTACGATGTGTATATGGACTATAAATCTGCCACAGAGTTGTGAGATGCACTAGAGCACAATATGCAGAGGTAGAGGCAGGCCACCGGCTCTACATGTGTGAGCAATTCTTCGACTTTAGCAGGAATGAGGCTAAGTCCATAGTTAGATAAGCTCATGATCTCTAGTTATTGGTTGGTAAGATGGCACACCTGGGCTGTGTGTTGCCTCCTAAGTTTGTAGCTGCAGGCATTGTTGCCAAACTTTCTGTTTCTTGCCAGAATTTTCCCACTAGCTTGAAATACAAGAGGAAAGAGATTTTCATTGAAGATCTCATTGCTACCCTCAATGTGGAAGAAAAGGCAAGAACAAAAGATGCACATAGCACTTCTGGTCAAAATAATACAAATTTTATAGAGAAAAAGACTGTTGCAAAGAAGTACAAATCCAACAAACCGAACAAGACAATTAGCTTTAAGAAGAAGAAAACTAAGAAAAAGGATTTGAGATACATCACTTGCTTTGTGTGCGGAAAAGACGGTCATATGGCGAAGGACTGTTGCTCCCGCAAGAGCAGAGATGGTGAACAACCAAAGAAGAAGGCTGCCAACATGATCATAGGTGAGGCTTCGACTTCAGGAAGGTATGGTAATTCTCCTGTTGTTTTTTCAGCATATCAATCAATTGATTGGTTGGTTGATACTGGTGCTAATGTTTACGTATGTTATGATATTTTCTTATTTTCTTCTTACCAGGCAGCAGGGGATTCCTCTGTCCTAATGGAAAACGGATCGCATGCTTCTGTTCTTGGTGTTGGCATGGTAGATCTGAAACTTACTTCAGGGAAGATTGTCCACTTGAAGAACGTCCAGTATGCTCCTACAATAAATAAGAACCTCATTAGTGGTTCTATCCTACGCAGGGATGGTTATAAGCTAGTCTTTGAATCGAATAAAATTGTAATATCTAAGTTCGGAAATTTTGTTGGTAAAGGCTATGGGAGTGAAGGCTTGTTCTGCCTAAATACTTTAGAGTCTTGTTATAATCTGAATATTGCAACTGGTTTAAATAAATGTGAGGCGAATATTTCGTATTCTCGTTTATGTCATATTGGTTTTGATCAACATGTGAAATTGTCAAATGATCAAAGTGCCAGTCATGTATGCAAGCAAAGCAACCTCGCAAACCCTTTAAGGGATTAGAGGACGAAAAGTACTTGGCACCATTAGATCTTGTGTGAAAATGAATGGATTGTTGACAAAAGGAGGCAAAAAATATTTTTAACCTTTATTGATGATGCAACACGCTACTGATCCGTGGGGCAAGATCTAGGGTGCAAGCTCTTTCCTCTAGGTCCAGGTCTTCTTCTACAGTGACACCTTCTTAACCATGCCCAAGACCAATCTCTCACCCAAGGAGTGCAGAACTATCCGCTTATCTAGACAGAGATACGGTGGATTTCAACTCAAAAAGCTTCAAAATTTTGCAATGGTGGCATAGCCTCAAGTTAGCATACTTGCACGTGATGTGTTAACTGTTCCTGTCTCGACAGTTTTCATCGAGTCTGCTTTTAGTCTTTCTAGAAGAAATATTGGAGGAGAAAAGAACACTTATGATGGAGTGAGATAGTGTAGATACTTCTAACTATGTAGAACTAGGAACAAGCTGATTCACAAGAACAACACTATGTTGAAAATCCAGAGTTGTCGGACGTGTTCGAAAATCTGTACTTAGACAACGACACTTAGAACAAGAATATTTGTAGAGCTATAGGCCATACTCTTTTTCCTTTGCTAAGGTTTTTATATGTTAAGTTTTTACTTGACAAAGGTTTTAACGAGCCAGCCATTCGAACATTAATAAAACTCTTTATTACATTTTCAATATGTTTCTTTCATTGTTTACTATTTTTATGTGTTTCTTTCATTGTTTACTATTTTTATGTGTATTTATGAATTCTTCATATTTTTTTAAGTTTTTTTTTGGTCTAACAGGCTAAATTGCTAATCTTAACCTGCTAGACCAAAAGTACTCGAGCCGACATGGTACAGCACAAAAGACCGTGCCTAAACTGTGCCATCAGCACGATCCATTTAACTCGTATGACCTTATCTAAACGGGCCGTACCATGCCCATCGCTGGTCGTTTTCTCCTCGGGTAAAATTCCATGATAAGATGGAATTTCACAACCTCCTGGCAGCTTTTTGAAAAAACGAGAAAAAAAAAGCCCGTATTGGTTCTTGCCTGGAGAGGGAAAAAGAATCTGGTATACCGAGTTACCGACGTCTCGCAGGAAACCATACATTGACACGAGGGTCTCATCTGGATTCCGAAATTAGAAGGTCCCACCTGTCATTGAAAGCTCCTTTTCGCTATAATATCCCCGGGTGGGTCATCAATTGCGACTCCAGAAGCTTCTCCCCATCTCCTTCATATCCTCTTCGTCTCGTCTTCCCCTCCCCGTAGTTGCGTGCGTTGCGTTTGCGAAGTCGAGACTCGAGAGATCCTGTGTGAGGCTGCCGTGTGGGACCGGAGAGTCAGCGAGAGAGGAAGAGAGATGGCCGGGATTGGTCCGATCAGGCAGGACTGGGAGCCGGTGGTGGTGCGGAAGAAGGCGCCGACGGCCGCCGCCAAGAAGGATGAGAAGGCCGTCAACGCCGCCCGCCGCTCCGGCGCCGAGATCGAGACCATGAAGAAGTGTGCGTGCCCCGTCCTTTGATTTGCCCCTTCTTTTCTTGGAATATATTCTGGGTTTTTTGCGATTCGTTTGGATTTATTCGATCTTTGTCACCGTCGCGCTGTTGGATTGATTGGATGCGGAGGGGTTACTTTTCTTTTGCTGTTTTTACGGATTTGTTAGCTTTTGTGGATTATTGATGGGCTTATTTTGGTATTCTTTCTGGTCTTGCTAGCTTCTTTATCTAGGGTTGGAGAAAGATTTGATAGGTGATGTTGTTCTCTGATTTGGAGGGCGATTTGTTTACTGTTCTTTTGTGCCTGATTTAAAAGTTGTTCTTTAGTTTTCAATCTTACGATTTTTACCAATCAGTTTGATCTTTTTTTTTTATGTTCTTTTCTCAGTTTCTCACTCTCTTAGATTTTGTATTTGCCTGATCTATGTGTGACATATTTTTTGCTTGCAGACAACGGTGGGACGAACAAGGCGGCGTCCAGCGGCACATCCTCAACACCAAGCGGCTCGATGAGGACACCGAGAACCTTGCCCGTGAGCAATCATCAACCCCCCACCCCACCATCTTATCCATCATAACAAATTCTCCTTATGCTTTCGTGCTTGTTTATCCATTGTGAATATTATACTTCTGTAGAGAAATTTGGTTGGTTGGATTAGGCGGAGTTAAAATTATTTGGTAGGCTGTTAGAGACGTGCTTCTGATAATTGTGCTTCAGTGTAGGAGCAAATTCTTATACATTATTACAATATTACCATATTTTTGGGAGGCCACTTCTGTTGTTTGTTGCATTAACTTATGATAACAAAATATACTTTTAACTGATGCTGTGGAATAGTAGGCGACTGATATATGCTTGCTGAATATCTGCTGAAATGAGTTATTACTTATTATATATTTATATTGATACATCTTTTTGGATTAGTGCACTGGTGTATGTATTAAAGTTTCAGTAGCAGTGTATGTGTTGATATGAGCAAGGATCAAAAACCCGTTTCCGGGGTAAATCCCGGTCGGCCAGAAAAAAACCGGCCGGTACCGGCCGGTTACCGGATTTCCCGAAAAAAACCGGATGAAAATTGCTTGAATTTGATTAAAAATTATTCAAAAATTAGAATTTGAACTTACAAAACCCAGAAAAACCGGCCGGGATTCAAAATCCCGGACCCCCGCCATTAAGCGGTTACCGGCTGGGTTTTTTCCCCCCTGGATATGAGCATATTTTCTTTGGCCTGGGTGGTGTTAATCGTTATTTTATGATAATTAGATAGAAGATTATATGTATGTAGTTGAGTCTTAAGAGTTAAGACATGATCTGCAATGGGATTATATCAAGTTGTAGATAGAAGATTATATGTATGTAGTTGAGTCTTAAGAGTTAAGACATGATCTGCAATGGGATTATATCAAATTGTAGAGATTGCCACTATGCATTTTTTTAATGTAGATCATAGGTGTGACACATCTTAGAAGGGGAAAGTAACTCCATATTTCTGCTGTTGCAATTGTTATCCCTATTAAATTTCTTATACATTATGGTTCCTAATTTCTGGCATAATAATTATTACCCAAGTCCAAATACCAAAGTTCACGCACACTTGTAGCCACAAAACTGAAAGAAAGTCCATAGTTTGTCTTTGCCTTGAGATCTATGGTATGAGACAGACTGGTCAAATCAGTCCCATGTTCTTCATTAGGATACTGAAGCTGTCTTAATATTGAGTCTGCCAATGGCATTGTAGCTTTCTGGCTTCAGTGAAGAGCCTGCTTGGATTGGCATTTGTGTTGCTAAAGATCCTTTATGATGTATATGGTAGCAACAGATTTGAACATTAAAAGATACTAAAAATGGATTTGACAGAGAAATAAGGACACCATGAGTTCTACATGTTAAAAGTCTTGAAGATGATTTATGATTGGACTTTGCAAGGGTGTACGGAGTTGCAGAACTTTATAGTCTTTTTGGATGTTCGACATGTTGAATTCCAATTCAAACTGTAAACAAGCAGAATGTATATTTGCGTCCTCTTATTCATTCTGGAGGAATATACATGTAGAGGGCCTTTTGGAGGAAGTGAATATGTAGTCTAAAGACTAAGGAGAATGTGTTTTTTCACCATTGAATTGTATTTTCATGACACAAACTCTACCATGTTGTGACATGGCTTCCATCATCCTCTTTTGATCTGCTGTTTTTTCCCTACCAAGAGCAGTACAGATAGAAACATGCTGGTGTAGTGCAGTCAGCGCTCTCTGATATTGACTGTTCACTTAAATGGGGTTCTTTTCAATAACCCTTTATTTTTGGGTTTACAATTAGCGAAAGGTAGCAAAAATCGAGTATGTTTGTAGCCCTGACTTACCCTACCAACTTTTTTGTGATGCCTACCTATTTGGCTATTGTTTGGTTTTCTACTAAAATTACGCTGACCCCATGGAATTTGGTCATATCTAGGGTTTGTTCTGTTCATATCGGATGGATACCATTCCAATATGTGCTAAAATTATGTGTTACATAAAATTTGGTTATGGATTTTGGTTGCCCATGAGTTGGCCAAAATTTACCTAGAGAATGAACTTGGAAGACGAAGAGAATAGAATCTTACCAATTTTTTTTTTTTTTTGCAAGCATACTTACATGCCAAATTTGATCAATGCTGCCAAATTCTGGAAGCCAAATTTTTGGGAAGCGTAGGCTAATGTATGGCCAAAACTTGGGCTAGCAAATGCTTGAGCAAATTTTGGTAGCCAAGGGTTTGTTTGGTTTGAAGCCTATGTTTGCCATATTTTTGTTGCCAAAACATGATGGCGTTGACACTATTTGGCTTGCATTTGGTTTGTTATTGAGGGTAGTTTTGGTTGGTTCACGAAATTGCCTTGCCAATGTGGTGCCAAAATTTGGTATTACCAAATAGGCGAACATTAGTCATCAGATTAGCTGCCTGTGAATTGGCTAAGTTTTGACAAGAAAATCAACTAGTACACCAAAGGGAATGGAATCTTACCAACGTTTTGGCATAAAACCAAATGGATGCCAAATCTGGTACATGATCAAAATTTGGCAACTAAAAATACACCTCCCCTAAAATTTTGGCCAGATTCCTTCCACATTGGCACTGTAATTCATTTTCTTGCCAAATTTTAGCCAAATCATGGGTTACCAATTCCATCACAAAATTTTGGTTGAGTTGGTAGGGCAGATGGCACAAATCAAACAGTCCCCAAATTCTTCCCCCCTCTTATAATGACATTGACAAGAAGAGGGTCAATGTTGGCTTGCCAAATTTTTTAAAGGTAACACAAATTGAGTAGTGCTTCTATGCATCACCCTCCCAATACAAGTTGCACAAATCTTGAAGCAAGGGAAGGGGTAAGTAATCACCATCCACCCTTCATTCATGCTTTAATATCTGTGCAACAATCAAATAGTGATGCATAGAAGCACCTCCCACACAAATTTTATCTAGGTAATACTTCGGTAAATGTTTAGTTAATGCCCAGAAGTGTGGCAAGCAACCAAACAAGTCTGTAGGGTCAATGTTGGCTTGCCAAATTTTGGCTAGCTAATACTTCAGTAGCTGTTTGGTTTATAGCCAAATTATTTGTGCCCAATTATTGATTGGGGTAGTAGTGCCAGCCAAGCACCCTGAAATTTGGTTTCATCATTATGTATATTCATACATTGTAAGATAGCTTCTAAGACCAAATATTGATAGGTATAGTTGTATCAACCAAGTACCCCTAAAATTTGGTTTCATTTTTTTTTATATAAATTCAGACATTGGAAGATGGCTTCTAACTTTTAAACAATGTGGTTTTGACATTTTCCTCTGGTGCTGGCATATTGCAACAAAAAAAATGTCACTAAACATGAGGGTGGAACATAACTGTTGTGGATAGGGATACATCAGAACCACAAATAAAATGTTTGAGGGCTGTGTTGGCTGTGGTAATCGTGAAACAAATAGTTCGATGTTAAAATCTTCAGCATGTCACCATTTCCTTATAGCACCATTCTTTATCTGTAGTGGGGCATGTTCCAAATTTCCTTGCAATCTGTTATTTTTTTAGACATTGTTTGGGTGGATTTTTTTGTGACTGTAAAGGCGACATACTGAGATGAGTTACTCAATTGCTTTTGTAGCATTGGTTATGATAGATGGATGAAAAATCACTAGTTGATGTAACATTGGGGGAATGGAGTAGAGCTTATATGTCTGCTATGTTACAAGCTAAATATGTTTTTGTGCATAGATTTCATGGGATATATAAGATCTTGTGGGTAATGTCCCAAGTTAGCATGATTTGAGTGCTATGCGGGTGATTGCACGATACTTTTGAAATAGCAATGAGGGATCCTGTCTTTTCTGTACAGTATTCTGATATGCCCTAACCTGGTACCAGATGAGCGTGTCTCAAGTGACCTGAAGAAAAACCTCATGCAAGCAAGGCTGGATAAAAAGATGACCCAGGCACAGCTTGCTCAGGTACCTAGTTGAATCATAAGATTTCAGAACTTCCGGAGTTTCATGCTTACCGAAGGAAGAAATCTTTGTGGCCTACAAATTGCATGAACATACACTATAACCCCAATCTTTGTTACATTCTAAAACGAATGTTTGTTGTAACAGATGATCAATGAGAAGCCACAGGTGATCCAGGAGTACGAGTCGGGCAAGGCGATTCCCAACCAGCAGATCATCGGCAAGCTTGAGAGGGCCCTTGGAACAAAGCTGCGAGGCAAGAAATAAGTGCTGTTGCCTATTTATCTATGCTGGGTCTTTACCATGCAGGCTGTTTCTGTTGGTGCATGAGTGAATACTGAATAACTATGTTGTCACAGACCTTGTAATGCTGCTGCTCTTATGTGTCATATGTGTCCTAGTGTGCAAGAGTTGTGTTGAACCTGCAATGCATACTGACATGATAACCTGCGTGGTTTATGCATGATGATGTTTATTACTGGTGATCGTTACTGATGCCTCGGATGCTTGCAACCGCTATATTTTCGTTTTTTCCTTGTTGTGCAACCGTTTACTGTTTAGTCTTGGTGGTAATCTCGAGCCCTACCGCGTTTTACAGCCCCGGAAGGAATTATACGTGTCAAGACAGTTCCGCATTCTGAAGTGTGGCCAATGTGGTTTGGTTGAGTATTCAATCGGTTTTAGTGGTCTCTGTACAAGATTGCTCCTATCGTATGCGTTTACGATTGTCTGCCCGGTTATGCAGATTATCGGTTTAAAATTGGTCAAATTCTCCGCTAGTTACCGGCTAAAATGGATCGGTTACCCGTGAACAAGGAAACAATTTAATTTGACATAATTTAATTTGACATAATTTTTCTAGTTATCAATCAATACAACATTATAATACGACAACGTTCAACTACTTGTATAGTTGACAGAGCGGCGAGGAGGAAATTGAATGTTACCGTCGTCGATAATGAGAACACCTTGGTACTAAAGTACCATATGTTTTTGTATTGGTGTCAACTAATTATGGAATATTGCTCAACCCATTAACGATCATATGCTTGATAGTACACAAGTTTTATGTATACTGGCCTCGGCACTAATACTGTATTATAACCATGATCATGATATGTTGATACACTTCCTGTTGAGGCGAATCATCTTGATTGACAAAAAAGTTTTCATGTTGTTGTTTCATTCGATACAATTTAATTTTATTACTTAAGCTCAAATACAATCATATAGTAACACTTTTTGCTATAATTTTAAATTTAATTTTAAATTTAAAACTTTCGAACCGGTATTTACCGGTACGGCCGATTACATTGTAATTCAAGTGTTCAACCACCAACTCGTCGTTTCATTATTGGGGGTGTCTACGCAACAGTCGAGTATTTTATTTCTTCTTGGGTACTCAATTTTTTGTCGGTTGGATTTCAATCCGAGCGTTACCGCTTCACGTAAAATAACGTTCGTGAATCTGGGCTAAACGTGCTTTCCCCCTCCACCATCCCACAACAAAACAGAATTAATGGGTCGGGTTGCATGTTTTTTGTTGAGCTATATCTGAACCGGCCCGTTTACATAGCAAAACAGTGTCGTCTTTTTTTTTTATGTCTTGCCATTCTAATTGAGATTCAGATTGATGCAAAAAGCAATGACTGCCTTCTGATGTTAGTGGGTTCCAACCAACTGCTTTGCAAGTAAAACAAGAAACATGTTTGCTACAAAAAAAATGTGGCAAAACACAAATGTGGTTACTAAGCCAAACTTGCCATGGTAATCATCCAAAACATGATTTTGGATTTAAACTTTAGCACATAAAAAAAAAAGATGGTCCAACTTAACATTACCAAGAAAAAATAAGGTTAATATACATAATTTTACATATATTAATTCAAAATTTACATGATTTGGATTTAGTAACTTTAGTACATAAAGCGTGTAAAAAGGGATACAGGGTTTGGGAATGGAAAGTTTTATTTATATCTTGCAATTCTAATTCAGATTGGTGGTGGTTTGTGAACACTAACTTATTTCTAGCTGCAACTACTAAGATAGATATGCATATTCATGTATAGAGTAGAGGTAGGTGTGCACTTGCACAAATACTCAAATCATCATCATCATCCACATCCATTAATTGTACACATCCACATTGGCTTAGTTTAATTAATTTGGCCTTCCTAGCTTAGCTTACAACACCACCATCAAAAGCTGCTCCATCAGCAAAAACTACAAACCTACGGGTACGAGAAAAAAAAGGTTGACATATATAACTTACATGCATGTAGTACAAAATTTACATAATTTGGTTTTTCGATTTTTAGTACCTATAGCTCATAAAAAAAAGATATAGGGGCATAAAACATATGTAGAATTCTGGTGAGGGACCAGATGATATACGATCTAGTTACATGCTCCTCCCAGTATGTTTTGAAATTAATATTGACTATACAGATGTGAAAAACCAAATTAACATTGCACCTTGAGTGCGATGTTATATTTCTATGGTAAAACACTCATAGGGGCATGCTTCATTGAAAAAACCTACTACAACATGTTTGTGGGTTCCAACTAACTGCATTGGTAGAAGAACAAACCCAATTATTATTTTTACATAATGTGGTATTTTTTATATAAAATCAAAGCAATTTATACGTATTTTGTATTGTGTAAAACTAGTATGTGTTTCAAGTAAAAAAGTGTTTCATGCTAGTTATGTTGACTGCTTTGAAATCAGAATTTTCATGATGGTGATTGCAAAACAAATGACTGTCTTCTGACTCTAAAATGTAGAGGTACAGAAAACATGATACAAAAAAAGTGTGTTACCTTCATTACAAAAATCTCTCAAAACTACAACAGTACATATCTATGAATTAAAATAAAAATATCTCAAAACTACAACAGTACATGGCTACTCAATTCGTTCATAAATGAAAAGACCACAACAGTACATATCTATGAATTAAAATACAAATATCTCAAAACTACAACAGTACATGGCTACTCAATTCGTTCATAAATGAAAAGACCACAACAGTACATATCTATGAATTAAAATACAAATCTCTCAAAACTACAAAACTATAAAAGACTACAGCAGTACATATCTATGAATTTTCATGATGGTGGTTGCAAAGCAATGACTGCCTTCTGATCACCTTGAAGATTTTCAAACGAGTACAACTCGGATCAAACACCACTCCAACAAACAAAATAAAAGCAGGGTTAAAAACTGGTAACAGAAAACACATAGTTTTACCTTTCATTATGTTTGATTAGCTTGTACAAAAATGTTACCATGGCAGACCTTAATCATTTTAGCGTAGCCATATACCGAATACAAATCCAAAACTTACTTACCAGTTCATTCCCCCCTTGTAACCCCAGATTGGAATCAAACACCACTCCTCTCACTCATCAAATTCAAGAGAAAATTGGAGAAAAAAAAACCCAGGAACTGATCACCCTGAAAACATTTAGTACAACTCGAATCAAACACCACCCCACCTAACAAAAGAACACATAAGAAAATTTTCACTTCCCCCCTACTGCAAAAACAGCTGCTATTTCAAAGCTATGCACTACCCCCCCACCCCCAGGCATTTCACGGCATTTTGCATTGCTGTTAAAAAAAAGGTCATCTGAAATTAGCCATCACACTGCTAGTTCAATGCATTGTTATTAGTTCAATGTACTGCTGGTTTCAAAGTTCTCAACTGCCATAAGAGAAAACTTAACACAAAAAACAACAGATAAAATCAATCTGAAAAAAAAAATCAAAATCTGAAACTTACTACAAGTTTAACATAGCACTACTGCAAGTTTAACAGATAACACTACTGTCATAAGAGAAAACTAAGCAACAGATAAAATTAATCTGAAACTTACTGCAAGTAGATCGGCTTTCTTATTCCCTCCACTTTGAACTGTCCTGAAAAAGTAAACTTATCTATACAGAGGTAACAAAACCAAAATTAAACAATCATATAACATAGCAAAACAAAAAATTCATGTTAGCTACATTGTCCAGGGATAAAACTTGACACAATAACACAGATCTAGCAGAGAGATGTATGATACGGGACCAACTAAAAGAAAGTGATAGAAACAAGATGTTTCAGAACAAAAAATCACGCATGCTCTCCTCCCCTCTCCCAAATGTTCTATCCTTTTATGCATACACAACCAGCAAAAATCGAAGCCAACTCTATCCCTCGCTCTAACTCTCTCCCTCCCTCCTCCATCCCACTCTCCTATCCCTCTCCCAAGCTCTATAACACAAATCGGAGAACACAAACTCAGCACACTCCCCTCAGCCTCCCAGGAAACAACAGGAAACAATCAACTACCAGAAAAAACTCACAGAAATCACCCACCGAAAAATCACAGAAGGGGGAACAACAGATTTTTCTACAAAAAACAAATCGAGGCTAGCAAAAAGCAAAAAAAAAACCATTAGAACTCGGCAATTCATGCACCTAAAAATCAAATCAAAAATAAAAAAAAACCCTACCTGTGGTCTGTGGATCAAAAAAACTAGTTCAGATCGAACAACACTACCGTGAGAAAAAAAACCCAAATCGAGGCAAGAAAAAACGTGACTCTATCTCATTTATGTGTAGTTCTGGGCAAATCCCTACATTGTTGGGGGAAGAAAAGGCTTCCTTCCTGCTACTATCTCATTCACCATCCTCCCTCCATCTCCCTGTGTGACGAGAGAAACAAAGATGAGCAGAGTCTGAATGGGGAACGAAAAAAGGATACATACATGAACTAATGAACAGTATGGATGGAAATGATGAAGACTCTAGAGATGGTGGAGGACACCGAGAGTGGAAAAAGAAAAGGCGCGGTATTCAAGGAGTGGCAGGTGTTTTTATTTATTTAGTGGCTTCACGGGCGACAAAACACGCTGTCGGATCCTCCAACCAATTTTTCCCCATGCGTCAACCCGTTTTCGTCATCTCCCCGTGCTCGCGTATCTCCCCAATCACAAAGACATCTAACGGTCCAAAAAACGAGTACTCCCTTCCACATAAAACACTCGAGTGCTGTTTAGCGATTTCCTTCATTATTTTGTAAAGTCTGTGCCTTCAACTCTCCTTTGTTTCAATATGAACCTTGCTGCCAAGTTCGAACCTCTCCGATCTACGCACTCCCAGTGATTACAGTACTATGGGAATAAAATCTTAAAAGTGCATGGGTAGAAGTTCAGTTGATGTTTAGTATATGTACACTCTTTTCCCTTTGTATAGTAGGAGAGATATGATTTGGGTTTTGAAGGTGGTCTTTTGGCAAAAAAAAAAGAGACAATTTTGGCTTGGGATACAGCGGGAAGGGGTATCAGGCTGGCCAAGTTGCTCGGTCCATGAGATAAGTGCTTTGAATAGCAGCATAAATCTTAAAAGTGCACGGTTGGATAGAAGCTTATGTCTAGTATTTGTACACTCATTTTCCCATGTATAGTAGTAGGAGAGATATGATTTGGGTTTTGAAGACGGTCTTGTGGCAAACAAAGATACAGTTTTGGCTTGTGATGTAGCGGGGAAGGGCCATCAGGCAGGCAAAGTTGCTCAGTCCACGAGATAAGTGCTACGAATGGGCAACACAAATATTAGAAGTGCACAGTTGGATAGAAGATCAGTTGATGTATAGTATTTGTACACTCATTTTCCCTTTGTATGATAGTATAAGCGATATGATTTGGGATTTGAAGGCTGTCTTGTGGGAAAAAAAAGAGTAGTTTTAGCTTGGGATACAGCAGGAAGAGGTATCAGGCTATTCAAGTTGCTCACTTCGTGGGATAAGTGCTCCGAACGGACATCACAAATCTTGAAAGTGCGTGGTTGGATAGAAGTTCAGTTGATGTCTAGTATTTGTACACTCCTTTTCCCCTTGTATAGTAGTAGGAGAGATATGATTTGGGTTTTGAAGGCGGTCTTGTGGCAAAAAAGAGACCATTTTGGCTTGGGATGCAGCGAGAAGGGGTATCAGGTAGACCAAGTTGCTCATCAGTGAGATAAATGGTTCGAATGACGTAACAAATCCTAAAAGTGCACTGATTGGGTACAAGTTCATGTCTAGTATTTATACTCATTTTCGTTTTGTATAGTTGTAGGAGAGATATGATTTGGGTTTTGAAGGTGCTATTGTGGCAAAAAAAAGTAGACAATTTTGTCTTGGGATGCAGCACAAAGGGGTATCAGGCTGTCCAATTTGCTCAGTCTGTGAGATAAGTGCTCCGAACGGACATCACAAATCTTGAAAGTGCATGGTTGGGTAGGAGTTCTGTTGATGTCTAGTATTTGTACTCCTTTTCCTTTTGTATTGTAGTAGGAGAGATATGATTTGGGTTTTGAAGACGGTCTTGTGGCAAAAAAGAGACAGTTTTGGCTTGGGATACAACGGGAAGGGGTATCAGGATGGCCAAGTTGCTCAGTCCGCGAGATAAGTGCTCTGAACATGCAACACAAATCTTAAAAGTGCGCTGTTGGGTTTTGAAAGCAATCTTGTGGGAAAAAATAGACAATTTTGGCTTGGGATGCAGCGGGAAGGGGTATCAGTCTAGGGAAGTTGCTTAGTCGCAAGATTAGTGCTCCGAACGGCACCATAAATCTTGAAAATGCACAGTTGGATAGAAGTTCAGTTGATGTCTAGTATTTGTACACTCCTTTTCCCCTTGTATAGTAGTAGGAGAGATATGATTTGGGTTTTGAAGGCGGTCTTGTGGCAAAAAAAAAGATGCAGTTTTGGCTTGGGATGCAGCGGGAAGGGGTATTAGGCTGGCCAAGTTGCTCAGGCTGCGAGATAAGTGCTCCGAATGGGCAACACAAATCTTGAAAGTGCACAGTTGGATGAAACTTCAATTGATGCCAAGTATTTCTACACCCTTTTCCGCTTGTATTAATAGGTAACATATGATTTGGGCTTTAAGGCCGTCTTGTGGCGAAAAAAAAGATAAGTTTTGGCTTGGGATGCAGTTGGAAGGGGTATCAGGCTGGCCAAGTTGCTCAGTCCGCGAGATAAGTGGTCCGAACGGACAACACAAATCTTAAAAGTGGACAGTTGGGTAAAGTTAAGTTGATGTCTAGTATTTGTACACTTCTTTTTCCTATGTGTAGTAGTAGGAGAGATATGAGTTGGGTTTTGAAGGCGGTCGCAAAAAAGAGACAATTTTTTGCTTGGGATGCAGTAGGAAGGGGTATCAGCCGCTGTTGCTCAAGGCGCGAGATAAATGCTCCAAACGCATCACAAATCTTAAGGAGCAACTAGGAGCCGACGCTCGATTTTAGGCTCGAATCGCACGCCTGGTTCCCAATCGGAATTCCCCCGCTCTCGTGCGTGTGTGCGCTTCTAGTCGCTCCCTGTGCACGCACCACCTCCCCTTGCTGATACTGATGGACTAATGAATGATTCGTTCGTGAGATCAGCAGCAGATGAGTAGACTACGTACGTAGTGGGTTAATATATCAGCTGCAGCCTGCAGGAATGTACAATGTGGTAGGGTGAGCCATGTTGGATGTTCTGACCTTTTGTATTATTTTACGGGAGGGACTAGAAGTCGGACTAATGGTGGGAGCTTCCCACCGTACCGTCCTCCCATGTTGGCGCCTAACTATTTGTACACGCACGATGTCGTACTGGTACATACCAATTAAGCAGGTCCCTGATGGACCCGTGGTCCGAAATGCAACATCTCCATATAATGGTTGTAATATTTTCGGACAACAGTTGCAATATCATTGAACAACGATTGCAACATCTTTAGACAACGGCCGCAACATCTTTGGACAATGGTTGTAACATCACCGGACAACGGTTGCAATATCCTAGGATAATCTACAAAGTGCAACATTTTTTTTCTACAGATGCAACATCACCGGACAACGGTTGCAACATCCTAGAACAACTGTTGCAATATACCCGGACAACGGTTGCAACATCCTAGGACAATCTACAAAGCGCAACATTTTTTTTCTATAGATACAATATTTTTTTCTACATATGCAACATTTTTTTATACGGGACGCAACATCTCAAAAGAATATTTTTTTTCCTCTTTTTGTTCTACTAGATTTTTTTAATCGAGAATGTATTTGTTTTTCAGAATTGGCGATGGAATTGATGTAGACGAGACAGACTGTGTAAGACCGATGATATCTTCACAAAATAATGAAGGGTGTGGTACTTGCTCCGGCCACATGAACATTGCGCGCCGAACATGGTAATTATCTCTCAGTGACGAGGCGTCCGAGCGGTTTGCTTTCTAGCTGACGTTAGCTCCGTATCATTATCCAAATCTTAATAATGCACAGTTGGGTAAAAGTTCAGTTGATGTCCAGTATTTGTACACTCCTTTTCCCTATGTATAGTAGTAGCAGAGATATGATTTGGATTTTGAAGGCGGTCTTGTGGCAAATAAGTGACAATTTTAGCTTGGGATGCAGCGAGAAGGGGTATCAGGCTAGCCAAGTTGTTGAGTCCACGAGATAAGTGCTCCGAGAGGGCAACACAAATCTTGAAAGTGCACAGTTGGATAAAAGTTTAGTTGATGCCTAGTATTTCCACACTCCTTTTCCCTTTGTATTAGTAGGAAACATATGATTTGGGCTTTAAAGTCCATCTTGTGGCAAAAAAGAGACAATTTTGGCATGGGATGCAGCGGGAAGGGGTATCAGGCTGGCCAAGTTGCTCAGTGCGTGAGATAAATGCTCCGAACGGGCAGCACAAATCGTAAAAGTGCACAATAGGGTAGAAGTTCAGTTGATATCTTGTATTTGTACACTCCTTTTCTCTTTGTATATTAGTTGGAGAAATATGGTTTGCGTTTTGAAGGCGATCTTGTGGCAAAAAAGAGAAAGTTTTGGCTTGGGATGCAGTGGGAAGGGGTATCTGGCTGGTGTAACATCCCAAATTTTGGAGTCTTTTGAAGCCTTTAAAAATAAAAGTACCCATTTTAATTTTCTCGGTTAATTCAAAGCTTAATTTGAATTTTTAAAAATTAAAACTATTTAATGTGAATAAACCAAACTTCAATTAAATTCAAACTATTTTATTTGAGTTCCTTGAGTTCCAGAGGATTTTCTGGAATTTTCTTAGAATGTTTGGAGTTTATTTGTCATTTCTTTGAGCTCCTTTAGTTTTTATCTTCTTTTTTTCTCTAAAATTCAAAAGTCTTTTGAATTTTCATAAATTCCTTTGGGCCGATTTCTTTTTCCTCGGCCCATCTTCTTTCTTTTCCCGCGCTCGCACCACGCTACGCCCAAACCCCATTCACACTCGCCTGCGTGCGCACCCACACTCGCCGCTCTCGCCACCCGGCCTACCTTCACCGTTGAAGTTGTATCATCTTCGCCCCGACTCCTCTCGCCTCCGTCATGAGTCGCCGCTGTGTTTGCTTTGGTCTCCTTCCCTCCTCCACCTTTAAATAGCCGCGTCAACCCCCTACTTTCTCACCCCGAACCGCCGTCGCCCTGGGAAGCCTTAGCCGCGCTGCCCCGTTGAGTTCCGCCATTGCCGTTGGAGCTGAGAAGCAAGCTCGTCTTGCCGCCATTGTGGAGCTTCTCCGACGGTTCCGTTCATGTCCAAAGGAGCGCCTCGTCATCGCCAAGTCTTGGGAGAAGACAATTGAAGCGAGGAGTCGCCATCGCCGAGATCTCGAGCTTTTCCCCTCCCTCTATTGTCTCCGTTCAACTGTTGATTGCCTCGTTGTCAATGAGTCCTGAGCGCCATCATCCACTCCTCTGGCTTCGCCTTATCACATTCTAGCCCATGCTCCCTTCGCCTTCCTCGGAAGACCGTCGCTTCGTCATCGTCGTTGCAAGCCGTGCCACTCCGCAGCCTCGAGCCTCACCATCGCCGCTGTGGTCATCGCCGGCGGAAACAATTTAGCAGAGGAAAGGAGCGCATGAGGAATTCGGGAGAAAATAGGTTGAGCACAAGGAAAGGCCCACACGTCGGCACATAAAATTTTTTGTGAGGAGAAGGGGAAGGAGAATGTATCACTCACCACTACTAGAGTCTTTTTAAGTAGTAAATATTTTTTGTTGGAATTTGTATACCAATCCAGTTGATATTTTTTTCTTTAATTTTATTCTAAATTATAGTTATTTATAGATTTTACTTTAAAATTCGTATTGAAATCAAATTGCTAATTTTATTTCATTTTTATACCGAATTTCAATTTTTTTGTTGGATTTCGTAAAGAAATCCAATTGCTTATTTTTTTTAATTCTGAACTATATTTATTTAGGGATTTTACTTACAAATATGCAAATCAAATTGATAATTTTTTATTCTGAATTTCAGTTATTTTTGTTGGAATTTGTATACAAATCGAATTGCTATTTTTTGTTTATTTTTTATTCAGAATTATATTTATTTAAGTATATTACTTAGGAATTCATATGAAAATCAAATTTCTATTTTATTTTATTTTTTATTCTAAAATTCTATTATTTTTGGTACTTAACATTGATTCTTTCTTTTAATTTAGACCGTTGTAATCTAGACCCACCATGATTAACGGTGCAGATATTTCTCTTTTTTCTCCGATTAACGTGAGAATTTATAGCCCTCGAAAGCGAACGTTGTGTCTTCTCTTGACTCGAGTGAATCTATATGACCATATGTGTTCAGAAAGAAAATCCCTTCAATTAAGCACCTTATAAGCACAACAACCCACCGTACGGGATATATATGTACCCTGACCTGTAACACGAACTATGACAAGAACTAATACAGAGTGGATTCTCCTACCAACCTAGGTACCTCAAGCACTGGTTTATAACAAGTGATTGAGCAGCCAACTTGTTTGTTCATCAGTCTCACTTAATTTCATATAGCCATATTACCTACTCCACACCTTCTTAATCAATAACAAAAGAGAACGGGGAGGAGAGAATTATCAAAATGGGATATTGTGCCACAAACGCAACACTATGGAATATGAGACATCGGCAAATTAAACAACATTGCTGGATGACCAGTCAAGCGGTACTTGTATAGGCCACAGATGTAATAGATCCATGTATCCGTCTGGTGACCACGAACCGTGGCAGACCTAGTACTAAAATGAAGTGGGTGCTCATCGGATTAGTCTTCTTCTAGTTTCAGATCTGATGGCTCACTTCCTCTATAGATAGATGCAGGTGCTTGATGAGGGTATCCACTGTCTGAGCAGCGATAGGGTAGACTCTAGCCCCGGCTAACCTGTTAGAAATAATGCACGGATCAAGGGAGACAAGAGACACGAATTTTACGTGGAAAACCCTTGCGGGAAAAAACCACGGGCGCCAACCGGCGATGAACACTATATGTGGAGCGATTACAGAACGCCGGGGATTACAATGAGGTATGAGGCGTCAGGCGTCAACTCTCCCCGTGCGGCTTACAAGAGGTATATAAAGGGGTAAAAGGACTTAGAGTCCAAGTAGAAAACTAATCCGCTAATATGGTAACTAATCCGGACACTTCCATATTAGAAATTCGGATCACATTATATCCCTAATTAACAATCTCCACCTTGAGACGAATTTTCTCTTGTAGCATAACGAAGAATCTTCAATCATCAAATATCTCCATAATAAGATAAAAATCACCGGCGCCAACTAGTCTCTAGGACTAGATCAGATACTAACTAAGCTTGAGCAAAGCTCAAACTTAGTAAAAGGAACTGCTTTGTCATCATATCAGCTGGATTATCATGAGTACTTATCTTGCACACTTTGACATCACCTTGAGCAATAACACCTCGAATAAAGTGATATCTCACATCAATGTGCTTTGTTCTCTCATGGAACATCGATCCTTTGTAAGGCATATAGCACTCGACTATCACAAAATATAGTAGTGCAAGAATTATCTCCACAAAGCTCAAAGATACAAACCTCTCAACCAAATAGCTTCTTTACAAGCTTGAAATAGCCATGTATTCGTCAGTGGTAGATAAAGCAACAGAGATTGCAAACTTGCTTTCCAACTAACAAGACAACCACCAATGGTGAAAACATAACTGTGAGAGACCTCCTCTTGTCCAAATCACCAGCATAATCAGAATCAACATAACCAACAAGTCCATCTCTAGAATTCCCAAACTGCAAACAAGCATTAGAAGTGCCACGCAAATATCTGAATATCCACTGAACTGCTTTCCAATGCTCTTTTCCAGGATTAGCCATATATCTACTGACAACACTCAGTGCATGAGATAAATCAGGACGAGAACATACCATGGCATACATAAGAGAACCAACTGCACTGGAATATGGAATTCTAGACATGTACTCAATATCATAATCTGACTTAGGACATAAAGCTGAAGATAATCTGAAATGCGAAGCTAATGGAGTACTCACTGGTTTTGCATCATGCATATTAAAGCGACGAAGAACTTTCTCAATATAACCTTTTTGACTAAGGTATAACTTGCCAGATTTTCTCTCTCTAATAATCTCCATGCCGAGAATTTTCTTTGCTGCACCTAGATCATTCATCTCAAATTCATTACTCAATTGTGCTTTCGCTTTGCTATTTCGACTTATCTTTGCAGCAATCAACATATCATCAACATAGAGAAGCAAATAAATGGTTGAACCATTATGATCTTTAAATAGACACAACTATCATAATCGGACCGCTTAAAATCATGAGAGAGCATAAAAGAGTCAAATCTCTTGTACCATTGCCTAGAGATCGCTTCAAACCATAAAGAGATTTCTTTAATCTACAAACAAGGTTTTCTTTTCAGAATAACAAAACCTCAAAGTTGGTCCATATAAATGTCTTCTTCCAACTCCCCATGTAAGAATGCGTTTTAACATCTAATTGCTCAAGTTCATAATCATGCATGGCAACAATATCGAGTAAAGTGCGAATAGAGCTATGCTTCACAACCGGGAAAAAACATCATTAAAATCAATACCGAATTTGACTATAGCCTTTAGCAACCAATCTTGCTTTATACCTTTCTCGGTTCAGAGAAGAAATACCTTCCTTTCTTTTGAAAATCCACTTGCAACGAACAAAGCTTCTTCTCCTTTGGCAATTTTACTAATTCCCAAGTGTTATTCTTTTCAAGTGACTCCATCTCATCATGCATAGCAATTATCCACTTCTTACAATCAGTGGAGCTAATAGCCTCAGTATGATGAAGGTTCGCATTACCTTCAATTTCTTCGCTACACTTAAAGCATAAGCAACAATGTTAGCTTCTTCAATCAACCTCTGGGTGGATTAATCTCTCCTAGGCACTCGTTAAGCGCAATAGACATTGTGGTGGCTGCTCAACAATAGGTGCATCATGAACAATGGTATTCTCTTTATCTGATGTGTTACCTGAACCAACAGAGTGCTCCACCTGAACACTTGAATTCTGCTTACTCTCAACAGGAACGTTAGTAGGCAGTTTATCAGGAAGCATAGCAGATTCATTAAAGACAACATTTCTGCTAATCACAACCTTCCTTGTTTCAGGATTCCACAACTTATATCCTTTAACACCAGATTTATAACCAAGAAAGATGCACTTAATAGCTCTAGGCTCTAATTTTCCATTATCAACATGAGCATAAGCAGTACAACCAAAAACTCTCAATTCTGAATAATTTGCTGGGGAACCAGACCATACCTCAATTGGAGTCTTCTTTTCAATTGCAATATTGGGTGACCGATTAATGAGATAGCAAGCAGTGGAAGCGGCTTCAGCCCAAAAACGTCTATGCAAACCTGCATTAGACAACATGCAACGGGCCTTGGAAATGATGGTTCTGTTCATACGCTCAGCTACACCGTTTTGTTGAGGAGTACCAGGAACGGTGTAATGCCTAACAATGCCTTCAGCCTTGCAATATGATTCAAATTCATCAGAACAGAATTCCATCCCATTATCGGTCATAAGTTTCTTTACCTTCTTTTCGCTTGCCTTTCAATCATAGTCTTCCACTCTTTAAATGTGAAAATGCTTCTGACTTATACTTCAAGAAATAAGGCCACACTCTTCTAGAATAATCATCAATAATTGTTAACATATAACGAGCACCTCCTAGAGATGTCTTACGAGATGGCCCCCATAAATCAGAATGCACATAATCTAAAATACCTTCTGTAGTATGAACTGAGGTATTAAATCTCACCCTCTTGTGTTTGCCAAACACGCAATGCTCACAAAATTTAAGCTTGCTGATGCTATGTCCATCAAGAAGTCCTCTCTTACTCAATTCTGCCAAACCAAGTTCACTCATATGCCCAAGACGCATATGCCAAAGATTAGTAGCATCAGAATCAGATAATGAACTTGAAATTACAGCAACATTACCTGATATTGTAGTACCTCGCAGATGGTACAAATTGGCAGTTTTAATATCAGCTTTCATCACAATAAGAGAGCCTTTGATACCTTTAAAACTCCACCTTCACTGAATACTTGTACCCTTTAGTATCAAGAGTACTCAAAGAGATGAGGTTTCTTTTCAAACTGGAATGTGCCTCACATCCGTCAAAGTTCGACAATACCATCAAACATCTTGATCTGAATTGAACCAATTCTGCAACCTTACAAGATGAGTTATCACCCATCAACACAAGACTACCTTCAACAGTTCATAGGTGGCAAACCAATCCTTATTATGACACATATGAAAGGTACAGCAGAATCAAGAATCCATTCATCATTGGTCTTAGCACATCCGGCAAAGGCAACAAGGATTTCTCCATTAGGACTATCATCGGCAAGAGAAGCTTTACCTTCATCATCCGGTTTACCTTTTGCTTATAATGACCAGTTCTCTTTTCTTTATTCGAGCTTCAAAGATTCGAGAGATGTCGTGCCCACTTTTCTTGCAATATTTGCACGACTTATACTTGCCTCTAGATTTCGACCGGTTCTTGTAGCCGTTCGGACTTTTACCTCGAAATTCATTGTTTGAGTTCTTCTCCTTTGCCCGCTACGAATAAACAAGCCTTCTCCTTTCGAGCTTGAATTTTCGAAGGTACCATCTGTTTCATCTTTTCCTTAGCATGCAAAGCTTCATAAACTTCATTAAGAGTGAGAGTATCTCTACTATATAATATGGTATCTCTGAAGTTTGAAAATGAACTAGGCAAATGAACACAAAAGAATAAGACCCAAATCCTCATCCTCATATTTTACCTCCATCGACTCTGGGTCAACAACGATCTCCTTAAACGTTGAAAGATGATCAAGTCATGATTCTCCTTCTTGCAATTTATGAGAGTACAACCGCTTGAGATGCATCTGTGGTGAGATCTTTTGTCATGCAAATTTGTTCCGACTTCACCATAATGCAAATTGTCTTCTCCTTTAAAACATCCTGTAAAATATTATTGGATAGATGAAGGTGAATCTGAGATAAAGCCTTACGGTCTTTACGCTTGTCATCTGGGGTCCATGCGATAGGTTCTTTCGCAAAACCTTCCAATGCATCATCCAAATCCATCTGTGCCAACACAGCCCTCATCTTAACTTGCCACAGCGAAAATCTTGTGTCACGATCCAGGAGTGGAAGATCATACTTCAAAGTCACCATGAGGAATAAAACCTGAAAATTGCTAGTAATGATCTGTGTAAACCTAGCAAAAATCACGACCTGTTTGGTACACTTTTTGTGTACGAGAAACAAAGATCTTCGAAACCCTGGTACTGTTCTTGTGTGCACTAAGCAAAAAACTCCAAAAACTTGATCCTCCACGTGAAGCAATACTCTGAGTACTTTAGATCACAAGAATAAAGAATTGATGTGTGAAATAGTATAAAAAACAAGAGCTTGGACCTGTGCTGGAGGTTTGTTTTTTCTTTTTTTTGATGGTCTGCTCTGTTCGGCGCTCCCCAATCTCTCTCCTGTTGCTTGCTGCCTTCGGTTCGTACGCACGCGCTGGAGAGTTCCTGATACTGGCGCTGCTTGGAGGACGTGCGTGCTGGACTGAAGTCGATGCACGCGTAGATGCCTGTGATGAAGGACGCTGTCAGAAGCCGACGCAAGACGTAGATGCGCAGGACAGCCGACGCATGCGGCTTGGCTGAGGCGACAGGCGGACGACGACTGCTCCGTGTGACGGCGGCGCACGGAACGGATCTGTTATTTTTTTATCTCTCAAACCCCAATCTCCGTGCTCGATACCACTTGTTAGAAATAATGCACGGATCGGCGGGGACAAGAGACACGAATTTACGTGGAAACCCTACGGAAAAAACCACGGCGCCAACCGCGATGAACACTATATGTGGAGCGATTACGTAACGCGGGATTACAATGAGGTATGAGGCGTCGGCGCCAACTCTCCCCGTGCGGCTTACAAGAGGTATATAAAGGGGTAAAAGGACTTAGAGTCCAAGTAGAAAACTAATCCGCTAATATGGTAACTAATCCGGACACTTCCATATTAGAAATTCGGATCACATTATATCCCTAATTAACATAACCCAACCGTTGGGTCCTACCCTGACCATGAAAAAGACCAAAGGTGACGCCGGAGCGGTATGGGTGTGGAGCCAGTATCAAAGCACGGCCCCATCACCTTCTTTTGCAGCTACGCCAGCAAGGTCAATCACACCGTTCAACCCAAAAGTGCGTGAAGGGATCGATATCCTTTCTTCCGGCTTTGCATGGATCTAATCTTCACGCGTTGCTTATCAATCAGAATACCATCCGCGGCATGTGATATCACAGCCGTCGCCGCAGCGCTGGCTTAATTCACTTCAGTCTTCACGAAAGAAAAGAAAACTGCAACGCATATTGCTATTCGGTCCAGGAGAATTTTAGTTTTCTTCTTTTTGGGAGTCGCATTTTTCTTGTTTAGATCGGGAGAAAGGACGCTTTTCAGCAAGATACCAGTTTATGTAGATGCTAGAAAAAGTGATATATAATGTGAAATATAATTGGAAGAATGGATGCTCCTAGCTACCAACCTTTGTCACGCAGTGCTTTATATATGAACAATTGTCCGTCCACTCTTTGTTGTCGGTCTTTCCTACTCTACACATCGGTTCAATAAGGTAGCAGGGGATAGGAGACATCGGGATAGGCGCGGATTGTTCTTTACCGAAACAAACAGCTAGCCTTCAGGCGTGGTTTTTCTTCACCTGTTGCTGTTCCGGTAGTTAGGGGTGAAAACGGATATGGATAATTGCTTTGTCATATTTGTTTGTATTTTTTTTAGATATGGATATGAATATCCCGGCTACAAATATAGATACGAATAATAGCGAATACGAATCGAAACGAATATGGTCACAGATATTTTTCGGAACATGAAAACCTCTTAAATTGTATGTCAGAAATTAACGAAAACATATAACTAGTTTATTTGATGCAAACATTTATGAATTTTTCATATTTTCAGCAACCACACATAACATTTTGCTGGGACCCCGGATCACTGAATTTGAGCCCTCTGTGTATTCTGAACTAGTCCTGTGATCAGTAGCTACTTTACACAGTTGCAACATCGATAAAATCATATCCATACAATAAAATAGCTAAGAAGCAAACAAATTAATATTATTTAGTAGCAACAAACCTAGGTATGGCTAAGCATTATACGATACCCATGTTGAAAATAAAATATATCCAACTAAAATTAACCAACCTATGGTGTTCAAGGGTACATGTCAATAATAATTATTCAAGATGGCATAATGTCGAATAGGACTTTAACTATTTTCGAAAGCAGTTGTTATAGAATTAGCAATGCATGTTGATATAAAATAATATAATTTTTATAAAATAGGTACGGCATGATCAAATGTCTATGACTTGCCTTCGTTAAAGGTTTGAGTTGTTTCGGCGGACGGGTCCAAGAATTCTTCAAAAACGCTGGAATCTTTATGTGCGAAAAGAGCTAAATAAATACAATAATTCTAAATAAAAAAAAACTATCAAATTAGAACCAAAATAAAGGTACTGAATTTAGAAATTAGAATCGATGGAATCAGAGTTCATATGAGGGAGAACGAACGTCCGAAAGGTTGCCTGTTGGGCTGGTATTCCGGATATCCGGTCTTCGTATTATCTGGATAATCCATATTCGACGGATACCAGGGCTACTATATTCGTATTCGTTTCTGATCCGAAAATTATCCAAGAAAAATCCGATCTGAGACAATCCGAACCCGTTTCCGTCCGGATCGGTCACCCCTACTCGTAGTAGCGTGGTTTCCATATCCACCAGTTTCAAGAGTTTTTTCCCCTCGTTTGGTCTATTTTAGCAAATCTAGCTCCCTCCTCGACGAAATGGCAAAAATAGCACAATGGATGGGTAGGAAAACGACATGTCCTAGAGCACTTCAGGTTGTGTTTGTAGCAGGCGACCTTCGTGGTCTCAGTTCGCGGCAGGTCACTTTCCGCAATGGTTTTGCACAATAGATATGTTATTTTTGTCATTTCATTCGCACGGGACTAGTTTTGCTATTTCGTTTTAAAAAGAGGCTAAATGATTCAGCTTGAAAGGACAAGGAGCTGGATGTCTCTTCTAATGACTTTGCTTTTGACTTGTGAGCATGTGTACGACAGCTCGAAGGTTTGAAAAAAAATTGCATGTACGTAGCTTGATCACCAGCCATTACATATCTATATAAGATTAAGGGATAATTGGTTCGGTAACATCGTATTCGGTCATATTTAGAGGAACGACATCGCTTTTGTGATGCGTTGCAAAATAACATCACGAACGCTCGAAAATAGTAGAAATGGCATTGCCGTCAGTTTTTCCATCCATCTTTGATAGAAAGGAGGTATGATGTGAGAGGATATAATTTTAATGTCTGTTTTGCCCTTCATCAACTCTGAGTTCAAGGAATTGCTGGGCTTGCTCTTCCCGGTCATGCCATTCACAAGGAATTCATTTGTGTTCTCGTTGGATATTGGCTAACAAAGGTATCGAACTACTGGATTTCACTTTTTCAGTAAATCGAGCAAACCATGTTCAGGTAGGAACACTTGTATGATTCAGTAAAATACACTGATTTGCACCATTGTTGATGTGAACTCTCCTCATTTTCTGAACTAAAATCGTATTGAAAATGTTAAACTGTTGCTATGCTACAGCTAAACGAACTAAGAAATTAGAATGCAATGAATCATAGAACAACTTCTGCAATGCCCAATGCCCCTCAATGTTGGAATTGTTGTAATCCAGTACGAATCCTGTAGGCTAATACAATAGGAGGACACCTAAATGCAGGTGCACATCAAGCTTCTTCCAAGGCATCCATGAGAACGATGCAGACGTCGGCCCAGGCGTCCCGAGAGCCAGCGGCAGCTCAATTGGGGAATTCTTCAAATCAATCGAAACTTTGTTCCAAATCCAAACATCTAATGCTGAAACAGATATAGAACCAAGTATCAGTGACGCCGTTGTTGGCCTTGTTGCGCAGGAACCACGACCGGCCATAGAGCGGGAGCCCCATGACCACCTTGCTCATCTGGACGCTTGCGTCGAGCCAGGACACAACGCCGTAGCTCGCCGAGAAGTGCGACGCCTTGTTGTAGAGTAACACGTCGAAGGCCGTGACGTTGTTGGCGCTGGTCGGTCGGAGTCCGAACGCCATCAAGTTCACCCAGTTGAGATTTCTGGCGACTGCCTCCGACGGGTAGCCTGAATGCCATCACGTTCACCCGTGCCAGCGCGACGGCCGCGCGCGTCGATGAACGCGGCCTGCGATACCGGGTCCGCGACCATGGCGACGAACGCGGGGTCGGAGGTGGCGACGGACAGTAGGGTCTTAAGCGCATGGTTCTTGGTCTTGAACGCCTGGGAGAAGGTAGCGAGGAGGCGCACCCGGGCCGGGTCGGTGGGGAGTTGGAGCGTGTGCCGCGTGGGGTGTATGGAGAGGGAGGAGTAGTAGAGGTGGGTGTACAGGGAGGCTTCGAGGGCGGCGAGCGGCTGGAGGTGTGCGTCGACGGCGGCGATGCACACCCATCCGCCGTCGCCGGACCAGGTCAGTGACGAGAAGGCTGTCAACCGGACGAATTTCCTCCACCCCCTCCATTTGCATTGACACTACCACCACCGCCTCCTCACCGCAGGATCTGGAAGGGAGCCGCCGTCGTTGCCGGATTTGAGGTTGAGGACGAGGAAGTTGGCCAGCAGTGCCGCCTACATCTCTGCCACCGCCGTCGTGTGAGCAAGCTCGAGGAGGGGACGGGAGGAGAGGGTGATGGAGTGTAAGACCCCGGGATTAACATCCCAGATCTTCTGTGCATAACTGAACTAGTCCCATGATCAGTGGCTAGCTCACACAGTAAACAAATGTGATAACACAACCATAAACGTTAAAAGTTATTAAATAACAAAAGAGTTGATTACGAGATAGCCTTACAGGGCAACATTAAATAAACACAGCGGAAGACGATGAAGAAGTAGTAGGGTCCAACAATCTGCCACAGGCAATCGACTGGGGTAGCGGCCTAGTCGTCATGATCTACACCTGAAGCGAAGTTCTTCTCCTCTGAAATTTGTTTGCATTAAGCAAGTTTGAGCACAACTTCCGTGCTCGCAAGTTACACCCGTCAAATAACAGAATGACATGCATAAATGGATATAACAAAGGAAGACTTATAGTGTTATTTGTGCGAAAACAACATTTGACATTAAATACCATACTAAGTTCAAAAGCTCAAATTTTATAAAATCTAAAATTGATTTTGAATTGATAAAGATAGTGTAGGCACCAACCTAAACACCAACATAAACACGGACACCAACCCGGGGCTTCAACCCATAACTTTTCTCATGGACACCCATCCATGTTAAACTGTTTTACAAAAATATTTTGAAATCGAAGTCTAACTTTGAGTGGCTTTGCCAGCATGTCCATAACCGTGGACACGGCTATTCGAATAGTTTTACACTCTGCAGAGGTTGTACAACTTTATCCACAAGACATGAATTCTCTAGTTGTTTGGCATCCGTCGATACCACCGCTCACTACCTTAGGTAAACAGTCTAGAGCACGTATCAAAGCCTTTACAATGTGTCATTCCACCATAGTCCTCCCTCGCTAAGGTTTCGCCCCCCTTGGACTACCCGTCCGCAGAGTTCAGGCTCCCTCTTGCGCCAGGTGGGACTAACAAAAGTCATGAAAGACTACCCACCGCATCAATAGGAACGACCATGATGGAGCTTTGCAAATTATTCAGCCAAGTCCTGCCCATACACGACATGTGGTAGTACGATGTGGCTTAGCAAGATACGGCTCGAAGACCGGTCCTTAACTGACCTGGGCGACAACCAACAGAACCCTGGGCCTCAACCTACCCAGTTGAGCCCGTGTATAAACCTGCACCCACCAGACAACCATTTTGCCCATGTTCAAACCATCATTTTATTTCATTTTCCAAAGTCTTTTATAAAACTCCCATGACACACCAATACCAAGGGTACAGTTTAAACATCAATTGATCTTTGGCTGAAATCTCCCAAATCAAACATATTTGGTCTATAAGCATGGCTAAGCACAATATTTTCCAAATAATCCTAGGTCATACTATTGTATCAACTAGGTTTTATCCAGGGTGACAATATGCTCGCTTTAATTTCCAAAATTGGCCATACAAAGGATTTTAGGCATAACTATAAATTTAAAAACAAGAATTTAAATAATTGAATATAAATAAGCATGCAGTAATAATTTGAAACAGAATTTAGATAATTTTAAATAATAGGTGCAAATATGATCAAGAATGTAACTTGCCTTGCTCAAATAGTTGCTCTCAAACGGCGTCGAAATCTGACTCTCCGAAGTCGTCGAAATCTATACACGAATATAAGCTAAATTCAAACTAAATTTAAATAAGATTCAAATTAACTCCAAATTGAATAATTTTGGTTTAGATATCTAGATCTTGAATTTAGATAAATTTAGAAATTTGAATGGGCTCAA